>LR737398.1:583297-834165 GCA_902655005.2 Marronus borbonicus | reverse complement strand
ATGCACAGCTAACCGACTTCGGCAAGACTCTTGTAATTGCAATTTTAGAGGAAAACACTGATGCAAATCGCAAAGAAATTCCCTAAAAGGGGTATTTCCGTATTTAAACCTTTTAACACAAAAAAATAAGGTCACGAGGTTGTTCATTAAAGGGATTGGGAAAGCCCGAATAATACCACCCAACGGACAGGGATGGAATTAGGTTGACCGTTTAGAATCTATTTAATGTACAAGGTCGGCAACATCTCGCAACTGGAAGAGTATTGCAGTATGTAAAACTAACTGCAAGTATTGGGGGAATTAAGTTGCATGTAATAATGCAGCATGCAAAGCGGCCTTAAAAAAGAATGGCGTAGAAACACGATAGAACTCCGGGCTCCTGGACCTATTCCTATTTTACTAGAGAATTGCTTGAATATGCCGTAGAAACTGTTAAGAATGGCACGTCAAAGAAGGCGGTGGGGAAACAATTTAAAACGCCGCAACAATTGACAACGTTGAATTGTGATCAACGCTCATCCGAAGGAGGCTTGGAAAGAAGATGGGAGTTGTGGGCAGGAGGAGGTCACGATTATGGACACAATTTGAGATTTCTCACGCAAGGGCAGGTATTTCGATATAATTAAAAGAACTCTTGACAAACAATGAAAACAAATGCCAAATTTAAAGACCCGATTTTATTAATTCCATTATTTTTGTCTCTCTTTAATAAATTCTAGCATTTCCGTATTTTCTCAATCCTAATGGTAAGATAAACACACGGAGTTGTTAGAATATATGTAACTAAATGAAAAATGGCATTGATCTCCAGGTTTCCTTGATTACAGGGCAACGTGGACACCCAAAAAATATTTCTTTTTAGCTTCTTGGTTGAGCATTTGTTAAGTTCTATATCTACATCCGGTACCTGATACCTACTCCTAACATCGCCCTTATAACAAAATCTAATATTTTGTCTATGTAAAAGTGCTAAAAAGGTGCCCAAGTAGCCCCAAATTACTGTAATATAAACATTTTCTTCTTTTAACGATTTAAAAGGTATATACAGATGGGACACGAAATAACTTTATTCCCTTGTGGTATTTTATTTATTTATTATTAAGTTACTATAAATGCTACTTAAATTATTCATATCGTTTTTGTTTCTATTAAGTTTTAATGATTTTTTTATGTAGCACGTTCCTTTAAATACCGTCCAATGAGGTTACTTTAATTCCAATAAAGACTCTTTTTGCTCACGTTAAATAAACCAAAGATCTGTAACAAATGAGACTCATTTTACCAAACTACTTTGCAGATGTAGCTAGGAGTCCGAACAGATACGTTTCCTAATGCTAGTTTTAATCAAGGTGTTTTACTAAAAATTACAAAAAAAAAGTTTTAATGAAGGTGGTTTACCAAAAATTACAAAAAAAAATTTTTTACAAAAAAAAAAAAAATTACCAAATATCTTAAGGTGGATACATTGGCAAAAACTCCCGTATTTACATAGCTTGTTGTTAGACAATATTCAGCCCAAGAAGTTGACGGTTAACCCTAAGCTAATGGCTGTCGGTCTAAATTTAATTAGGTACGTAAATTTGCCGATCAAAGTAACCCCCATGGGCAAGATTTAATCAGTTGAAAAACCGATTTTATTTTTATTTTTTTAGAGCTTGCTATGCTGATGAAAGCTTGAGCATGCTGTTTCTTAGGCAAAGAAGTGATTGATGTCTGTAATTCGATTGGCTAAAAAAAAACTACTTTCTAACTGACTTCGTACGTGATTGCCTCTGCCTAATTTGTAACTTCTGTTGGAACAAAGCTATTAAATAATACCGTTTTATATATTTATTTATGGCTTATATAGCTACCTATGTTTAAAATTTGTGTTTTTTATATTTTTGTTTGGTAAAACATGTTTTTATTGTTGTTTTACTTGCTCTTTTGGTGTAATTTCCAACTTAAATGTGAAATTTTAGAGATTCTTTCTTGTTTTAACTTTTCAACTCATTCATACAAGTGATCATAGCTACCCCAGTGCGTCGGGTGACTTTGATCAGGTGTCTATTTAAATAGTGTGCAGCTACTTGCACATACTGTATGCAGGGACGCACGTAATATGAACTCGATAGTAATGATGTTTACTGTATTAAATCTTTTTGAAACAATTTTGAAGTGTGGAGATGATCAAAGTAGCCCCACTTGACGGTAGCTTTTTTTTAACAATTATTTTCAATATCAAGGATTTTGGTTTGGTCAAAATTAAATTTATGGTTGTTTTCTAAAACGTGTTTTGTTAAAGCTGCAGAATTATGATTTTGTATGTTTATTTATATATTTATATAGTGGTCTGAATGACTAAAATATACTCCGTTCTGAGAGTAGATTTTATGTACATTGTGTGCTTGTTTATTGAAAGCAATGTGTTTTTTATAATAAATATTTTCTGCTTATTTTATGCAGGGACGGTGCTCAAGAAGGGTACAAAGAAGTTAGGGTAGCATATTAAATAAAGTTTTGCATAAATTTTACTTTTTTTTTAACATACAGAACCATACAACTTCTCTCTTAATGTAGTTTCTTGGAAAAGACTATCTTCTTTTAAACCATTTGTTAAATGTTTTCGTCGTATAACTTCAAAAATTAGATTCACACTTCGCTTTTCATTCAGTTTAAAATAATGGATGGACAGAAAGCTAAAAAACTTGCCAATTGGGGGGTAACTGTTCTGATAATGAGAATTCTGCGATTGAGATTAGGCATGACCAGTCGATAAATCTGCCAATATCCTGTGATTCCTTTTGCCAAAAGATGGAATCGTTTTTTTGTAATCTTTAACGAAGCTGATGTAAATGCTTTTGCCTAACTTTGGCTTGATATTTTACCGATACGAGAACTTTTGAGTTGCCTCCAATATTCTTATCTTATGCTTTAGGTCTCTCTTCTGTGTGCCAGTAGAAACCAATGCTGATATCCTTAGCATACATATATATGAACTATTATAGAAAAACTTTATTCGGCAGTATTCTGTATAAAATACTTATTGTAATGACATGGAACAACTGTGATTGTATTGCCAGAAGCAAAATTCAAAAAATTATTTACGATTTGATTTGTGGGAAACTCCTAATTTATTTAATGAATGTTTATTAATGTTTTTTTTTTATGTTTTCGATATTTTTTTGTAATAATAATAGTATAAATTTGGCCCAACAGAATAATCCAACTCGGACAAAGAAATATAGAGATGCGTGCACATATGTGAAGAAAATATAATCATACGTTTCTCATCGAGTGCACTTTTGGAGCTCTTTGAACAATGTTAGTTCTCGCTGTTGGAAGTACAAAACTTAGCACATGTCGTAATGCAGTATGTGGCACCAGAAAGCCAAGGCGCGATAGGAGGACCGGATCCAACCTAAAGTCTAATAGGTTTACACGAAGTACAGCACTGTTGTCTTCGCGAGTACTAATTTTACTTTATGTTACTGATATGTGATAGACTGTTTAAATATCTTCCGCAATTCATTTAATTTATGGTAGTTTAGCAACTTCACTTAATTTAAACCTACTCATTATCTCCAATAATACGCGAGATCCCATGGAGAGGATTGTAAATGAATCGGTCTGTATGGAGAAAAACACGAACAGGTCCTTGCTTTTAATACTCAAAAAATAAATCTAAAGGAGTTTGTATGTAAATTACAACAGAGACGTAAAACAACGGGTAATAATTCACTTGAAAATCTCTCTTAGAAAGCATTAACCGAAAAAACTTCGCAGGCCAGCATATAATATTCGATTACTCTCACGAATCTTAGCTAACGGCTTTTTTCCGATTCCGCCAAACGCCGAATAAATATTAATATCGACAGCGAATTTTTAAAGACAGCGTCTCTTATCGGATGTGTTAGGGACATTCCGGTTTTTTGCCCGCGCGCGCGGACGTTCTGATTTGCGACGAAATTCCCTCCACATACAAAGCGGAGTTATGCGTACGTACCTAGCCGGAGAATCTCATTGTAAATCAGCGGAGATCACCTCTCGAAGCGTTCGAAAAATGTTTTCAAAAAGTTTACGATAAATTTCGCCACTATCGCAGCGCCGAGTCGGATGATAAACACCGAAGCAGCGAGCTTTGTCGTCGCCGCCTTCAGAAATTTTAATGAAGAGGACGGAAGCGCGATTTTTATTCGAAAAATGTGTACGGCCGCGCCTGCATACTTCGCGTTTAACCATCGCCGATGCATTGTCTAGCTACGAGGGCGATTATAAAACTTATGTCTGATTATAGCCGGTGGATTCGTGTACAGATGAGCAGTGCTCATGGAAAGACTTTGTCGGCTCAGTGGTTCAGTGGTAAGACGGCCTGTGTTCCACTGAACAGAGTTAGGCATTGTGTGCTAGGATCAATAAATTTTCTTAGTGGGTCCGGTACACTCCCGAGTCATCATTCGCAATTAAGTGCGTTTCACCCTTTACGGCGAGGGGATGTTACTAACAAGGCAGTGGAACATTTTACACGCACAATTTACACGCTGAAAGGGTTCCTGAGGTTATGACAAGCTTTAAAAGCTTATACACCCCGTTGGGCCGTCACCACACTAAAAAAAGAGAGATCGTTTACATATAATAATGTCATTCTATCTTAAGACCAATAAATCATAAGTTGCTTGAAAATTAGCTAATGCTGTTAATAACAGATGAACGAAGAAACGATGAGGCTCAATTGAACGAATTGTCCTCAACGAAGGACAATCGGGACTTTCTAACACTAGCTGTGGTAGAAGATGGAAATCTTTAAAAGTGAGTTGTATTCGAAAGTAGTTTAATTTGTGAATTTGGTGGTTACGTGTAGGCTTTCACGGTGCTTGTCGAATAAAAAATTACCTTCCGTGTTGTAGTAAACAATACCTCGAAACCAAATTACTTCTACAATTAAAATTCGAATTGCGGATTGTCTCGTTATCTCTCTCTGAGAAGAAGAAGCCGGTAACTAGAAACATATATAATCTTGTACGCCTCCCTTTTTTCGACTGCTCCCGTAATAACCATGCTTTAAAATATTTTCCATCGTCGTGTAGGTAAGCGTTGCCGAAAAGTCTTCGGTAAAGTGTCGCGGCGATTTATGAAACACATTATGTTGCTGAAACGTTCGCAAAAACATATCGAAAACAATGTCAAACATATCAGGATCGGCCGGTTCGTTACATAAATCAAACCGGACGGAACGGAAAAGGGGCCCGATCCTACATATTTATGAACAGCAAAAATGTAACGAAAAAGTCGCCGTTTCGACGATATCCTCCGCCTATCTAGATGGTGCTCGCTCTTCTTGCGATCGACGCGCAACACACCGCACCGGTCCATTCCCTCGCCAATTACATTAATAAATTAGACATTGTGATGCGGCTGGCGTATTTAACGAGGACGCGCAAAACATTTGTGTATACGCGCTCGTTTGTATTACGGATGGTTTTTCTGATGCATTCGTTTAGTAATTTTTACTAGGGAAATTGTATTTTTGCCACAATTTATGTCTTTTTTAATGAAGTTGGTATCAACTAAGTTAGTGTTTCATGTTTTCCTTTAGTAATAGTGCAAAAAGGAACATGTACGCAAGCTATAGACTGTGAGTCTTTGACAAGAAGAAATTTTGGCGCAAACATAGTACATGCGTAGATCACTGAATGAGTTGAAAGGAACTTTTTAAGTTAACTAAAAATCATCCCAGAGCTTATTATTCCAATTTTTTTCGCTCAATAACTCAATAACTAGCTTTAGCTCTACAAGATGAACATTAAACACGATTGACCATAGAGCATTCGATGTACCAAGATTTATTTTTCAAATAAGTAACATAATCTCCTCTTGTTATGTACTTACGCCCAATCTCTGAACTTTCAAAAAGAATAGTGTAGCCCTAAAAAGCATACAGTGTATGCTAGCCTTAAAACAAACAAGGTATGTCTTATACTATGAGGGTAGCCTGAAAAGTTTCAAGCTCCAACACGAAGATGGCGCTACTGGCAAGATAATTGCGCATGCTGTGAAAGATACTTTTGAAAACTTCAGCCATGCTGGACGCTCGGTTATTGTGTAATGGTCGTTTCTGTTAGTTAATATTATTGTTTCTGTAGAAATTGATAAAATTGAATGCCGAGCCGCCATCAAATTCTCGCCTTTAAAAAACAATACACCTACGCAAATTAAAACTGAAATGAACGCTGTTTACAGGGATTCTGCGCCATCATCTGTCGCAATGATATTTTGGCCAGCTGAACGTGATCATACCAGGTTGGTTGACGATGAACGTTCGGGTTGGTTAAAAACTGCAACCACTACCGATAACATCGGAAAAGTTCGACAAATAGTGCTAGACGACCATCGAATTAAGGTTAGGAAGACACCAGAGTCTGTGGACATCTCGCAACAACGCATTTGTCATATATTTATTGAAGATTTGGGCATGAAAATGCTAACCGCAGATTAGGTCTGGCACTTGCTCACTCAGGATTAAAAGCGCATCCGAATGAACAATTCCAAAGCCCTGTTGAAGGAGTTTGAATCAAATCAGTGCACTCCTGAAGGGAAGACACAGTCGAAGCTGTGGACTGCGGAGAATGAATTGGCTCTGAAAAAGGCTAAGCCTATTCCAGCGGTCGGGAAGGTGATAGCGACTATTTTTGAGAGAGTCATAAAATTGTGATAATCCACTATTTTGGAAAAGGAAAAACATTAACCGTCATATACTGTGTATGATTCCTTAACAGGTTGAAGGCAGAAATTGCGAAAAACGGCCGCTTTTCAAGAAAGAGTTTTCTTCCACCAAGACAACTCAAAATTAGGGTTCCAATTGATAGACCACCCACTATATTCACCAGATCTAGCCCTCTCTGACTTTTTTTTGTTTGCTAGGCTCGAAGTTTCGCCATCACATTAGCAATTTGAAAACGGAGGACTTAAGTTCTGTTTTATTTGACAAAATTTGAATTTCCACACAACTGTCAAGCCTTCATCAACCAACGGTTTTAACGAAATATATCTAAACCGTTCTTCATTCTTATAAACATTAGATGCTTCAATTTCTCTTTTGGTCCTTGAAAGCATCTTTCTGCCAATCTAGAAATTAAAAGTTGGGCTGAGATAGTACCTACAACATTGAACAAATCGACCTATCATTGTTATCTCCAGTTTTCCAAAAGTCTGAAGTTACAGATGTACTCACACCTCATTTCCCCATAAAATACATGTTGTATTCCAAACTGCAGAATCGAACGAAATTTATATCATAACATATTAATATGGACACATCCCAAATTATTGAAAATTCTATATTAATTAAATAAACCCAAACTTTGCACGTATAGGACACTTTCATGGGAAACTATCAAGGAAATAATGAGTAAAACCCGTCTTGTGGCTCAATGAGTTGCATTCGATGTCCCTAAATTTTTAAATGTAAGTGTTAAACCTAGACCCAAACCCCCATTATCCATTCAAAATATTTCCTTTATAAGTTTCTGAATATATTGATATGGTTTGGCTTTTATTAGAAGGTGTTTAGTAACGTCAACCACCTTAAAAAAAAACTACAAATCAAGATTAATGCGGCACAAGTTGGCTATACAAGCAATGTTACCCTAAATAACTATAAATCTACCACCTCGAACAATGACCACCCATATCAACGCTGCAAACAAATTTCAAACAAACGCACAACCTCCGTTCGCCGGCCCAAGGCTCCATCCAGGAACTTTACAGACTCGATAACATTTTCGTTTACAGATTTTCCAGTGCCGTTTCACCTGACGTCGACAAAGGAAATCCCATTTTCTCAGACGTCGTCCGCTGTTAGAACGGCGCGTTTTACAGCTACAATCGACGCCGGAGCTGTTTTTCTTTCCAGACTTCACCGATGATAAAATCTTTCGAGCTAGGAACTGTAATAAAGATGTTCTTGAAAAAGTGACGTCGTCGGTATATTCGGAAATGGGAAAGTCGAATGATGCTAGACGTTTCAAAATGTTTCTTCTCTCGAAAATTGACCTTTAGTGGAATTAAGTACATTCCACAAATAAATCAGGTAAAAAAGGGCAACGAGACGTTTCTCTACTTTGAGGAATTAATCGCTTGACGTGTTGTATGAGAGCCGGCATTGTTATGACGAAAAAAGATGATTTTCGTCCGCATAACTCTAGCTGCAATGGCTCGCAAGAAAAAAGATAGTGTACGCGTGGTCTGAAACACCCTATATATTTATACGTCACCTAGTATCAGATGTTACTGCAGTTCCAAACTTGACTTTTTACAAATAAAACAAGCCATGAACCAATTGAGCGATGTAAGGTTAACATATTCCTTTATTAACTTAGTGTGAACAACCTTGGAGCTTTTATGTAATCGACATCCCCATTTTTTTCACATATTTAGATTTTATTACGTTATATCGGCGTATTAATCACGCTAATCACATCGTGTAAGCGATACACACCAAAAGAAATCGTCTGCTCTCTCTACCGTAGAAGTTAGCTTTAGAAAGTGCTCGTAACAAACTCCAAGGCACGTCGGACACGCCTAGACACCATTTATCAAATCACGAATGAATCAGTTGTTATTTATGATAAATCGGTGTTAACATGAAATTAAATAGATTGTACCGCAATAAACTAAGTACCCAGCTCGTAACAAATTGAATGGAACTTACGGCGATTTACGGCGTACACCTCAACGAAGGCAACGAGCCCGTGAGGAGCCTGTCCTGAAAAATATGTATAGCGCTACATTAATTATGCGTAATACATAATGTGTATTATACACCTATATGCATATTGTATAGCGCCTCTGGCAAGGCGACAAAAAACGACACGAAAGTCCTGTCGTTGATTTAAATAAAGTCGTTTTGTGTATCACGCTGTTCTTTCTCCTATCTCTTTCTACATACTTACGTTCTTTCTTAATGTATTTGTAAGTATTAATCTTAAATTAGCATTAAATAAGATAATTTTGTTTCTACTAATGTACGCTCTTAAAGCTTAAGATGAAAGCACGGCAGGTGTCGGTGTTACACCTGTTCTGACATCTCTTCGCGTACATGTGTCGTACATACAGCGTGTGTAAAAAATAAATGGAATAATTTCAAATAATTTGAAAACTTGTTCGTGTGCATGATTTGAAATATCTAATTACTTGCCAGAAGCTGAAAGCTCCTTCCACCTTTCGGGAATTAAAAGAAGAACATATTTCAATAGCAAAGTTTAATTAGAGCAAAGCTAAGGTCTTGTACGAGAAAAGGAACTATTTGGAGGATCTAAACATGCATGTTGATTAACAAGTACGCGGTGGTATTTGTTCCCAAATCTCCAACGCTGCTTCTTCCTTCTTTCCTGGAACTTGTGCCTATGATTATCATTTGGTCTAGAATTCGTTATATCCATATCTTCACAATTGCATTTGTTGTTTTAATAACACATTATTCTCCTGTAGCGTAAAAACATTTGTTTTAAAATAGAACGCAAACAGTAATTTTTAATAGAAAATGTGCTGTTATGAATTATTCTACTCGCTAGATCTGTAGCAGCGTCGCAACTTTATAAATGTTTTACAACGTTTAATTATCTGTAGTTGATCATCTCTCTACCTGGTTGGGCAGCACTATAAGGATGCAGATAACACTGAATTCTAATAAGCAATGGCTTTTTAACACTTGTAAAATTAAATCTTTATCTTTTCCTAAAAACGAACTTTATGTTTCTTGAAATCTACAAAACCATGTCTTTGTTCAACGTTGTTCCTCCGCAATAAAATATATTCGGTAAGCTTCAAAGCTGCCATTCCCAAATTGGGCCACTAGAACATCCAACGCCCTGTACATAAGGAGTTTTAAACCGCATCCAAATGGGCTTATAGTAAGCCCAATTGCAATTGCAATTGTCTTAATCCAACGCCGAGTTAGTGCGTTCCTGTAACATTTACTGGGTGATACACAAAAAGGATGAATTTTCCTATCGCTCTGATTCAAATTAACTCTTTCGAGATATGAACCAGTAAACTGAATGATCCAGAATCAAATTTAAAGGCAGTACTGCTGCATAGTAGACATCAAATGACATCCATTTCACTTAGATCCGCTGTGAATTGAAAGAGTTATATAAGACTATGGCGAAATTCATGAAATACCAGAAATACAGGTGACAGATTTGTTGTTGGGTTTACTCGTGAGAAAGCGCAACAAGAAAAGATCATTCAAAGTGATATGCATAGAATAGAATTCCTTAATTCCACCAAAGATCATAGATGTGCCCTTACTTCCGATTCGGCTAGAACCCTTCTCAGGATCGGCTGCATTTGAATAAAATAAAGCTAGAATAAAAAATCCCAAAATTTCTAAATTTTCCCTTCGCAAAACATTAAAATATATTGTTAGGTTAAGGATTAACAATAACTTCCCTCTCAAACAAACACACTGTATTCGACAGTGTTAAGTAGGACAGCCGCTCGAATTCGTGTTCCGTAAATTTTACAGCATGCCGAACACGGCCATGGGTTAATTTACTTAATTCAATTAATAACTCCTCCGTCTTTATTGCCTAATTATAAACGGTGAATAGCAGAAATTCGATACATCCTTATATCGTATACGTTACAATGCTTATTAAATCCTGTTAATTTTTAGCCATGCCCTAATTTAAATATACCATATTGTAATTAGTTGTTTTAATTATGAATCAAATGTTTTTTCTTAACGCAATATGCATATAAATAAGAAATAATGTTAATTTAACATACAAGCAAATTGACCGAGAGAAATGAATAAATCCAATAATTTTTAAATAAATATTATTCTTGTTTGCATCACCTTGGTACGATATGATTTATGGAGTTTTTTTTTATTTTAGGTGAAGTTTGTTTCAAGTGAAAATCGGTCAAAACTCTATCGTTTGCATCACTGAATAAGCATTTAAATAAACCCAATAGCGGTACTGAAGAGATAATCAAAATAAACAACTCTCTCGAACACAAACACGATACTTAAAAACGTATCAAAAAACAAGTTGAAAACAATGCAAAATTCTAAAAGATAAGCTAGTTAATAATTTGAGTAGCCTTCAGTAGAATAACAACTTCTTAATAATAATAATAATAATGACCTTTATTTCACATATGTACATACCTGTCAGTTCCAAAAGCAGGTCATCTAGCTAGTCAGGGCTACACCAACCAGTCGCTGATTACCTACTGGCGAAGCGGTTGAAGAACCTTCGCGAGCTGCGTCGAGATACCATGATCTTTATTGTCCAACAGATAACTCCATTTAAAGGACAAATAAATATAGATATCAAAAATAATACGTAAACATTGAAACAGTGGAAGCAAAGTAAAATACAAAGATAGAGACGACACATACTAGGTTAAACAATGAAGTCACATATGAAATAATATTTTATGAGGAAAATGGATCCGCATAAAGTTTATTGCAATTACTAGTTATGTAGTACAAAGGAGCCTTCAACAACGTGTTGGTTCTTGCCTTAAGGGTTAGGAACGTATCAAAAGACCGTGTTAATTGTGTTGCCACTACAAAATTTATCTGAGCTATTAAACAACTTACATTGCATTACATTCCACAGACAGTAGATTATTTTGAAAAAGAGCTATGGCATGTGCTGTAGGAAGCGGATAAATTACTGCTCTTGTGCTATAATTCTGAAAATCGTTATTTACAAATTGCATTCTATTATTAGAAACAAGAGAGATAACGTAAAGTATAAAAAATTCAACGCTTTATTAATTTTAAAGATATCTCTGCGGGATTCTCCTAAATTTAGACCAACAAACTTTGCTTCCGCAATAGAAACATTCTAGTGACGTTTCCTTAATAGAACATTCCGTATCTTAAAGCAGAAATTTGAGTACCTAGTAGAGTATCTTTAAGACAAAGTGATTGCAAGGATGCTTGAGATTACCCTAAAAGCACCACATAGCTGATATGTTGTCGCCAGTACAATTTCTCATCTTAGGATGTTAAATTGTTGCTTGATCAATATTGATTATTAGCCTGCTGATACCTAAGCGTTCCTTGATATCGTTAAACATACTGCTTGCAGCGTCTACAAGATTACGTAGGGGTGTTCCAATTAATTTCAATGTTAAAATCATCAGCCTAAGGAGACGTTGCACAGAGGAATCTAGAAAATTCGGAAGATAGTGGATAAATAATAAAAATAAGGGGAGAGATCCCTGGTTCGAATCTTACCAGAGTTAAGTGATGATTCCTCAGGTGGGTTTGGTATAATCTAAGGTCACCCTTGGCCCCTGTCAAATTCAGTAGTAACAGAATCATGGAACGCACCACTTTCTGTTTATTTATAATTTATTTTCTTTCTGTAATAATATTTGTAAAACTATAAACATCTTACTCCACATTCCAAGACCTTTAATCATACCAAATTGCAAGAAGTAGAGAGCACACAATGAGTAGAACCACACGTACAGTTGCTGAAGAGATAC
Source organism: Marronus borbonicus (assembly GCA_902655005.2). Taxonomy (NCBI): domain Eukaryota; kingdom Metazoa; phylum Arthropoda; class Insecta; order Coleoptera; family Scarabaeidae; genus Marronus; species Marronus borbonicus. The sequence goes on along the minus strand of LR737398.1, from coordinate 821,673 downwards.
GACTCAATGATGTTGAATATAGCAGCCGATCTAAGTAGGTGAAATGCTGAATCCTCAGAAATTGCACATCTGGGCAAGGCTTTGTGATACCTACCATACAACCAAAGAAAAACAAAAGAGGATGTGAAGCAATGCAACCTGTGTGTGGTATTGGCTATTGGTGCCTAATTACTTTCATCAATTGTAATGAAAAAATCATGGAACACAGCATTTTCTATTTATTTATAATTTATTTTCTTTCTATAATAATATTTGTAAGACTATAAACATCTTACTCCACATTCCAAGACCTTTACTCATACCAAATTGCAAGAAGTAGAGAGCACACAATGAGTAGAACCACGCGTACAGTTGCTGAAGAGATACGACTCAATGATGTTGAATATAGCAGCCGATCTAAGTAGGTGAAATGCTGAATCCTCAAAAATTGCACATCTGGACAAGGCTTTGTGATACCTATCACACAACCAAAGAAAAACAAAAGAAGATGTGAAGCAATGCAATCTGTGTGTGGTATTGGCCATTGGTGCCTAATTACTTTCATCACTTGTAATAAAAAAAATCATGTTTAAAGTGAATCTTTATGAGGGAACTTCTGGAGGCTCCCTATAACCAAAGACATTTCAAAAGAAACCAATATTGCGATGGAACTGGAGGACCGAGGAGTGTCCAGCACACTATTCAAACGCTTGTGATTATGAAATTGGTTTCAAAGCAAGTCTTTGTTTTAGTGTTAAATTTAGGAAATCAGACCCCTGCTTTTATATTCACTTATGTCAATTAGTTTCACCAGATGATTTAGCCGTGGACACTAAAGATAAAATCCTTCCTTACGAGAAAGTTACATCATAAAGAAAGAGATTTTATGAAATGGCTTCTTTTACGTCAATAAACTTTCCAGATCGCTCTTCGAGAATTTCAAGACGGAACATTGTCTTTCAGGATCGACGTATCTCTTTCCGAAGTAATACTACGCGATCTGTAATCAAAATGGAAGCGGCGAAGTCATCAATAGCGAAGCCATAGCGGGAATGAAAGGTTATAAACATCGATCGTCCTATAGCGTACACCTACAAGCCGCCGAACGATCGGGAGAACTCTCGCAGCAGCAACGCGCACAAAGGCGAGGTGGCGAAACCTATCGTCGGTCGACCCCCAGGCGTAGTTTGATCAACTTCTCTACAATCATTTGTTCGACACGGGTGCCAACAAATCCAGACGCCATGGCTTTGTGTCGAACTACATTAAACTCCTCTCAACAGGAATTCACAATACGTTCGATATCGATGTACAGACGACGACGACGACGTTGCCAACTTAATACTGCGCTCCACATTTACACGCGGACACATATAATACGGTTGGGCGAAGAACCACATTTGCTTTGCTATTACCCGTTGGTTTCGTTTCCGAACGTCTCCATCGATTTTCCTGGGAGAACGGGATCAACTTTGGAAATAAGCCGATGCTTTAAATGTTACACAATCTATTTTATGAGGCTCTAGCTGTGATCCATTAAAATAGATTGGATATATTGATGTTCACCTAAGGCAAAAAGGATCATATATCTTCAGAGCCTAGCAGATTGAGCAAGTGAAACGAAAGCCTCAGCGTGTATTTATCAATTACTGGTTTCCTCGCAAATTTATCACCCCTTATGCCTGGCATCAAAGTGTTTTTTCTGTAAAATTACGAGAAGATATTGGAATGAAACAAAAATGAGATATATTAGTTCTTCATTATAAATTTCTTCCATAAATTTTGCTGAATTCTGCAGGAAGCAACGAAATAATATATTTTTTGGGGGTCGCAACATGCAGATGGTGACTCAAGATGTGTAACGCACCTCGTAAAAAAGCACGGATGCAGACCATTGAGGCCCTTTTCTTTCTTGACATCCGGAGCTCTTAAGCACAGGAATGCTTCCTGCATGCTAAATTCGACTATATCAATGTTATCATTCGAGATTGCCTGGCTGTAGTCATATTCAACCGAGGGTTCATAAGCTAATTGAAAAAAGATGAAGGGCATCAAGCAAGAATCGTAAGGATTAGAATTAAATAAGCCCTAAATAAGGGATTTGGAAACTAAAATTTCCACATATCCCAATTTCCGGGGCAGCAGCCCTCAATAAGGATCTCCACGTCTTCCAGTAATATGAGGAGTCTCTTATTCCTCAACTATTCACTACAAGTAAACGTAGAAGAAAGTTAATCCAGTAGCATAATGGCAGAAAGAAATAAGAACTACTCACAGCAGAAAACTAAATCCAAAGAAGTGGTAATAGCTAAATCCCTAAAAAAAACAAGCTCCCCACAAAAATAAAATTAAGTAACAAATAATAGTTGCAACCTTACCGTATACACGGGGATGGTAATAAAACGATGAATTGCGTGGTGATCAAGCATGTTCGTCCCAAAACGGCCGAACAGACGCCTCGTTTAAAAATCTTGAATCTCACACATCTGTCGCGTATAGTTTCCCAACACATCGCCCAACTTCTCCAATCAAAATTCCGCTCACAGAAACGCAGAAACTTACTAGACTCTCTCTCAAATCCACTAATCACGTGTATAATTATAAATTCGGCGCAGGCACTAAGAAGGCCTGCGTCTCATCTATCTTAAGACCAATCTCTATCGATTTTTCTAGAAGGCGAAAGTCTTCTCCCAAAACGAGGAGAAATGAAAAGCCCCTATTCCGGAAATAACATCAAAGTAGTGACCCAAAACATCCACTCTAAGCAACAAAATTAGCCAACGCGACAAGCTTACAACAAAAAATTAATTAGTCTTCCCTTAATCAATTTGAGAAGTGAATCTTCAACAAAGAAAGCTTTAAATGGGTTAAACCCTCCCCAAAAATATCGGAGATCACTAAGAATCAAAACAAACTTGAAAATACAAATAAAAGGAAACTGAAAAGGTCAATTAGGATACATTAAGTACCGGACTAACGCACAAAAGCGTGAACTTAATCTTGACAGCCCATAGCAAAACTCTACGTACTCTGCTACTCAAAAATAATTAGCTATTTTAAGCAGATAAACGTTGTACTCCACGCTAGCAGCACGCTTATAACAAAGATCTTGACTTTTTATATCGATGGAAAGTCAGTACGTAACAGGAAAGGTATGAATTACCTCATCGTTAGAAGATCCAAAAATATAAAATTTTTTTACTGGTTCAAACATGATTCGCGTACTCTACAGAATTTGATAACCATTCGATCTAATTGTCAGTTCTGTACATTGTCCTCTTTGCAAAAATCTTAAAAGCACAATTTCGCCAGGTCTTACCGATAAGGTCAATAGTTTCTTTTGTAGGAAATAAATATATATACCCTGCCTATGTGGATTAAAGATAGCAAAAGAATGCCAATACGCATCAGATCCGAGGCGATCACAAAAGGCTTCCATCAAACGCATGAATAAACGAGAAATATTACTTCTTAGGCTTTCCGTATAAAACTCAGCAATCCCACCGACACGCGGCGTTAAGTAAACCGGCTATTATAAACGTAGCATTCGCCGTCGGCATTCTCATCGTCACTTTTCATTTAGGTCACGTGCTAACTCAGACTGTTATTGTTTGTTGTTGTTGCTGCGTATATACGGTCCGCTCAATTATTGCGTTTCTAATCCCTAACACTTGCTCTTTTTATTGCCACGGCACTAACGCCGGTCATACCCCCTTCTGCAGTAACGCCGATGGGGATGGAGAATGAAAAGACGTCTAGGTGACGCGACAGAACGAATGTATGTACGCATAGGGTTGTTTTTGTTAGGAAGTTGCTTGTTGGACTTTGTTTTAACCAAATCTATTCAGAAATATGCAGAAATACTGAAAAAAAATTATAATTGCACTTATGTGGCATTAAGGAAGCTTTGGTACGTGGTACGTGTTTGTTAGTACACTTGGAGGCTTTTAATGAACGTCAGTACTACTCTAGGATCTTCTTTTTGCAGTGCAGTAGATGCAACAAATGGCCTACTGAAATTTTGGTGACGTGTGCGACTGATACCAACACATTTGCATAGAATGTGTTCTGACATCTCCATCTTTTGCTACTTTAAATAAAGGATGTTTTAGAGCTATACGACCTACAAAGAATCCTGCCAGTAAGCCAGGGTCTCCTTTGCTGAACGAGAGCGCTTTCTTTGGCGAGCCGGATATGACTGCTTTCACCTTTTGTCCTGGGCTACTTTCCCAGTATGAGACCTTTTGATTGCCATTCCATGCCTTTATTGCTTGTTTTATGTGGCCCTTTTGAAGACTGGTTAAGGCATGTCCTGATCTAGGAAGCATATTAATAGCTTGAGCTTATTAAAGCGAAATAAAAATGAATACTTCGGAAAGTACGTTGATATAAGGTATCCATATAATTTATTCTTCAATGGTGATTGTACTCCCTCTAAAACTCATGTTATATTCCATTAATTCCCAACCCCTCAAACAGAGCATCCACTTCTTTTTATCTTTATTTACCTTGCAACTTTGTTCTCACATGGAGGTGCCACTAGAGTTGATGGAGCGACTGCTGCTAGCGCAGCAGTGATGGAAGCATCGGACGAAAGAGGGTGGTGGCATGTGCAACGCGACAAGTGCATATATCCGCGCGTTTTACTGCCCGCGGCGAACCTCCCACACTTGCATTCAGCGCTACGGCCGTTCTACACACGCTTATTACATTTACCGTGTGTATTACATTTGGGGACGGGCGGACGACTACCACTGCGAAAACTCGCATCTGTAAATTGAATGCATCGCAGTGAAGAGTTCGTATATAGTAGTATATACCACTTCAAGCTGGTGTAGCGCTGCCCGTAAGAGCGTGAGAAATCGTCGTAACGCTTCGGGAAGTTTTTATTTTATTTCGCAGATAGGGCGTTTGTACGTATGCATTTTCGTCGTGGAAAAGATCCTTCGCCCTGTTTCGATTGAGCGAAATGCGAAGAAAATGTGGAAATGAAAGCCTTATTTTTTCCAAAGTAATTTAATGTATATTTCTTGTGCTGTTTGATCCAACTCAAATTCTAAGGATTGGCGACCAGGTCTCAGAAATGCGGATTTTGTGCTTCCATCTTTTGTATAACAATAATATCAAATATCATTAACCGAATATAGTTTGGGCTTTTGCGAAGTTTTTTCCATTTATTCATAAGTCGGGAGGAATGAAACAAATGTAAAAGAAGAACCAATGAAGAATTGAAAAACCTGTATAAACAATCATTGGTATCGACTTCCATCTCAACATTATATATAGAAATATTAAACACATTTTAGTTATTAGAAACTCAACAATGTAGTCCTATTTGTTCCTTTTTTTTAATTTTCAATTACTTTATTGCACATATTCAAATTAATTTTGCCAATAACTGCACCAATATTATTTTTTAAATGAATTGATCCTTTGATTGAAAACCTCAAAGGAAGAGGTCTAGTGGTGTTAAATCCCGCGATCTTGAGGGCTAACCAATGTCACCATACACAACCAGGAAACTTTTTATGCTATAAATTTACAATTTCTCTAGCAGTATGGTAGCGCCATAAGCGACGAAAGCGAAAGTTTCACCGATATGAAGATGAACTTCGTTCCTGAAAAAAAAATTCCAAATGCCCAATTGAGGTTTTCGGACACACTTTCATTCACCTTAGCGATACTTTCAGCTGAACGAAAACCATGTTCTCGTAATGGTCTCTTAATATCAAAAACAAAAGCAGCAGCCCGCTTAAATTTTGCAATTAGACTTCTAACTAAACAAAAACAAATCGGTAAGAGGAGAAAAAGGAAGACTGCGAGGCAGATATAAGAATGAAGTGTTCGGAAACATCGAAAAGTTGAAATTTAACAAACGGAGGAACAAGGTTCAAAAATGTGGAAAATGGTCGGAAGTTTCTGCATAAGGTTTCCCGGCCAGTACTACATTTATTTATTTTTAAAAAGCGTAATTCATGAGATCTTTAGGCAAAAACTCTAGTAGGTACCTTGTTATTCTTCGCAAGAGTTTCCCATTCGAAGTGCTTATAAATTTTTCAGTGAAAGCTGCAGTGTGTAAATGCTCTGCAATTATGGATCCTGATCTGCATTAATTTCTCTTGGAACTGCTTAGTTATAAGCGAAAAATGCTTTATTAAACCTACTGCATCAAACACCAAATGAAACTATATCTCTAAGTCAGTTCGTTCGTTGAAAAATGTTAAAACGTTTTTAGTAATTTCTTCGGTGAATTTAGGGTTACTCTTCAACATGATATATTTTAAACCATCCAAAGATAGGTGCCTGCGAGTGTGACAATCAGCTATTATTTTCTGTGAATGAAATCGGCTTGTCCTTTGGTAGCCCTTTTCACTTCGAGATTAACACAATGAAGCCAAGATTCATCAGAATTAGCGCAGAGAATACACACATTTTGCTTCAAACAATCCAGCAAGATCTTCAACATATTTACTCGAATAGGTTTTTGGTTCCAAACAAGTTAACTGAGCACCCAGCGCATGGTCATCATTCATTCGTACAGTGAATAAATTTGTAATAAATGAAAAATATGTTCTTTCGATACGCTCACAACCACTATTACCTTTTTAACTTCGATTTGGTAACTCATTATCATTTGACCAATTTCTTTGATGTTAGTAGTTATTGCTATTATTATTATCTTATCATTCATGCTCATCACGAACCAACTTCTTTTTAATTTGTTTGCCATCTTCATATATTGGAAATTAATGAAACAAAGTTTCTCTAAACAGAGATTAACATAATTGAGATTTATCTAAATTTATTTATTTCCTTCCAAATGCTACGATGTAATCACAGTGTGATATTCAACGCAGAGGAAGTAAACATTCTAAATAGTTTTAATTCATATTAGCATCTTTGTGATTGAATTTTCCCATATACCAAACTGCTTCTTTTAACTTATGTCGTATTTGGCATCTTAGTTGAATTGTACCAAATAAACCAGACAAGCAATACACTAAATGAACCCGTATTGAAATTTATGTCTGCAGTAAATTCTTCTACGCCCAAATTTAAGAAAAAAACAAAATTTATTCAATTACTAGGAAGGTAGAGCCATTTAAACACGACCACAAGTTGTTGCTAATACAACAACAACACCCAGAATCGCTTCGTTTGATTTTTGCTAATGAGGGACCATCAAAAAAGCCCGTTTACAATTGGTTTACAGAATTTCGTTGTGGTCATGCTTCCGTCAGTAATGAATTTCGTGAAGATCGACGAAAATCGGTTGTTAATCCGAAACACTTGAATACAGTGCGCAACATGTTTGAAGAAGATCGAAATGTGGATGTTCCCGAAAGGATTTTCCACAGTTTGAGGTGCAAAAAGAAATCCGCATCAATTGGTGCAAGAAAATGATCAGTGAACTCGACAGAGGAACTTAGGTATATTCGTACAAGCTGGAAACTAAGCCACAATCAACTGTTTGGATGTTCCGGGGTGAAACAACTCTAATAAAAGTTGTTCATTCACGAAGTGCTTCCAAGAAAATGATTGCTTCCTTCGTTGAACTGAAAATGTTGCAAACCTTTGGAAGATCGAAGAACAGTTAATGCCAGCAATTTGTTTACCAGAAGTCATCAATGAAGTCGGTAAAAACAATCGACAACGACACATTCATCGTGACCAATCATGACAATGTAAAACAGTTGATAATTCCAAGGAAAGAAGCATTGAATTCACCTAAAACCCGACGACTTCTTTTTGTTCCCGAATATCAAACAAAATACGCGTGGACAACCATTATTGTAACCTCAAGAAGCTACTAAAACCTTCAAGAACCTCATTTTGGAGATACAATGTTGACAGGAAAATGTTTGGATAATTGGTTCGAAAGCATGCAAAAGCGTAAACAATAAAACTATTTGTACCACAAAATATTTTTTCTTTCATTGTTTTTGTTAACTTCCCTCGTATTACAACATATAAGAATGCGTTCCTTCTTTTTTATTTGCATCGTACGTAATTGCCCTCCTTCTTCATTTTCACCCCAAACGTTACACAGCACTCGATAGTGTGTTGTTTTAAAATAGCAAGAATTAATGCAGCCTTATTCACAAACGCCCACACGATTATACACGCCAAATACGTTCACGCCCTTGATTTTATTACAAATTTAGGCACGTGCAGTCAAACAACGCGTCCACGTTTTCTACGTAGATGTATTCATTGGCCGAAATAGACACGTGCCACATCCATTTCGTAGCCATACATCGTGACGTTTAATTTAGTTAGCTCTTGAGCGTCGAAGTGCAGAATTGTGTATGTTCCGCTGATATACAAGATGTTATTTAGTAGTATTCATGTCGTAAATGGTAACGACAAACAAGGAAAACTATCATTAAGTTCTCGCATGGAGCTTTATTCACAAACTGTATTCTCGTTCCAGCGTTGAGGTCAGGACGGGATTAGTGTATTTAATCTGCAAGGTTTACGTAGTATTGAACTTGTCAATATGATCTGTTCTATATGTTGGTGTTTTGGTCCACTTATTATGCAGTGTATCCTCGGATAGACCTAACTATTTACCATATTTCGCATTTTAGGAAGAGCAGTAATTCTTTATAAAAAGGTCTGTTAGTTGGTAATTCTGCTTCAGATTGTCCCATCATTCAATCAACCAAAAACTTTTTAAAATTAAATACAGTCCCTCTGCTTAGAAAGGATCGCCTTAAATATAATTGCTGCTGCAAAACAATAATAGAAGAAAACGAATCTGCCGATAAGCAGAATTCCCCCTTCATAAATTTTTGTACCTTCCCGAACACTGGTAAGCGATCTGAAGATAGATTAGCAGAAGAAAATGCAAAAGTTGTGGAAGGGGCGGAGGTACGGTAAGAACGACAGAATTCCCCGGCTAAACCGGAGTGGCGACGCGTCGAGAGGCGGAACTCGCGGATAATGTAAAATATCCATTAAAATTCTTGCGAATTAACCAGATCCAATTAAAAATTGAGTGCTTTTTCATTTTCGCCTCGTATTCCCGTGGAAAGCGGCGACCAAATAAAACTGAAAACGATGATATTACTAATTAACCACGCTGTCAGCGATACGCCGATGGCCGCCCGGAATCCATGAAAACGAATTTCATATTTAATTTGACATTTCACGTTTCATCGAACACGCTTTAAATAAATAGTGAATAAATATATACTATTGCGTCCAGAACAGGCTTCCCGAACCATGGACACGGGGAACTAAACTAAAATCGTACCACCAAGTAATTGATATGGAAAAAGTAAGATAAACAGGAAAACACATAAAAAATTGAGTTGAACTGATTTCATTCCTCTTTCTTCAAAGATGTAATATGTAGTTTAAGCTCATATTGTTGTTTTAAAGAAATAACAAATAAAACCGCTACCATTAGTGTCGCTATAAATAGCGTTCAGTCCTCTTTCTCATTCATCTTCAATTCTTAAGCGTCTCTTATAGATGTGGGGTTCCCTCTCTCCATGACCGAGGTAGTAGGTAAATACCTCTCCAGTTAACGAATTCGCTAAACTCTATTTCGACGTAGTGATGGCCCAGAAATCGGACGAGTAATTTATTTACCTTACACCTTTAAAAAAAAAAATTTGGAATTTCACATGAAGGTGATTTTGAGGATTTTAATAAAGGCCCAGCACAACAACAGTGCCTCAAATCGCTTCGTCCAACTTTTGGTAATGAAGCACCATCAGAAAAGACTGTTTACAACCGGTTTGCATAATTTCGTCGCGATCACGCCTCCGTTAGTGATAAATTCAATGAAGGTCGACCAAAATCGGCGGTTGTTCCGAAAAGCATCGATGCTGTACGAGGAACATCGGCATGTGACTCACCGCAAAATAAAGGCATATTTAGGCACATCGAAGACTGCACACATACATTTGATTTTGTAAAAAAAAATCTGCTCCTAACGGATTCTCCATAATTTGGCTCAAGCAATAAGAAAAATGGTTTGTGTCAATTGGTGTAAGGAGATGCTCAAAAATTCACAGAGGAACCTCAAAATCCTCATCCAACATCGCAACTTGGAGCCTTAAATTATAATTAAAGGAATACGCAGCTAGTAACAAAATAGAATTTCAAGCCTGACCTGTAATCCGTATATTTACCTCATTTGGGCATTATCCACGCTTGGCAAGCCGCTATAATATTCTGTTCGGAACTATGATAATTATAATCGCTTAACTGAATATGCATTTAAAATCGTTCGGTATCGTAATTATTATTTTAAAATCTGACATCCACGTGGGTATTCCATACCCTAAATATTCGGCTATTGGCATCGCCCGCAATGGAAATGATAAAAGTTCGAAGCGCAACGCGACGTCAAAACTGCGCGCTTTTCGTAATCGAGTTTTAATAAGGGCGATAATATTTTGACAATCGCCCGCCGAAATTGACGGCTTACATTTATATACAAACCGGCTGACATAAATACAGTTTTATTTCATTTATTAACGCTAACGGTGAATTGCCGATCGCTAGTCAATATAAATTATCGCCGTCTATTATATTGAACGTATACGAATGTGCTAACGCAGCTGGAGTACAAGCCAACTTTTATGAATGTAAATATTTTTTTTTTGTTCGATAATTCCATCGATTTTCAACTTACAAAAGCGACAACGAGAATTCGCAGACCATAATGCGTAGCTAGTAACCGCATTTGGATTATTGCGTCTTTATTCTTGGATGGCTTAGTAGCGCTTTGAGAGGTCAATTTCTACTTCCTATTCTTTCAAGATGTATAAATACGAATGGGTTCAATAGCAAAAGACTCGAAGAACTTAGTTAAAAAGTCAAAATAAACTTTGGCAATTCACCTGCATACTGTAAAAAAAATGTAGATCTTGAGAGTTTTTTTGCTTTCACTTTTTAAATATTATTTGTTGATTTTAAAGCTTTAAGTTGTAGCGGAAGATAGTGATACTTGAAGATAGTGATAGAAGTCCAGCGGTAGAGGTAGAAAAGTACAGCACTCGGAGCAGCTCGTGATTGGTGCGACGATATTCGAGGGAACAGATACGAAATGGTAATGATATCATCAAATCCAGCATATATTAGTTGATTAGCGACTAGGCGTCAAAAACGGACAGACGTGTAACCAGCGTCCAACGAAAACGGCGGTTGGCTGAAAGAAACCCCAATTGTCGAGAAAAAAAGTTAAGCAAAAGAGTAAAGTAGCGCCGTGGGCAAGGAAACCAGGAAAGCAAGTGTTAAATTGAATGGTATTGTATGACGCCTAGAAGTAGATAAGTGCCCTATGACGGGAAAGCCGTTAACCACAGCCGCAATAGTGGTTACAGCGCGTCGCACAAGTGCTACAAAAAATGTTATAAAAAAGTTGGTCACCATCGCTGAGGAGTTGCAAGCCTGGGTCGTCATTGTCCGTTCAAGAAGACGATTATCACGCGCCATCAGAAGCCATCGATCGAAAAACCGTGCCCAATCACGTTTAATCTCATATTGTTCTTTTATTTATCGTCTTCTGTCTGTATTCATATCTTTTTGTTAATCTTTTGCTCTTATTTTTCTAAATCATACTCTTCCGTCATTGTAAATTCTAACTATTCAATATAATGTAATTGTATTGAATAATAATGTATTCAGTCTGCATTAGTTTTGGGGGTCCCATTTTTGCACATCAAATCATAATTTCTTTAATTCCAGTACCATAACGCGAGCGTTCCATTACATTTGACCCTAAAGCGAACAATCTATCGCAATTACTCTTGTCGTGAGTTATCGCGATGAGCTATGATACGAGAAGAGTTCGATAAATACCAGGCCTTGGAAAGAAAGAACAATTTTTATGTGTAAAATCAGTTTTATTTTTCAACTTAGTCTCCTTTGAAGTCGATACACTTAACCAACGTTTTTCTAATAAATGTTACGATCGAAAAGAAAAAAGTTTCTAAAGCAATTCATTGGAAATATGTCAAAGTATACCTTTTTATATTCCTCCTTGTTTCAAATGTTTCAAATATTAAAAAATAATGAAGGTTAAGCGAGGAGTAAATGAAGATCTGAGATCTCACAACTTGCGATCGGTTTCGAGCTAATTTCTCAGGCCAGAGCTGCAATTAGCTCGAAACCGGTCGCAGCAGTACACCTCGTTTAATTCAAATCACTCACATAGAGCTACCATAACTTCCTTTATTTCTTTATAAGCTCATATGTTCATATTTATATTCATTTCAAAGATTAGCGTGCACGTATTTAATACAAAAACTTTTTTAAACTCATATGCAAATACATCAAAACCTTTTTAATAACTTTAAAAGTACCTCAACCGTTCCGTAGGTACCCGCTCCAAAAGGGTAAATAATTGTACAAGAACCGGCCTTCGTTATACATCGCTGCGCTTTTCCTATAATACACTACCTGCACGGTAACTTGTTAAAGGTATACTTTAGTTGTACTTATTAAGCAGCGGCAACTTTTCTATAGCAACGGCGACGTTCTATCAAAGTTAAAATATGAGCGTATAGCAGCTCTTTTATTTCCTTTACGAAGCACCTCAAAAGAGACTAATGGCGATACTTTAAAAACCGACGTCGTATAAAAAAATCACCGAGTATCCGTGAAATTACAAAGTTTCCTCGGTTCTTACTTTTAGTCCTCCCTTTCTTGAATGTTGCTTGCAGCGTATTCTCACCGACCCGCAGATTACTCTTTTTCTTTCCTTCCTTTTTATATCGAAGAATAAAAATGTCAACCGGTTTTCAGCTTTCCCTTTTTTTGCCCTAATATTAATCTGTGAACTGCGTATAACAGGTCTAACTCCCTTTCAGGACGTTGATGGTTTAATTTTTAAATCGCGGCAACATTTTAAGGCGTTTGTAAGCATTATTTTTTAGTGCAATAATATCAAAATATGATTTGTACAACGAAAAAATAGAACGTGGTTTTGTAAGATTTGTAAGACCAATTTTGATACAAAAAAAATTATATGTGACATATTTTACTCTGCATTAATGTAAGTCGCACGGGCAATTTACAAAGTGTCAAGCCTCAAAGACAAAGACAATACGCCTACGCAACTTGAAGCCGAGATGATCGCTGTTTACGGGAACTCTGCACCATTATTTGCCACAGTAAAATTTTGCCTAGCTCAATTTAAACGCGGTCGTACCCGCTTGGTTGGTACCGATAATAACCGAAAAGTTCACGAAGTGGTGCTAGACGACCGTCGGATTAAGGCTAGAGAGGGAGCAGAGGCAGTAAACATCCCTAAAGAACGTGTTTGTTAAATATGTATTGCATAATCCGTACTGAAATCAAAAAAGAAAGCTTCTTTCTCAGAAAAAATCTATTTTTTAATAGTTTTGGCAACCGGTTTCGTGTTGTATAAGATACATCTTCTAGTCAGAATTAAAGTAAAGGTTTTGACAACTTTAATACATTTACTTTAGTTCTGACCTGAAGATGTACTTTATACAAAGGTAGTCTAGAATGTAAAGAACGTTTTCGCATAACTAAACCAAAACGCCATGGCTGTCAAAGCACTTGTTGTAATGGTAGACCAACTTTTCCATTCCGATGTTATGCTCTTCTACCGCAAGATTTGAGCCAGGATATCAGTTTTTGCTTGAGGTCATCATGGTTGGCGAACTACTTACCACCCAAAAAAGTCCTTAGTTTTTGGGAATAAGTAAAAATCACTTGGTGCCAAATCAGGGAGGATGCCCATAAATTTCCCACTAAAGACATTGGAATTCTCGCTGTATTCATGGTAATGCATTGTCATGAATTCAAACCACCTTTGCCGACGATATTCCTCGTTTCTTGTTTTGGATGGTGCGTCTAAGTCGTCGAAGAATTTCGCAATAGGCCTCTGAGTTTATTGTCTCTCCTCTTGGTAGACGGATCAAACTCTTTCGGTTCCAAAAAACTGTTGCCATCACTTTTCTGGTGTTGAAATTTGTTTTTTCTTTTCTGGGTTTTGAGGGTGAGTTTGGGTGAAGCCACTCCATAGCCTGACACATATTTTGACCGTTTAGCAAAAGAACACAGCTCACACTGAAGCGGGGAAAGGAGCTTACCGCCGCGCACGCGATCGCGGTGATGGAAGATCAGCGCCGGGCTTGGTGCGCAATCCTCCTTTATTTTCTGGACCTCCCTCGTATAACACGAAACTGATCACCCAAACTATGAAAAAATAGAATTTTTATGAGAAATTAACTTTCTCTTTAATTTCTACTCCTTCTATTCACATGTGTGTTGCTTTACCAGGCTCAGCGGAAAGAGAACAGCCCTCTTTATCCCAACATGTACCTAAATTGTTGTAGGGCACCTGACCACTGCGGCAGGGAATCTATACCATCTACGTTCTGAAACAAATTAGGATTATTACATTTGAAAGGGAAAATCACGTCATCAGTTTCTTCAAATTTTTATCGCGTGTCCGAACATGCAGGCTAATTTATATATATTATATCGAACGGGTTGGTCAAATTAGAATTAATATCAAGAAAACACGGCAATAACATTTGAAAACAAATTATGTTTTCTGACAAAACATACAGGATGTTTCATGAAAACTTGTTAGTTAGACCTGTTAATGATGTTATTATGAATGAAATTTTAGAATAGGTAGCTGTAGCATCGAACTTATTCATTTAAAATATTTTCCGTTCCACAACCGGAAGTGCTCCGTAGCCGAAAATATTTTAAATGAGTACATCCGATGATATAACTACCAGTACTATTAAAACTTCTAACTAGTTTCGTGAAAGGACTTTAATACGAAGAACATTTTCAATCGTTTCTTGTTTTACCTACTAATCTTTATCTCCTTATTTATCGAATCACTCTCAATCCATAAACACTCCGAAATCATTCAAAAAATGGACGCCGAAGCGGTCTTGTAGTTAAGCATGAAAGCCTTTCAGAACTTCCTCTTTACGTCGACCGTTCTGGGGCCATCGTGATGATTCCAATCAAGCGATCCGGTGTCACGCATATCATTTCCGGGGTGGAGCTCCGCCATGTTCCGGGCTTCTGATAAACTATCAGCAACGCCCTTGCACTCCATAAAGCGTGTCTGTTTACATATGTTCACTCTTTGTTGGGACACAATGCTCATTTGATATATTACAACAGCGGCACGAAATGTGCGTACTGAAATTGCGACATCCCTAACGTTAATTTATTCGCGGCGAAGCGATACGTCAATCTTGTTATGCTATTTATGGATAATTGGTCACAATTAAGTGGAGTGATAATAAGTACTTGCGGTATGACGCACTAACTATGACGAAAAAGGAAGCCAATACGATATCAATCTTGCTGAAGACCACCATCCTCTGGTCAGCACTACTTTTAAGGTTTCCTCCTTTAGGTATTCCATGCTTAATTTCTTTTTTTGAGCTATTGTAGCTCTTTGAAAAAACTCTTTTTTTTTGGTTTAAAACTTACAGCTATGCAAAACATTAGCTTTAAATACTGTTACTTGTTTCCCCAAACAACCTTTGTTTTTTATTCAATACTTCTCTTAAATTATTTATGGCAAGATAATCTACCAACCTGATTTCCTCTAACCAATAATGAAAGCAGTTAACCCCAATATGACTCGGCTCCATATTACAAATATAATGAAAAGGAAACAATGACAAACTCACTTTATTTACTTTCTCTTTTCCTTTCCGGCGGTTTTCTTCTTCGCTCTTTGTTTCTACACGACCGCAAAGAAGAGACTGGCAGTCAGTGACGCTTAGGCTAATAAATATTAAAGGCGGACCAAGTAGGGCTTGAAGAACAACCGTCAAAGTGACAATCGTCGGCAACCGAGCCTGAAGACCACCCGTGCACTCGCGAACCCGTTCGTCGTCTTCTAGGAAAAAGTGTGCGTAAATAAAACCATTACCATTACTATACTATGATGCTCCGAAGACTTCTCGATGCAACCTCTCTGTGTTAGTGGATCGCAGAAGAGAACGTTGATCTAAAGAGTTTAACATTTAGCTAAGATGGAAATAAATGAAGCAATGTGTTGTCTTATAGTTAGAGAACGCGTGGCGGTAATTCTTAAAAGATTTCATCCTTTGGCAGAAGTTAATAAAAATATTGAGCGCTATGAGACATTTCTGCTTTTAATGCATTGCTGTAATACCAAATGAAAGCTCGTGAAACACATTAAAAAATAGTGCTGCAAACAATATAAACGCGCCTGCTCTATTGTTGAAATAAATTAGATTAACTCAAAAGAGAAAGTAAATGCAAGTGTTGTTGTTCCTATCTTAATGCCAAATCAACTAAACATGTAAACCATCTAACATCGCGAAGAAACATTGAAGAACAGTTAAAAAAAAAACTTGTAAGCTCCAGATTGTCAATAAAGGAGCTTTCTGAGGCCACCACAGAACCTTCACCATGCTTTGCAAGAATTGTCATAATTATTACCAATATTGTATCTATATCCTAACAGTAACATGGAAACTATATCATGTATATAAAAAAATTATCTAACCTGTATAATAAAATTGAAAATTGCCTTTACTTTTTTACTGAACCTTAGGTGTCGATGCCGTTTTCCCAAGTCCAATTTAAAATCTCCGTTCCTGCGACGATACCCTAACAAAGTAATATCGAACGACGCGAAAGGGCGAGACTTCGCATCGCTTTTTATCGAAAATCTAACGTTTAATGAAGCGCAGACATTGATTAAGAGCCTACTTTAAACTCGATCTTTAATTCAATCGCATTAAGAAACAAGGCGTTTCGCGGAAGGAGGGCGAAAACGCGGGCAATGAGGACAACTTTTTTAATCAGTTGATTCCCAGAGATTACTTCCTCTGATAAGGACCGATGTTAATGGAATTAGTATCGATGTTTTCTGCTAGAAAACTTGCGAGCTGACTCCTTTGCCTTTTTTGCGCGTTTAAAGTTCGAACGACTACGACGTGCCGAAGGAAAAGTAACGGGATCGGCCGTCGATAATTGAATTGTAAATTTTTATGGCTGTGCTTTTCATTTTCTTACTTTTGTTTTATTTGGTTTTTATCCAAGTGATTTATGTATGGGCGATGTGTATTGTTTTATATTGAAACATGTACACTATTGCTAAAGAACCTTAGAGAAATTATTTCAGGTGGAGGTCTCTAGAGATCGGCCGGTAGTTAGTGATTAAAGCTTTGTCGACTTTCCTGTATACTGGAACAATTATTGCTAGTTTCCATCTTTCTGGAAAGGCAGATGTCCTAATTGCTAAATTAATACTGTTGGCAATAGGTTTAATACAAAGCGAGCATCTCGAATTAAAAAACTTGATACAAGGTCTTAACCTGCAGCTAAATTGCTCTGAAATGAAGCCATAATATGAGCTAATTCATCTTCACAGATCGGAGGAATTTTGAACTTCGCAGTTGTTGGACGTTATCGAGCAAATCCAGTGTGCAGGTCGGCGAATAAGAATAAACGAGTCTACAGTTCCTTTCCATTAAAAGCATGGTCAAAGTCAGATTTTATTGAAGTTTCTGTTTGAATAGAGATCTGAGCTAACAAATGAGCTCCTCTACTGAGAAGCCGGTAACATTTATTCGATTACAAATCATCCGAGGGAAACAAACGCACTTCGTAAAAACGGAGAAGAAGAACTTTCCGTAAATGACGATTGACGTTTGGCTAAGTAAAAGTGACCATCGCGTCGAACGCACCCTTTTTTCCGCGCGTCCAATTAATTTGAGAAAGATTAATGTCGTCGCCCGAGTAATGCAGGACCGCCGAACGACCTCCGGGATCTTCTTTTTCATCAGCAGCATCTCTTTCTTTTTCTCGTTTTCAGTAACGCGGCTTGCTTTAAGCGAACGACGAAGACGCATCCGTTCGCAAAGGCGAGTTGAGAAGTGTGATAGAGGTAGTAGTAGGTCATCCTTGAGATTCAGTTTAAACCAGCGGGAAAGTATTACATTCTATTATTTAACTATTAAAAAACAATCAAAAAAGTATCCCGAAGAGAATAAAGCAGAAAAAAAAACTGAAGCAAAAAAAAAACACGAGAAGGGATAAAAAAAAGGAATTGGAATATGAACTGAAAAAGGGAAGAAAAAGAGATTTTAAAAGGCAGGATTTCAAGAAGTAACCTACACAATAAACGTAGCACACCTATTTTGTAACAATTTAAGATTGTTCCGTTTGGTATCACTACAGCTACAAGTGCTTTCACATTCGCTTTACAAGGAATTCTTCATTCTTTTCAAGATTTTTGCGCTCACTTTGTAGACAATATCTTAATTTTTGCTGAAAACTGTCAAGAACATTGTAATCACTCAAGAAATCATTAACTTTCAGTCAAAATGCTATGAAATTGAGCTGCTCAAACATGTGCTTGCTATTATACGAAATTCTTCAGAAAAGCTCCACATTTAAATGGAACGAACCTCGGACAGCAGCATTTTCAGAAGTTAAAGGTTACTTCTACAGTAATTTTCTTCTAATTTAACCAAATTTCCAGCAGTCATGCTTCATTAGAATAAGTTTAAAAGGTCACCTATAATTGCAACTCTTTTAATAGAAAAATAAAATATTTATATGAATTTCCAAACGCTATTCGACCAGTTAAACCCATAAAAATGCACCAGATGGTCGTAAGATATTTTCCCAACAACATTCGCAAGAATAAACGAGCAGCGCAAGCAGAAGGAATAACAACAACAATAACAACAGGAGAAATCAGTGTATCAGAAGCACGTAGCACGTATAAGTAGTGTCCGGTACATATACCATCTCGCGATACCGATGCCGGGTCGGAATCGTGAGATACCGACAGTCTTCAAATATTTCGGCGCGCATACGTACAACTCGGCCAACGGCTACATCGTATTTACAACGGCGCATCGTTGTAATTTACATTGTGGTGTCGGCGATCTGCTATCAATCCGGTATAAATCAGGACGCCGTGCAATGCAACGAGGGGCCCCTGGATGTCGTCGCGCGAAGAGCTATCCAATATCTGCCGGTCGAGATCTTCGACCGGCGGCTTCGAGTGCGAGATGTAGGTGGAAGGTTACATCTTATTCCCCCCTGGCCGGTCGCGGCCTCCGTGGAATGCGTGCGTGCCTCTCTCAGAAGTATGCAAACGAATGCTATCTGATAATATTCAAAAGTGTAGATGGTGTTCAAGAAACACGGTTGGGATTCGGTCAATGGTAACAGCGAGCTTTGTTTATTGCTGGACTGTAAAGTTATTTCATACAGAAAAAAGATTGCGAATAATAGAAGCTAAAAAAGAGAGTCAATGTACGTAGGTTATAAGGAATTCAGAAAACTACGTGATAGCAAAAATGTTCAAATTTGTCCAACTCGCATTACCCGCCTTAGTTTTCAAACAGTATTAAGGATGGATCGGCAATAAAATTGCATTATCACAGAAAATTGCTTTAAAAATGAATTTCAACGAAGAAGATACTTAAAACAAAAGATAGACAAGGAATGCAAGGGCAACGGAACATGTTGACAAGTCTTAAGGCTTCTTGGTTCAAACAAAAAAGAACACGTCCAGGATTCCAGGAGTGGTGCATTGAATTCACTGATCCACAAGATATAGGCGGATAACTTCAAGTCAGTGTATCCACCATAATGTTGCTTGATGATGCTATATGTTAAAAACTAAAGGATAAATCGACGGCTGATAATGATGGGAGCCCATCATCAACCGAACAGAAACACTCTAGATTTTCTAATGTCTGGAAGGTAGCACGAATATGATCCGATCCTGCAAACAAGAGGAACTATAACTTCTCCAAGGTTTTTGCGCAAATGGTTTATCAAAATTTGTTCTCGAAGATAAGATCATCCGTTCCGGGACGCCCCAATGTAACTATTCCTCGATCCTGCATTTCAGCGTTGCGGCAATTATCACGGAAGCTGTGCCATTTTAAGACATTTTATTTTGGAGTCATTAAATACATGCATTTCCGCGATAACTCTTCGCAATACAAGAACAATTACAAAACGATATGAATTGACTTGACCAGAAGAACACTGTGGCTTGAGCTTCAAAAATGAATTTTAATTTTGACGAAAGAAAAGAGTAGTCGATAATTAGCTCCGATAGAATCAATAAGTAGATCCTAAATGGACCAGCTCGTTATTGTATACAGTAATTTTAAGGTTTAGATGAAGTCAATTTAATATTAAATGTTAAATAAAGGTATTAATAGAGCTTGTGAACGAAAAAGATTCCACTTAGTGCAGTGGACCACTCGACCAACCATATAAGAAATAAACCTGTGAATTTAGCATGCAAATATAAGGCATAATCGGCAAATAGGTCCGCATAAAATCAGCATTGAAAGCTTTAGATACGCGGCGGTAACATTACTGTCAGGTGTGGGATAAGCATAAGTCTTGGCAATAGCAGCATATGCTGCTTTTGCAAAATTGCCCAGTGTACCAGTAGACCCTCTTGATGAAATGTCATCAATTTCAGGTATTTGAAGCAAGTTTTTGGGAACCACCCAGAGCCGGCATCAGACCTACAATAACAGAACCACATTTACCAATAGCCTTACAATGTACTGTATAAGATTCAAAGACAAAGACAATACGCTTACGCAACTTGAAGCCGAGATGATCGCTGTTTACGGGAACTCTACACCATCATTTGCCACAGTAAAATATTGGCTAGCTCAATTTAAACGTGGTCGTACCCACTTGGTTGGTACCGATAACAACCGAAAAGTTCACGAGGTGGTGCTAGATAACCGTCGGATTAAGGTTAGAGAGCTAGCAGAGGCAGTAGACATCTCAAAAGAACGTGTTTGTTAAATATGTATTGCATAATCCATGCTGAAATCAAAAAAGAAAGCTTCCTTCTCGCAAAAAATCTATTTTCTAATAGTTTTAGCGACCGGTTTCGTGTTACATAAGACACATCTTCTAGTCAAAATTGCCCAGTGTACCACTAGACCCTCTTGATGAAATGTCATCAATTCCAGGTATTTAAAGCAACTTTTTGGGAACCACCCAGAGACGGAATTAGACTTACAATAACAGAACCACATTTACCAATAACCTTACAATGTACTGTATAAGATTTACCAATTTTGTTGCCTCAGTAACCTCCACGGAGTGGTATTCCAGATAGTTTAACCAATATAATTGCTCCTCAAATAATAGTTGCAACTTCTTTGTTGCACCTAACGCCATCCCTTGCTATCTCTAATTGTCCCAAAACCCTTAAAACGTGTACGTTGGCCAACACGTGTCTATTTTTGCACTGGGATAATATTCAAGATTTTCAAGAAAGTAATCCACGATAGTGGCGCAAGCAGAACCGTTACACTATTCAGTAGATATCACCAGTGTTTAGTGTATTTCACGCACTGTTTATTTGGCCTGTGAAATCACCAGACTCGATCCCTTTGAACTTTTTCTTGCGGAGCTTCATTAAAAATTAGGTATCTAAATCTCCTAATGAGAATGCTGAAGACTTAAAGCTTATGGCCAAATTTTACGAAAAATAAGGCACAACATTTTGAAAGGGGGAAGGGGGGGAAATTTTATTATATTATAACATATTCTTCTTAATACAGTAAAAACAAGTGAAAGTATTTGGTTATCAAAATTGTGGATGCAGAATGAGTAGAGATTCCGAAATTGTGAAAATATACAAGGTGTTTCAGTTAAGAAGCCAAAATTTATGTTCCTTTTTTGCTTTGTCTCTTGATTGTTTGAAGTTGAATGAAATCTGCTAGTTCATAAGTCCCGCACATGGTGTCCAACATCTGGCGTTCCTCAAGTGTAAACTTAGGGCCTTTACTCTTTTCACTCTTTATTACTTACATTATCAATTGCTTGTAATTTTAATCTTTGTTGCTTGCGGATGATTTGAAAGTATTTTGCAAGATTAGCTCCTACGATGATCCCTTCACACAGAATGACGTAATGATTATTGCAAACTGTAGAGTTCCGACATATACACCCGGGAGCAGAATGCTACTGTTTGTAATTACTTAAGATACAACGCAACTATAGGCAAAGTTCTGTTGGATTGTGTGGATATAAAAAAGTTAGTAATTTCTTCCGCCTGCAAGCTCAATTTCATAAAGCATGTTAATGGTATCCTAGCGAGCGCTTACTACATCTACGGATTTAGCCATAGCTTAGCAAGAATGTACTGAATAATGTATTGTATTTACACGCAAGTGATACATAATCTATTCTCAATACAATAGCTCCATTCGCCCAATAATATATCAAGAATCCATGATATAATTGATTACGTTCAGACAAAAGATTCCTTGGGTATGCATATGGAACGTTAGCAGCACGCGTAGTGCATCTGATCCCTCTTGCCTAGCTGCAAACTGTACCTAATTGATGATGTTCGGCGTAAGATATGCGAAATTGTGGTTAAATTCCTTTCGCAGGGAATATATTCACGATAGATAAGAACTCCTCCGATTAGGTTATCGAGAATCTAAGGAAGATACGCAGTTTATCTTAGATATTTCTCTTCGATTTTCGCATAGCTTGCTCGCAACGGTGTGCACAATGAAAATTTATGGCTGCGCAATTGAATTGAATGTTGACAAAGAAGCTACCGGGGTATAATAATATGTTGTCAAATAGCTTTGCACCTTTAGAAACGGATATGCTATACATTACTGCATCATACTTCGTTATGATTTTCACGTAGAGATAAAGTTCAAATAAAGCTTAGGAAGGCGTTGTTTGTAAACCGTTTTCGGGCAATCAATGATTATGAAGAGCTACTGAAGCTATTATTGTTTAAAAGTGAAGGAAAATTTCTAACTCTTCGGACTTTGGAACACCAGTATGGTTACAGTAAAATAATCGTGAAGACTCTTCAAGGAGGTATCTGCAAATATCAACAAATTTGTCTAATTATTTTTCTCTTTAATTACGTACAATGTTTCTGCAAAATCCACTTGCTTCCACTTAAAATTTGTTGCATTATCTGCAATTTTAAAAAAATTTTTGTGCCTCCACCACTTCAACCAAAAAAAAAAAAAGAATCAGCGATGTGCCTATTAAATCCCTTTTTGTTCAAGCGAGATAAATGCAGCTACGTAGGGCTCTTTCTGGAACGTGAGCAGTTTTCTTTGGTGTCCATCACAGCAATAAAATTATCCGGTTGGTTCAATAACCTGAGTTTCAACAATCTGTACAATGTGGTTCAATATATTTTCGGTCATCTCTTTAAACGATTTCAACCAGAATTTTTTGAAACGTTGTAAGCTTGTTTCAAAAAAAGAAGCTTAGCATTACTACTCCTGGCAGATCCGTATAATCCTTGGGACTTGAGATGTTTATGAACTGTGAGTTCGCTTGTCCCCTGATAATCTTTAAAGTCAATACTTCAACCATACTTAAACAATTTGCAATCCTGATTGTAATTGCAGCATTCTCCATTTTTGCAAGCTGCAACATGAGAAAGATGTATTTATCATATGGTTTATTTGGACTTATGATCATCCATACAGCCAATATTTGGAACCCTCCTGCAAACTTGATTTTTTCAAAACCGACAGGAACCAATAACGTTTTCTTAATGTGAAATAATGATAGGTATGTCCGCCTTTTTTGGAGCGCCTTATTCATATTTATTTATGGTAATATATGTTACTAACGTGGTATTCTTGATTTCTGGGCTGAAATCGCGTCGTTATTGTAGCTATTGCTGACGGTTGGTCTATGCAAAAACAAAAAAAAAAAGAAAAAAAAAAGAATTAAATCGACGAAATACTTTGAATTGACAATTGATAAATAGTTGTAATATTGTATCTTATTGTTGAAAACTTTGATAAATGAAGATTAACTCAGATGCATTGTGCTTAATTTTAGGAACAAATTGCAGCAATGCATAGAAAGAGACGGTAGTCATTAGTTGTTGTGTGGAAGTGAATGTATAATTTTCCACCATTATTTCTAATTTTAGTAATAATTGGTTCAAATATATTTTTCTCGTTTCGTTTCTTCACACCCTGTAGAATTATAATTTACACGAATCAATACATACTGTGGTTAACAAAGCGAAGCGAGTGGAAGAAGCATCGGGAAACGATGACCAGCGGAAATCATGGCTCATCAGTTCCGTACTATCGTGCGGTGGTAAATAAGATATACGTCCATTGTTTTCATTTCGGCGACCATTATTCCATTTCCTCCGACAAAAGACGCACAATTCACCAGATATTGCGTCTGTGAATCACCAACGCCATGGGAGAGCATTTCCTTTCCAAATTCACCCATCTCATCGCCACCGAGTTCGTTCTCGTTTCGCCTCTCGTCCTCTTCTTTCCTGGTCCGGACATTTTAAATCGGAAGTGGCCATTTACAGCAAATCCAGACAAGTGTCGGATACCGGAAGGAGCGCTTTGAATTATGTAATTTTTAATATTATCTGCGAGGCGGTCGGTGCGGGTGGTGCGCGGCGCAGCGGGAGGATTTTTATTCGTTCAGACATTCTTTTTTCGTTCTCTCCGGTCGGTCGACGGAGGTCGTTTATAATTCTGACGCACTGCCTCCGATTGTAATGAACACTACTTGGAAAAGCTGGCAGAAAGCCAGCCAGCCACCGCGAAAAGGAAGTGGAAGAGGCGAAGGACTTACCCCACGAATTAACCGCGAAAATGTCCTCGTATATCACCGGATTATTCGCTGCGATGATTTTTAACACTGTTCCTATTTATCTGGCGAGGACGGTAGGGTGGGGCGGAATGGGTCTAAGTAGGCGACGCAATTGAGTTAGGGCGTTTTTGATGTATCATTAGATGCACGATTGAATCGCGGGAGGAAGTTTGCGAAATCATTCTCCCCCTTGTTACATTGTAAGTCTATGATATCGAATGCAACCCATAAAACGAAATTTATTATGTTTGTCTACATAAGTAACTTTATGTTTGTCGCTTGATGGGGCTGTTTATTTTGACACTGAAATAAATGGCTGTTCCTTGGTAGAAGATATCTTGCAGCTTAATAATAGCGACAGGTTATATAAACAGTTATATTGAGACGTTAATTTATGTAACTTGGAAAAAACTTACGCTTTTACTCGAATGTTTGCAGCTTGCACACTTTAATTCTAATTTCGAAAACGAAATTAAAAGAAAGTTATGTTGTAAGTATAACCACGTATTTTTAGCCAAGCTAACTAAGCTACTACACTAAAATTACTACAATTTTTTAGAGTGCAAGATACAACTACATCAGCAAGTTAAAGCTTGCTTAAATCAAGTCAAGATTGAATCTTCATGTTACATTAGACATATTTAACCGTAATGATGGAAATGAGCTTCTATTCCCAGCATAAATGGCGAATGTGGTAATCTAGATAATAATAAAAGAGGGATTTAGCAAAGAATTATAATGTAAACGCTCAAAATGATTTTCTCCGCTTTCAACACAAATTTTTGATCGCCGTTTCATGTCGTTAAATGCGTTGACGAGGTGTTGAGGCGTTATCATGTCATAAACATTTTGACTTACTTCCATAAGCTCTTGTATAGGAACTGTATTTTTTAGGCGTGTAACAATAAAATAACCTAAAATAGTTAGATAAGGGAAACTTATCTTAACTATCTAACTAGAGGGAAATCTCCTACACGGTAATCAAAATAATCATGCAAGAGGTTCATTGTTTGTTATGTTTTATGAACTATGGCATTGTCTTGTTAAAAGTACCGATCCCCCAGTTTCCCATCGTGCAACTGGTTTAGAAAAAGTTGTAACGAGTTATTACGATATTTTTCTGCGTTTACCGTTTCATGAAAAAATAATGGGCCAATAATTCATCTCCGTTAACACGCTATTCAAACTCCAACCTTTTCAGAATGTAAGGTAATTCTGTATCTCGTCCATACTGCCGATCGGCGACCGCTTCTATCATTTAGCATAGACCCTGCTACAAAGTAGTGCCGGTATTGAGGTCCTGTTAACGTGAAGTTAAGCAAATATTGCCATATCAATTGGTCTCCCACTATTCCACCTTCCTTGGAAATGAATCTCGTTCCATGCAATAATCATGCTGCGGATCGACGACCACCTCTATCATTTAGTCAAACCGCACCCTCCTTCCACCCACTTTCCACGCGAGTCAATAATGTGTAGGTAGAAAGCACGATTGTGGATGTTTTATCTTTAGTTTTCTTCTCTATATTTCTAATTCGTTTTCTGAGGCTAGGAATTTTTTAATACCTGTTCTATACAGTGTTAGTTGTTTAGTCCCTTCCACAGTTATTTTTTCTTCTGTTTTCGATTATTATCATCTTGATTCTCACATTAGCTTTAATTTACAATTTTAGTTTACTGTACCATATTTACTATTCACCTTTTGATTGAGTATTTTGAGAATTCCCTTTTATTTTACATAATTAAATTTGATTTCTTTTATTGCCAGATATATTAATTTGGTTTACGTTGTTTTCTTTTATATTTACTAAGTCGCCTAGTAAACGTCCCCGCCAAGAGCTCATACCTGGATTAAGGATCATCATTAGAGATGACAAAGGCAGGTGAAATGATTACTTTCTTGCAGCGACTAGAGAGACTCGTGTTTTGTCGACTCGCGGGGAAGCCAGTAAGCAACACGAACCCTTTCTTACGAGACGAATAGACACGAGTCTGTCTAGTAGCTGCAAAAAGTAATCATTTAATCTGCCTTGGTCATCTCTAATCATCATTATTTCGAAGTTGTCAGTGACATGAGATTTATTGTACAATTTGTTCAGTTACTGTAAAATGATCCAAAAAATCTCGATTTACTATTTAAGAGATGTTCATCGCAATCTTGATGCCTCGAATGAGAATTTTTATGGCGACCTCTGCGAAGCACTTGTAGCTACATAATCCAGTCTTTAAAAATTCTCCGCCGAAAAATATGGATAGAAGTATTCTCGATGAGTCAAGAAAAAATATACACAAAAGTCCTAAGCAAAATTCAAACCTATGTAGGGGACAACTACTACTAGTTGAGCGCAGACGAAACTGTGGATGCTTTAGAGCGAAGCATAGTTCACATCATTGTTGGTGTTTTATATACAGATCATCCAACCAAGGCCCAGCAAAATAATAGAACGGGTAAGTGATGATACAATAAGGGAAGGACTTGTCAGCAGTATTGACAAAATTTTTGACGATGTGAGGAAATGGGGGAAAGCTTGCTCTTCGTGAATGACGCTGCAGCTTATATGCTTAAAGCTGGAAAATTGCTTGAAGACATCTTTAAAAATATGCTGCATATTACATGCACTGCCCACACCCTCTACAAAGTTGCGGGATTTATTAGAAAGCAATTTCCGAACGTAAATGAATTAATTAAACACGCCAAAAGAGTTTTCTTGAAAGCATCTACAAGTGTTGCTTTATACAAATGGTCAGCACTTTCCTTACCCCCTTTCCAGTCGTAACAAAATGGGGGATGGAGTCAGAAGCACCTACATCTTACATAGACAATTTGGAGAAAGTTGCTGTAATAAACAATGCAGTGTTCACAATAATCCTTGCTTTATTCGTATTTATTTCGATAAAAGTTTAATGGACAAAAACGAGTATAATTAACTACAGCAACTAGCAGAAAGAATCTTGAATTATTTCATCAACATCTTGAAGAAAATTTAAGGAAGTCGATAAGTAATCGTCCAGCAACACAAGGCGTAAGCTGACATCTGCTTATTCTTAGTTATCTACTCGATCTTTAGATTAAACTAGTTGCTCCGGCAATAAAGCTCGTACACTCAAAGGCAGAGCTTTGGTAACATTTTAAAATAACAATCCTTAAATCTAAAACTTAAAACGCCATTCATAAATTATACCCCATATCGCAATAAACAACCAAAAAACCTCAGAAAAAAAATGCATATAAATAAATTATTTCTACAGATGTAACAGCGCTGGCCATTAATTCGCGTGGAAGATGTTCAGACTCAAAACGTAACACGCAAGCCAAAGGGAAGAACAGAGAAAATCGTAAATTTTACCGTTTGTGTCGGGCATGTGATAGAAATGAATCAATGAAACTTGCAGAAATATTTGAAAAACAATTGTATAAATGAAATACAGATGGAGCCATGATTTTAAGGCGAATAGTGCTGCCGCCTCGGAGGAATTTACCGAACTTTCCGAAGCACAGTTAGAAAAATTTTTTTAGCACGGTAGGTTGCATATTGTAAAAGTGAGGTGCGCTAATATAAAATATTATTTAAAATAGCTGCCATAATAAATTTAAAAAATTAGAAGCAAATGCATTACGTAACGAATATAATTTAATTTTTGTTAAATTGAGGATTATTTTAATTTATTGCAGGATACTGTAAATTAAGTGTCTGTGGGTCCAACAAAAAACTTAATTAATTAAATTTGAGTCAGTAACTCAAACTAATATTAATTTAAAGCTATAATAAAAACTTGCATTAATATAAAAAAAGAAGCACGGAATATATGCTGCCATCTATTGAAGAGCAGCTAAATTTTAACCATAGAGTCATCATATGCACATAGTTCACATACTATTCCATAGATGCCACCCACGTGACGAACTTAAAAAATATTTTCATTTATAAAAGGATTTATTGTTAAAATAAACTAATTACATTTAATAAAGAGTATATAAGAGAGTTTTTATTTAAGAAAGAATATAGAGCAAAATGAATTTGAGATAAATAGTTGCAATTGATGTATAAATATTGAATTCAAGGTTAAAATTTAATGATGTGCTGCCATCTATTGGGTAATAGTGAAATCTCTAATGATGGTAATGTGTCAAATATTGTTTCCATTACATTTCATAGATGTCAGCCTCCCGCGTAAACAAATATATTGTAAAAGTTGGAGATTGCGGACGTGGTTTTTTTTATATTGCCTATCTAATCGAAGAAACATATCTAATTCTGCTAATAAACTTCGATATCATATTCTTTTGGTTGGTGCTCCGCGAGTGAAGTGCGGGAAATTACCAGTGACTCTTGCGTTTACCGTTTAAATATGTCTCAAATAGAGAGCGGTACTTGCCAAATGTACCCGCTTCCATCTAATCAACGTACCTTGGATCTTTTATCTCTTTTCAGAGAGCGATTCGGCCACGAACCGGAGTTCCTAGTTCGAGTACCGGGAAGGTATCTGCATTCACTATTTTACCCCTTTTACTTACACCTCGCTGTAACGATAATGACGGTATCCTACTGCATAAGGTTATTTGGTTGCAGAGTAAATCTTATCGGGGAGCATGTGGATTATTGCGGCTATGGTGTGTGCCCGATGGCCCTTGAACAGGATATGTTATTGGCGGTTTCATCGTGTGAAAGTTCCACGTCGCTGAAGATCTCGAATTTGGACGCGGACACCTATGAGGATTACGAGGATTTTTTGAAGAATATAGAGTAGGTTGTTATTGGATTCTTATTCAAATGAGATGATGTAAAAATATCATCTTTCGGTATTCTGGCTTTCGCTATAATGAGGACGATTAGATATCGTTTTGATTTATGTTAGAGAGAGAGAGAGCATTTCCTGTTGACAACAATGAAATGGCTAGAAACGGGTATATCACAAAAAACAAAACCTTGGAGAACGGTTTCTGCTTTGGGACCGTTCTCTGGACAAGGTATTGGGGTGGAGAAAGGAATAAAAAAAATAAATAAAAATAAGAAATGTATGGGAGGGCTGAGCGGGCGGCGTGGGCGGTGGAGCCGCAGACTTGTTCGGTCCAGAGAGGTTTGCCTAGTTCTCGTGTGAGGACCTCGGAGAACGGTATCAGCTTTAAGGCCGTTCTCTGGGCAAGATGTTGGGGTGGAAGAAAGAAATAAAAAAAAATAATGATAATTGAGTTTATTACGAGAAAACGGAAATCTAATAACTTGGCACTCTGTACTCCAAAAGAGGTGCGGAGCAAACTCCAACATCTTCCTCAGGAACCACACACAGAAGACTTTGTACGGGTTATCTAAAAGATCATGATTTATTAGAAGCCTTGGCATTCCTCCATTCCTTCTTCATCGATATATTCAGAGATTGAGGGTTACATAGTGGCGGTCTAGGACGGCATGTACCATATTACCAACTAGCCTATTAACGCAAGATCCTCGGTTTACATCTAGATGACATCCGCCGCAGAGCATCCAAAACAACAGATGAAACCATAATGCACTTGTTATCGGCATGCTCAAGATATGCTCCAAACTTGTGTATTTCTCATCGTAACGTGACCCTAAAAACTTTACATTTCTGACTAGGCCATTATTATCTCTACGGTATTGGCCATCGGGTGCTGTCGCCGTTTCAAGAATCAGACTTGTGCGTGATGAGAACTGCAAGATATTTTGGAATTTCCTCTTCCTCTTTCACACACAGCGTGAGTGCCCGCCAATGGTGATCCTGGATTACAAGGAGAGGGATATATACGTGGTCCTGCCCATGCAACACAAGGGTGAGAGAGAAGCATCTGGACCTAATATACCAACTATCACGTACTTACGGAGGCTTCCAAATCCTCTTCGTTCCTATTATTCTTGACTCCCTGGACGGAGTCCATATCACAATATTGGAACATCTGAAAAAAATAAGATATGGGAGAAAGTAAGCGGCGTTCCTGCTGGATCCCGCAGACCCTGCGTCTGCAGCCATTTGCTGGGCTGGGTGTAAGAGTGGAGGAAAAAAATAAAAAAACACTAATGTTTAGTAATATCCAACAGGTGTAAACCCATAAAAAGACACAAAAGAAAAAATACATGAAATGCAATAAAAAAGAAAGAAATAGATCATTTAATAATTGAGAAATAATTAATAAACTGCGAGAAAAAAAAAACTATTAACATACTAATAACAGCTTCGCAATCTACTCATCGTGACCTGAAACCTTGTTACTTATCATAAAGTTAACAAGCCTATTATTACATTTACCTGATGTTTACAACAATGTACGTTGATATATTGACATACTGCAAAACTATTTCGAGGTCGTCACTTAAGTTTTAAAAATAATAAATTTAAAGCAGATAACACGAAGTCTACTATCAGAGGATGCTTTGTTTGTATTTTAATCATTTAACGAATGT
The DNA here is from genome assembly GCA_902655005.2 of Marronus borbonicus. Lineage (NCBI taxonomy): Eukaryota > Metazoa > Arthropoda > Insecta > Coleoptera > Scarabaeidae > Marronus > Marronus borbonicus. Next base: position 790,642 of record LR737398.1, on the reverse strand, counting down.
TGTTGTTATGTGTTGTATACAGGGTTAGTTACAATCTCTTAAAGAAAATTTAACAATGTATAAACAACATGAATAACAGCGTACTCTACTTACCAAAAAGCCTAACTTTTGATAGCCATTAAGTGCGTGAATAGCTATTGCAGGGTTATTTGTAGTGTGAATGAGTGTCTTATGGCAACAATTTTAAAAGAATTTGAAATTTTTGTCAAGTTCTTTCTAAATTATTGCCATTATTGATAAATAAGATATTGATTGAGAGGTGACTAGCTTCGAATGTGCATAATATGTTGCCTATCCTAAACAAGGCACGGAGCTTGGCTAACTAGCGTAAGGTTGCACCGGGTTTGCTTCCACCTGCAGCGTTTTTCCGTATTTAACTGCGGATCGACGACCATGCTTTCATTCCCAATGTATTACATCAGCAACTTTCTCCAAATTGTCTGCGTAAAATGAAGAGGGTTGTAACCGCGCCGCCCATCTTGTTACTCTCCAATAAATTCGGCAACTCATTGTATCAACACTTACCCGTTCTATTATTTTGTTGGCTATTAAGTATGGCTTTGTTGGACGATTGTCTTGTGTTTACGACTTTTGTGACCTGAAGCCAGCTGATTTCTTGACAAAACATTGGTAGAAAAGAAAAGCCTATCGCTGTTTATTCCATTCTCCTAAGTCAGAACAATATCGACATAACACCGATTTATCCCCGAGAAGTATTTTAAAACTTAATGGAGTGGAAAATTTGATTACGGTTATTATTGTCATGGGAATGCTCCGTTTTTTCGAACTTTCCTGACGCGCAGCGCGTCGCCGCTAGGACGATATTTCTCGCGAATATTAGCCGCCAAAATGTCTCTTTTTATGACTTCCTAATGTTCGATCGCCGTAATAATAGCTACGGCACGTATCGTAAATTCCAATTTACATGAAATTACCTACATTTTCCCTCGATCTACCGACGAATGACTTGATACATCGGTACCGCCTACTCTGCTTCACATTTAGAAAGATAAAACCTTATAAAGCTACGGGCGGTGTGAAATTTTGTTGGTATTAAAAATGTTATTAAAGGCCAATGAATTTCACCCAGAGTACTCGCTTAACTTCGGCTCCTTGCCACTTTCTCCTCTCTCCAAGGATGAAAATCAAGATGAAGGTGCGAAAATTTGACACCATAGAGGAGATTGAAACAATGTTCTGTTCAGAGATTGAACATTTTTCCACCAGTCTTAAGTTTCGTTTCTCTCCATTATTTAGCAGCTGTTTTAACTATCATGTGTACCATCCCTGCAAAGGGCTTCGTGTTTTCTTTCTCAACAGTCTAGAGGCTAATTTTGGCTAACTTGTCTGCTTTAACATTCCCTCGATAATGAAGGCTGTTGAGGAATCGTTAAGGCAGACAAATTAGCCCAAGTACGCTTGTAAGTTGCTGAGAAAAACGTGGGGCCCTTTCTACCTAGTACCCAGATCAGCCCAGATATTCAGTTTGTTTACATGCAGTCTCACGCCGGTTTCAACTTCGCTTTTATCGTATTGCAATTTTTTTTCCTAAACAGCGATTTGCTGATGTAATAATGTTGCTCATGAGTTTTTAAATGTCTGTTTCTTCGGAAATGGTGCTTGTCTGTAATGATTCAAACATCATTTCTGGACAACATTTATTCCGCACTCCAAAAGATATGTTTGAATTCCGAATAAACTTATGTACAGGACGAACCACATAAACATGCTTTGCAGCGAAGACATGCAAACGTTCCAGGACAGGATTTAATTTATCTTTCCATTTTCGAAATTTCAACCTTGATTTTTGTCCAACCCAACCCAAGTAGAATAACCTTCTTTTAGCTTGAAGTGAATTACTAACCAAATGGGCTATTTAATAATTATTAAGAATTATTATTTTCATTATAGATCAAATTGAATCAATCAACAACTTCTTAACATTTCCACTTCTTGTAGTTCGTTAAATTAAACAAGAATCAAATAAGTTCCTAACTTTTTTCTATGCCTGCTAGGAGTGCATAAGAAAAGAATATAACGAACAGGGGCAAATATTGAGACGAACATTTAAAGTTTGAAAAGTTCCGAACGCTCTCCACAAAACTTTCGTCGTTAAAAGTTTAAAAAATTCTTGTAGATGAAAAGATTACACCAATAAAAGATCAAATTTAGTTTTACTTTGTTACATTTTTCTGAATAGCCGCAGCATTGTAACATTCCATATAGCGTCTTTTCTTCGTTCATAGACCTAACGCCGTCGATTTTCCTCGACATTTAAAATTCCATTTCATTGAGAAATCGCTTCTTTATCACATTTTCAATGTCCATCGCTTGATTGTGTCATACTCCCGCGCATTATATTGTTCGGTAAGTGGACATTGGCAGGGCGAGCAATTTTCACTCACCGCGTTGTTCAATCCACTCAACACGGTCGCCCGACTAAACAAGTTCGGAAAAATTGAGTGGGCGAAAGTTGATGGGCCGGTGTGACAAGTTTTAATAAAGCGTCGCCTCTTATTTATGAGTGGATATATATTATTAAAGGTTCTCGTCATCCAAGTGTAGCGTTTAGATGCGATATTACGTTGAAGCATCGCCGAAATAACGGAGATGCTCCTAAATATATTTACTGTAAGCTGGTAGAAAATTCTTTAATATACAGTGGCGGCCATATAAATAGCACACGTAAACTGATATGGATGAATTGATACATTTGTAAATGTTAACAAGTGATTTATTTAACTTAGCTCAACAAAAATATAGCAGATGGCATGCAGTTTATAATAAACACACAATATTTTATAAACTTCAAAATAAACAAATTAAAAAAATATATATATTATTTTTTAAGTGGGCATAGAAATAGCACACTTAATAACAATAACGAAATACTGTATTATTTCTTTTTTTTTATTCTTTTTTGCTTTTACATTTAATATTTTGTCGGAAACCCTTTACAAGCCAATATTGCTGCACATCTTCTCGGCACACTTTCAACTAATTTTTGACATCTCTCTACAGGAATGCCAGGGTTCCTCAATAGTATTCCATAATTCGTCTAATATCGCTGGAGATTTAGACTTTATAACAACCTCAACATCCCCCCATAGATTTTCTATGGGATTTAAATCAGGGCTTTGTGCAGGCCATTCTAACACTCGAATTTGTTTCTCCTCTAGCCACTGTTTTACGGTCCTCGCCGTATGTTTGGGATCATTGTCGTGCATTAAACCTCAGCTTACTGGAAGAAATTCATCAGCATATGGTTCCATCACGTTTTCTAAAATGTTGCCATAAACAAACTGATCCATTTTTCCTGCAATTCTGAATATAGGTCTTACACCACGCCATGACATAGAAGCCCATACCATTACGCTTCCTCCACCGTGTTTCAATGTTTCTATAGTGTAGCTAGGGTTGAATCTCTGATTGATGGGGCGTCGCACATACATTTTTCCGTCAGACCCAAGTCGGTTGTATTTGCTCTCATCTGTCCAAAGTGCAGATTTTCAGAAAGAAAGCGGCTTTTCTTTGTGCATTTTCGCAAACAGTAATCTTCTTTTACGGTTTTTATTTGACACCAGTGGCTTTCGTACTGCAGTACACCCACGTAAGTTAAATTCCTTCAGCCGACGTCGTATTGTTCTTGTCGATATGTCAATATCAAATTGTTTATTAAATTCGGTTTTTATTTGTGTAGCTGTGCGAAAAGGATCTTCTTGACTTAATTGACGAATAAGGTTGTCTTGTCGTAAGGTTGATTTACGAGGCCTAATCTTCCGTTTCTTGTTTTCTAAAGTTTTTTCCGTCTGAATATGCTTTATCGCACTTTGTATTAATTTACGTGAACAATTTAATGTTCGTGATATTTCTGAAATTGATATGCCCTTCTCTTTCATGGTGCAAATTAACTCTCTTTTCTCTGGTGTGCAATGTTTTCCTCGTCCCATTATACTAACACCTAAATTGTTGTTATTAATAAAACGTTAATTTTAAAAGTGGTAAGTGCACCACTTTTCTGGTACAAAATAACTCGAACCGTAACACTATAATAAAATTCCGCTACAGAACCGACAACTGTGCTACTTATGTGCCTACTATAAAAGTGAAACTAATTTTTTTTTTCATTGAATGCCGAATTATTGTTCTGGAATAATCAAGGGGCAGTACACGCAACCTTTTCGGGGACTCTCACGCTAGTTTAATAAAAACGGAAACAGCGTGAGCGGTTAATTCAAATGATATTTGATGCCTGTGCTATTTATGTGGCCGCCACTGTACATCTAGCTTCCATCGATGTCTACCGAAAATTTCCTTGGTTTTCCGAGGTAATTAAATTTAATGAATGAAATAAGAGTCTCATTATACACCAACAACTTCCTACTCTCCGCGTAAAATATGATTTTAGTTAACTCTCATTGCATTAAACCTTTTATTAAGCCTTTTATTGACTACTTACTACAAACTACTACTTTCGCGATGGGAAAAAAAACTGCAACAACCACTACTGCTAACATCGAAAAAGATCACGAAATGCTGCTAGGGGACGCATTATGCGCCTTCCATGTTTTGTACCATTTCTTATGTAACAGCAACCTTTTCCTTATCAAACAACAAATTGCATCATTAAACGGAACAGGATTAATTGAACATTTATAACTTTCATTATACGTTTCCTAAATAAATACGTCCCTTGGGTTCGTTTTAATATGCCATAAACGTAAATCGGCTTGAGGAAATTTTCTAATTAAGGGCGCTCTATATTTCCCTACATTACAAACGTTATATATACATAAAGCACGTAAACAGGATCCCGTCTGTAACTAACGATAATTTTCATCGAAATAAGGTTTTCTGAGTAGAGAGCGTGAGATACCCCGATGTTCCATACGTTTTCCATACTTTACTGTGATAATTTAGCAACTGAAAGTTTTAAGCGGACTATAGTTATAGTCTTCTATGCTACGTATGTAAATATTAAGATAATGATCCAATAATTAAAACTTCGCGAACATTTACGATGCCTTTGCGTCCTAATTTAGAAGACAATATCTGGTCTAAGCGGTGACGGCACCGGTACTATCTGTAGCATACTTTAAGAGAGCATTGCGAGGAGGGAATTTCTTTTAAAATAAACATCTCCATCTAATTACTTATTTTCTTATTTGAATATAAATGTACAACTTGAAGCTTTTTTCTGGGGTTTTAGCTCGTTAACAGACAAAAATGGTGGTCGTACATATTTTTTGGTAACGGTAGGGTTAACTGACTATTCAAGTTGAGATATCTTATTACTTATTGCACCTCACCAGACCATCTTCCTTTGTTTTATGCTTTCAAAAAGACGCATTGCGCATTAGTTACATTATTTTTTTCTTTGCAGAATAATAGTCGAAGGTGCTCCCAAATGGTACCAATACGTGCTCTGTGGAATAAAAGGTATTTTGGAAATCCTACCCTCTGATATTCCTTTGAAAGGTTTAACTATGCTGGTTCATGGCACCATCCCGCCTAGTGCTGGATTGTCCAGCAGCAGTGCGCTTGTTAGTGCAGCGGCTTTAGCCACTGCTCATGCTCTTGGTGTAAGTATGATTTTTGATTATTGTTTGGAAACACTTTTTAGCATGGCAGTACTAAAACTAACGTACTCTAAAGTGATGTCAAGATCCTAAGTTACATAAAATTTAACAAAATATTTAGACTTAATACTGTTTGTATAACAAATAAGTACAGCAGAAGAGGCGCAAAACTCACGGCATCCCTCTTCTACTTCCATGACATTGGTAAAAACACGTCTAGTGAAAAAGGTGGCGATAAGCCCGGGTTGTTTCAATTTAAAGTGAGTAGCACCTTTGCAATTTCACCAAACACATAACCATCACCTTTGGTTCAAAGCTTTACGCTTAATCGCAGGTTCTGCGGATTGGCCACAGCTTAACTATTGATTTGATTTGAATTGCAAAGGAAGATCAAATTTTCGTCACAAGTTACGCACTGCTGCGTTATGTTACTGCAGATGGGACATGGACATATGACTACACGCCAAAGACCAAAAGTCAGCAAAATGTTTTTTTTTTTCGACGAAAGGGCGAAAGCAATTTCATCGGCTAGGAAAGTTATGACGACGTTTTTTGGAATTCACATGGCATAATCTTCATTGATTTAGTGGATCACTGAACTAAAGAGAAAAAAGCCGCTCGAAGCGAAGAAAAAATTCTCTACTATCATAATAGCGCTTCGGACCATTCATCAGCAATTGCGACAGCAACATTAGTCCAGTAACGGTACGAATTGGTGCTCCTTCCCTCACATTGACCATATCTGGCTCCATGTCACTTCTTTTTTTTTCCAAACTTGAAATAATGAATACAGGTATTTATCATATCGTTCACCTTGAAGTGCCAAGCTCCTGTGGCAATTATCGCGCACTATAAACCGAAGTGGCTTCAATTCTTTGGCGAAGAATCTCTTGGTCAAAGATAGACCATCACAGAGTAACTATTCAAAAACCTTAGCGGAATTGGAAAGAGTGTTGTTCGGTCTTACGAATATCACTTCGGACACCTTTGGCCACCAAAGGCCAGATTTTCCAACAAATAAAAAAGGGTGGCCAAGTTAAAGATAACACATAGTGGGGTGCATAGTATTGGAGCACAAACACGAACAAGAAAACTCTGCAAGGTATCATGTCCACACACCATCAAATATCTAATATCTGTTTTTTTAAACTACACAAAACTTCATTAGAAATGGAGTATCCTATGTTGGAGGAACAGCAATTAAAGTCGAAGGGCTTGAAAAAAAACAGAAAATATTTCTGCAAACGCTTGAGCAATATCGGGGAGTTGGTTTTAATATAGCGTTAATAATGACAACTATTTTACTTTTATTTTTGACAGTTTTATACACCATTCTAAAAAAGATAAAAGCTTTTTCCTCGCCCTACTAGTTTCCAATCCATGAATCTCATGGATCCGTATTGTAACAGAATCAGATAAAAATCCAACAACATCGTCCTGAGTGGAGTGATAAATATCCGGTGCGATGTTAAAATTTCCGATTTCGTAAACAAGAGGCAGTCAATTTAAGTATTGACACAACCTACTTTTGTAAATGGAAGTGATGACGCCGCGCCGGTGTGTGGCTGTATACGCCGCGCTTTTTCTTCGTTCTCTTCTTCCACGTTTTATAAGGACGCTTTAAAATGCACGAGCCAATAAAAGTTCAACGTACTTCGATAGCAATTCGAAGGACTCGTCGTGCCATCGCCAGCGTAGCATGCCATGACAGCAACGCGGCAATTTAACGTTAAGAACAAGTAAATGGCTGCGCGTCAACTTCCTTCCCGATGCATTCGCCCTTAAAAGTCGTGCAAACGACTTTGCTCCTCGACATTAAAGGAACAGTATGTTTCCGTGGGAACATTCGAAGAGAAGCGATACCCAATCCAATTATCCCGGGAAGAGTAGCGCGATAGAGAGCATTTTATTATATAGTCGTTTTTAGTTAGTAATTTACTTCGCGGCGGTTAAGGTTTCGGTAAAAAAGGGGACATTTTAAATTAAAAGAAACTTTAAAAATACAAATCCATTATTTAAAAAAGAAGCATTAACAGGCAAATACATTGTCCGACGATGAAATTGCGTCTTGAATTGATTAAGCTCTGAAATTTTGAACATTTCTGGTACATCATTTATATAAATTAAAGTCGAATATACGTAGGAGAAATTGCAGAATAAACATGAGATAAGAACAAAAACAAATACCTTGTTTGTTTTTGTTCTTATCCAACCAAGTGGAATCCAAATTTATAAATAGCCTGTCTCCCTTCTAATGTACACTGCCGTTCAATGAAGTTCGGTCATACAATAAAAATCTATTATATCACACTGTATACAATTATTAATACATAAAATTAGAAAAATATTAAGCATACACTCTCTTCTAAGGGATTAAAGCCATAAATTATTATGTAAAGTAGAAATATTGCGACAACCACAATAAAGTCTGTTTTATTATCATTCCAAGAATTTCTCGGAAGTACCGATCTTTTGAAACGGGTCGTTTGGGGATTATTAACGAACAATACATTTAGGAAATATACCGCAGTATCATTCTTGTTTATTTATCACAGGCGCAAAGATATAAATTTGCTTCATTTTACTGTTAAACGTGTGTTGGTGTGCATCTGTCGTTTTTGCGCGAAAGTTTTAAGAACATTTACTTCAAAATGGCACGTGGCAAGCCTACCAGTGTAGAAAAACGTTCACGCATTATTACGCTGTTTGAAGAAGGATATTCGGGGCGACAAATTGCTGAAAAAATAAATGTGAGAAGTTCATCAGTTAATGACATTATAAAGCGATATCGTACAACTGGAACTATAGAAAATCGTGTTCGTCCTGGAGCATCTAGGAAAACGACAAAAGCTGAAGATTTGAGAATTGTATTATTAAGCAAACGCAAGAGAAAATTAACAGCGCCACAAATAGCAGCCGAAGTCAATCGCGGCTGTGAAGAACAAGTTTCGGCGAGTACGGTAAAACGTCGACTTCAACAAGCGGACCTTCATGGACGCATTGCCATTCGAAAACCCTTATTATGTCGGGGCAACAGAGCCTGTGGGTCCGCTCTCATCTAGATTGGTCGTTAGTTGTTTGGAAACACGTACTTTGGAATGACGAGTCAAAGTTTGAGGTTTTTGAGCAAAATCGACGAGTCTATGTCCGAAGATCTAAAACCGAAAAGTGATCCCGGACTGCATTGTGCCAGCAGTGAAGCTAGTGGGTAGTTCTGTGTTAGTGTGGGGATGTTTCTCCTTTGCTGGGACGAGAGATTTATGCAGAGTGCAGGGTGTAATGAGGAAGGAAAATTATTTTGCAATACTCCAGAATCATGCAGTGCCATCAGGATTGCGTATAATAAGCCGTAACCTTACATTCACGCATGACAACGACCCAAAACACACTGCGTTAGTGTGTAAGAAATATCTAAAGGAGCAAGAAGAACAGCACACCCTGAAAGTAATGACATGGCCCCCACAAAGCCCAGATTTGAACCCTATAGAGTTGTTGTGGGATGAACTGGACAGGAGGATCCGAAAAATATGCCCAACTTCACAAGAACATTTACGGAATATTCTGCAACAGGAATGGATTAATATTCCACAATCCATTCTAACAAAACTTATCGAAAGAATGCCTAGAATAGTTCGAGCGGGGATTAACAGCAAAGGAGGTTTTTTCGATGAATCAGTATGATATATTAGGCCAGAATAATTTTTTATTTATTTATTTATGTCCTTTTTACCTGTACATACAATAAAATTGCATTTTGTTTTTAGTTTCGCTTGTTTCTGTAACCTTTTCATGTTTTTTACCAACCGACCGAACTTCTCTGAACGGCAGTGTATACGTTAACACTATGAAACAATAGATCCAGCTCGAAGTTTTTAGAGATAATAAATTAATAACCTCTTACGATCATCTGTACGTCCTGGAACTACTTGCTATTATTACAGTCAGACCATAGCACAAATTACTTTGGTCACTGCGATGTTAGTAGGTCTATTGTAACAATATGCCCTTGTATGTACTGGAATAGTTCGAGGTTTTTAATGAACTTTAGTACTACTCTAGGATCTTCTTCCTTCAGTTCAGTAGATGCAAGAAATGGCCTCGAGCCGTCCGTGTACCATGCCAGGGTAGCTCTCTCGCTTTGAGGCTTACTCACATCATGGCTTTCAATGAACACTTTGCAATAGGCATCAGATAATTTATGTTGGAATCCTCAAAGATTCTGAAATGCTTCCTAAAATCCCCCGGAAGTACTTTGTTTTGTTTTTAACGACTTTTATTTAATTTAGGGTTCTATTTATTTGTTTATGTGATGACTGCATATTATATATCTTCTATCTACATGTATTGTTGGCGTGTTCTTTCAGCATCTGTTACCTACGTGTACGTGTACTAAGAAATAAAAGCTGCCACCACTAATGTTATCTCCAGTGATAGGATTTAATTAAATGCCAGAACTTTCAAACCATCAACGCACACCGCAATCGATTAATTTTAACATCACTAACACGCAAACGCCGATAACAAGATTTATATAAGTTGCCAAGTCCAATTTTTATCGAATTTTTCGACTCTCGAAGCATGTTACGATTCCGGCTAGTAATAAAGGAAAAAAATACGATATCTGCAACCATATGTTACGCTTAATATAAGGAAAATATGAAGTCGTATGATCTATATCTGTATGTAGCATACGTCTTCAGCAAGATGGAGCGTGTTACTTTAATTTTATTTTGGACCGCCTAGGATTTGCAATTCCACGGTCAGCGCCGTTCCCGTTACATACATTTCAAATCGTGGAAATTTCAACATGTGTTAAATGGACGTGTGCTTGGCAGTTCTCGTAAGGAAAATGTTATCGAATGCCGGTGTTCCACACACATCACATCTGCTTATAATGTGCTTCCTCAGGGTCTCCAACTGGACCGGAAAAATTGATGAATTTTCATCAGTACTGCCATACTTGCATTGACATTTTGAAGGAAACAAAATAATTTCTGAGATATTTTCGTTTTAAAGATTTAGCGTAATACAGGGATAGTCTGAGAAGTTTCAAGGCTCAACATGAAGATAGCGGCACTCGTTAAAACTATTCTGGTAATATAACTGCGCATGCGCTGAAAGGTACTTTTGAATATTCCAGACATGTCGGACACTCAGTTGTTAAAAAGCCGCTTGTGTTAGTCGATGTTGGTGTGGGGTTCTATAAAGACGAAGAAAATTGAATATCAAGTCGCCGACACAAATTAAAGCCGACGAGGTTGGTTGACGATAAACGCTCGAGACAGCATAAATCTCAATAACATCGTAAAGCTCACCAAACGGTGCTCGAAAGAACGTGTATTGAATGAAGATTTGGGCATGAAAAAGCTAACTGCACATTGAAGCCCTGTTGAAGCAGTTTAAGCGAAATATGTCGCAGTTTGGTGTCGATAACTGCAGATGAATCATGGATACACCAATCCCAAAACGCAGTCGAAACAGTAGACTGCAAAGAGTAAATTGGCTCTGAAAAAGTTGTTCCATCGACCAGAAAAACGATGGCAACTGCTTTTTTTTTTTTAATAGTCATGGAATTGTGTTGATCGACTATCTTGAAAAACGAAGAACAATAACGCATCATTACTTGGCAAGCTGGCGGAAGAAGTTGCGGAAAAACGACTGCATTTTTGTTTCACCAAGACAACCCATCGTCTTACACTTTAGCGGTCGCTATGGCAAAAATTCCTGGATCGAAATTCGAATTGATACTCCACCTATCAGATCTGGCCCCCAGCAGCGTTTTTTAGTTTCCTACGTTCAAAACGTCAAATTTAATGGATTGTCACTTGTGGATAGGAGAAGCAGAGAAGTAACGTCGGCCTCAAAACAGATGATGTTTGTTTTATCACGTAGGGCATGAGACCTAAGTTTAAGATCAATCACTTAATCTTTGAATGAGAGGAGAATATGGGTGATTTACAATCAAAGCTTGAAACGTATCAATTTCGTTATTTGTGGGCCTGTGCTGGTTCTGTTATTGTAAATAAAAGAGAGGAATGTCTAATACTTAATTACTGAACTGCACAACGTCTGTAATTGGGAGCGACAGTGACTGTAGTACTCAGAAGAATTGGTTATGTTATTTACATCACTGACCATCATCACATTCGTTACCTGGCAGTGTGCTAGGAGATCAGTCGAAGCCGGAGTTAGTTCCAGGCATTTCTTTGATAATTATTTTCTGCGATTAGGTTGAAAATGAAGTTTTTATGCTTGGCTTTTAGATTTAATATTATTACAGTTGTTACATATTAAAGGTTTAATTTGTTAATCAGAAGCACCCTGTATAATACTATGTGCATATTTCTTATATAGACAAGAGGGAAACCTCATATAGTTATAAAGAGAACCGTTCTAAATGTTTTTAATACGTACACTGCTGTTCAGAGAAGTTCGGTCGGTTGGTAAAAAACATGAAAAGGTTGCAGAAACAAACGAAACTAAAAACAAAATGCAATTTTATTGTATGTACAGGTAAAAAAGACAAAAATAAATAAATAAAAAGTTATTCTGGCCTAATATAACATACTGAACATTATATTTTTTTTTCGTCGAAAAAACCTCCTTTGCTGTTAATCACCGCTCGAACTATTCTAGGCATTCTTTCGATAAGTTTTGTTAGAATGGATTGTGGAATATTAATCCATTCCTGTTGCAGAATATTCCGTAAATGTTCTTTTGAAGTTGGGCATATTTTTCGGATCCTCCTGTCCAGTTCATCCCACAACAACTCTATAGGGTTCAAATCTGGGGTTTGTGGGGGCCATGTCATTACTTGCAGGGTGTGCTGTTCTGCTTGCTCCTTTAGATAGTTCTTACACACTAACGCAGTGTGTTTTGGGTCGTTGTCATGCATGAATGTAAAGTTACGGCCTATTATACGCAATCCTGATGGCACTGCATGATTCTGGAGTATTGCAAAATAATTTTCCTTCCTCATTACACCCTGCACTCTGCATAAATCTCCCGTCCCAGCAAAGGAGAAACATCCCCACACTAACACAGAACTACGCCCTTGCTTCACTATAGGCACAATGCAGTTCGGGATCACTTTTCGGTTTTAGATCTTCGGACATAAACTCGTCGATTTTGCCCAAAAACCTCAAACTTTGACTCGTCACTCCACAGCACGTATTTCCAATCATCTAACGATCAATCTAGATGAGAATGGGCCATGAAGGTCCGCTTGCTGAAGTCGAGGTTTTACCGTACTCGCCGAAACGTGTTCTTCACGGCCGCGATTGACTTCGGCTGCTATTTGTGGCGCTGTTAATTTTCTATTGCGTTTGCTTAATAATACAATTCTCAAATCTTCAGCTTTTGTTGTTTTCCTAGATGCTCCAGGACGAACACGATTTTCTATAGTTCCAGTTGTCCGATATCGCTTTATGATGTCATTTACTGTTGAACTTCTCATATTTATTTTTTCAGCAATTTGTCGCCCCGAATATCCTTCTTCAAACAGCGTAATAATGCGTGAACGTTTTGCTACACTGGTAGGCTTGCCAGGTGCCATTTTGAAGTAAATTTTCGTAAAACTTTCGCGCAAAAACGACAGATGCGCACCAACACACGTTCAACAGTAACATGAAGCAAATTTATATCTTTTCGCCTGTGATAAATAAACAAGAATGATACTGCGGTATATTTCCTAAATGTATTGTCCGTTAATAATCCCCAAACGACCCGTTTCAAAAGATCGGTACTTCCGAGAAATTCTTGGGATGATAATAAAAGGGACTTTATTGTGGTTGTCGCAATATTTCTGCTTTACATAATAATGTATGGCTTTAATCTCTTAGAAAAGAGTGTATGCTTAATATTTTTCGAATTTTATGTATTAATAATTGTATGCAGTGTGATATAATAGATTTTTATTATATGACCGAACTTCAGTGAACGGCAGTGTACGTAAGCATCTTGAACAGAATAGTTTAATATTTAACGATTTCTATGTGTTTCCAAGCTTCTTCTTCTACTCATTTAACAAAGTACAAACATCGAACTCTATTGGTAACGTACACATTCCGATTTGTTTCCAGTATCAAATATCCAAAGAGAAATTGGCGAACCTTTGCGCGGAATGTGAAAGATACATCGGGACCCAAGGAGGCGGAATGGACCAAGCAATTGCATTTCTCGCTACGGCAGGTCAGTACGCCCGTTCTAGTTTCCCTCGTCTGTTCCTAAGTTGGCGGTTATTTATAGCGTACTTTATGAGCGATTTGATGTCCCGTTGATTTGTTGCCTTTGAAGTGTGCCATAAATATCTAATAATCTTCGGAGAAATGCCAAAAGTAATATTTCCTTGATGCGATCTTATATTATATTTTAGATTGGTTTTAGCTTTGAAATTGAACACTGTATTTCTTTAAAACGTGGATGTTTCTGTGCAATTGTTTTATTTTATGTAACAAAAGGAAACGAATATGTGAGTAGCTTGAAACGATCCAGCGATAACACGATAAAACTTAGGAAGGCCCTAGATATATCATAAAGCAAATTAGTGGGTTTATATGTCGGCTACAATTTAAGGAGGATAGTCTGAAAAGTTTTCAGCCTAACAATTGTTATTATCAAATTTAGCTTTATTTCTTAAGTCTTTCTTAAGAGCTTCCTGCCTTCGTCAGCTGCTTCGGGTGTGGAAAATGGAAACTTATTTAAAAATAATATAAGACCTTGTTACAATAATAATTTTCACTGTATACAGCGCTCTTAAGCCTAACTTAAACCAATAAAGGGATATGGCTGGGGATCTTTAAATTTCATTTTCATTTTCATTTTTCAAAATTCTCTTCATTAAAACTCTATTTTTGGTTGAAACTAAACGTCTTACGGGTTTGAACAGTGTCATGTCGTTTTGTTCTATGATCTTTAGCTATGGCCGAATTCGTCTAGACCGTCACACCCAACCAATCAACGACAGACCCCACCCACCGCCGGCATAAAAGCGTGCTACTCCCCTCGTTCTCCGGATTTGATTTTCGCCTTTGGCATGGTTCACATGTTGCGTTACCGTGTTAACTGTTGCCTACCAACTTTTCTTCTCCTGAAGAAGCCCATACGATTGTGGGCGAAACGTCGAGGTTTTGTTTTAACAAAAACAACATGACACGTTCCAAACCCGGAACACGTTTAATTTCAACTGACTTTGGCCTTGGAAGCCTACGTTTTTATTTCTAATTTTGGTTTTCAAATTTCCCAACAGCGTCTGCTATTTCTCTTTAATTCGACGGTCAGACTTTTACAATAAATGACTGCTAAGCCACAACTGAGCGCTCAGCATCGAATAACACCATTTTCATGTTGAAGCTGGAAACTTTTCTATCCTCGTAGACATAGAAAGAACATGTCCTCGACTTGCGAGTACGTGTTTTTTTGTACTTATTCTTCTTAATGTTTACTTTAACTGCACCAATTAATATATAATAATATTAATAATCATAATAATAATAGAATTTGAAAAAATACGAAATTCACTAATAATGTACAGCGATATAAAAGGACATTATTTTCGAGGGTTGAACCTTACTTTCCATAAACAGGGTGATCGAAATGAATCGGCGACTATTGCTGTCTTTATCACTGTTGGTATAATGTTTTTACTGCTAGCTAATAAGAGAACAATTGAATAACGCATTTTTATTAAAAAGAAATTAAGATATAGTATATTTTTAAATTGAACATCCTGTAAACTTTAAAAAATTTTGAAAAATGATTGAATTTTGGATGTAAATCATAATAATAACAATAATAATTTTTTAGCTTCATCTCATCTAATAACAATTATTACTAAATGATATCCAAAATTTTCCGTAAAAATTTTTAGTTAGAAATAGACAATATCGCTGTTGAAAATTTATCAGGATCTGAATCAGACTATTAGTCCCTATTTCGACCTGCTGAATACGCGCTTTGTGGATATTGCCGACAGCTCCGTTTGCAGCCATAGACGTCTGCAATGTTTAGCTGTGGTGAGCTATCGGTTTTTGACGAAAAATACGACTTCATTCGGTTGCAATCGATCCCAGTTTTTTATCTGTTTTAGCTTTGAAGCTACGCCATTTTGAAGTTTAAGGAAGTGAAAGACTTTTTCTTATCTTTGTAACGTTAAAACTCGAGATGAGCAAGGTAGGGGAATTTTGCAGCGACTAGACCAACTCGTGTTTTGTCGACTTTCGGGGAAACCAGTATGCAACACGAACCCATTCTCATTAGACAAATAAACACGAGTCTGTCTAGTCTCTGCTAATTTCCTGAAGCGCACGAAATGTGGCGAACTTTAGTTATAACTTACAACACACCATTAGAGCTACAAAGCAGAGTGTTTTGTAGTCAAGAAAAATTCAAACCTACGATCTTTACCAGCTAATAAAAAGCTAAATAAAAGCTTCTCGAGAGATTAGTGGCAACACACACTAAAATTGTACAACATGCAATCTATTCTCAGAAAATACCTTCTATACATGAATTTGCATACAAAGCAGCTTTAATACGTGTTCATAATATTAAGCATGCCGTATTAGTGTTCGCATAATTTAATGTGCATACACTGTATCGAGTTATTCGGCTTAGCGGATTAGTATTCGGCATGTTGGCCCCGGGGATACCCGGAAGATATTCTACAAAATATGTAAGATTTATTCCGCGAAGATTTATGCAGATATTACGTTTTGCTATTGTGTAATATCTTGCACGACATCCTGTACTCTTGGAAACCGTCGCTTTGAAATGCAAAATGGAATTCGCGTCCTGACAAGCGAATTATTTCCTTTTACTATCTTGAATCTATCAGTACGTTCTCTTACATATACCTGCTTTTGTGTTTTCTCGCATAAATATCCTTTGTTACAAATCCGTATATCTTTAATAAAACCTTTAACGAAGTAAAAGAACAAAAGGTTTCTCATTCTTTGTGCGTGTAACCTCCCACTGTTAGCAATCTCTTTCCCATTTTTTTGATTGTTCAGCGCCTTCTAGAAAGCACCGGAATCAATACCTAACACATATTTCCAAGCGCCGGATAAAGGAATGTCTTGTAAGAAGCAATTCATACGCGTGTATAGTTTGAGACAAAGAAGATTCGATAAATCCAGAAACGAGCGTTCTTTACCTTTTCTTTTATAAGAGCGAATCTTTATAACCTACCTAGTCTTTAAATATTCTTTATTTGCCCTTTTTTTAAGTGTGCCAGCGAAATTAAATAACAATTTTCATTCTATCAATTGTTTTCCCTTTATTACTTTAAAAGAGTACGCGACTATCCAATGTATCCCTATTTTTCGCGAAATATCCCGCGCTAAAAATTGATTCAAATTTTTACAATGCCGTTAGCATAGTTGCGTAACGCGACGTCGTTATACCTTGCATATTCGAGAGTATTAGAATCAATCTTGCAAGCAAGTGCGATTTCGCGACACCTATAAACACCGAAGTGCACTAAAGTTTATGAGTTTTGCTTGCAGACGTTTATTAAAACGAACAGCGTCGCCGCTTATGCATTCTTGATGCAGAAAGCGGCACCTCGTAATGCCGTAAAGCTTAAGCTCCGACTTCAATCTAGTTAGTTCAAACATTTCGACTTAATGGGATCCTGTATCAAAATTAAATTAAATATTTATGTTCGCTAAGTGCCTACCATCGTCGCAATGGGAGCTTAATTGAAATAATTCAACGAAGACCTCGTTACTTGGATATTGTTCGTGTAAAATTAGGAACTGTGTAATTAGTACGCAATTAGGGACTACTTTTATGATTTATTTGATTGGTCGGTCTGTACAAGTTTGGAAAATGTTTGGAAACAAAAGTACAATTTTTATACTCTGTAATATTAAGAATTCGTTTATTTAGGCTACGTAAATGTTAACTTATTTTCTTCAAAAGCTGATGAAATTTAGCGCCTTCTTCCAAAAATATTCTACCTGTGTATATTAAAACTAAATGGTACTTTGAAGGCCCGCTTAAATCACATCAATGGAAAACGCTTAAAAGCAACCGAGCAAAGTAATAATATGCCAAAACATTTTTTAGCAATAGCCAATTAGCATTTCAGCAAATCTTATAATACTTTTTTTTATTAAAAATAATACATAATAATAACCGTATTTTTGGTGGAACATGAACGGAGTGAAGCTCCTCGTTATGATTAAGCCTCTAGAAACGAGACAGACTCGTGTTTATTCGTCTCATGAGAATGGGTTCGTATTGCCTACTGGTTTCCCCGAGAGTCGACAAAACACGAGTCTGTCTGGTCTCTGCTAATTTCGTGAAGCGCACGGAAAGTGTCAGGCTCAGTTATAATTCGCTTGCCTCTACCTACCTCCTTTTTTGATGGAATGACTCATGGAGTGAGACTACTTACTTATTTGGATTCTTATTACTTATTTAATTGATGCCTACGGCTTATAAGACTCTTAGTGAATAATTCGCAGCAGGAAGCTCTCAGGCCGTGCGGTTCCGGAGTAACAACTCCAACTCGAATGAACGAATAAAAGGATTAATTCCTTAACAATACAATTTCGTTACAATAAATAAATTAAAATATGAAAACGCGTAATGACATTACCAAAAAAAAGGTAATAAATATTGTGATAAATATGGGGCCCCCGGTACTTAGATCAAATGAATGTTCCTTATACAATGAAAATAAATATCTATAGAGCAAAATGTGACAAAAGACATTCAAAATGAAAATAAAACAACAGAAAACTTATCGGTGCTGCAATGCGTGTTTTTTTGGGAAGCCACAGAAAAGCGCCGTTTTTGTACGTCTAGACCCGGGCAGCCTTCTGCTTCTCATCGCGCCCACGGATTCTCGTTGGCAGCTCTTGCTGAAAGTGACCAGCTTACTTGAATTTATATGTATATATATATATATATATATATATTGTTGTGTTATTGATTTGTCTAGGCTGGAAAGTGTTCTATATTTTAGTTATTTTTAATTGCGAGGCGGAGCAATGTTGGTGACCTCTTCGTTCCAATTTTCCCCAGATTGTAAGGACGAATAAATGTTTTACACAAAGAATCTGACGTCATTTTTCAAGAAACGAATTTAAAGTTTAACGAAATTAACGCACACTACAAGTGCAAGTATAACAAACGCAAAATAAATTGCATTTTTTAAATGAACTTTGTCTTCAAATAGTACGCTTTCCGTTACTTTACTGTTAAGACTTTTACACCGTTCTTAGGTGCCAAAGGTGTAAAAATCTTAACTTTCTCACTATTTCAGCAATACATTCGTATCCTGTCGATTTTTCTTTCCTTCTAACTTCAATCTCTTCCACTATTTTTTGACTATTTATATTAGGGTGGGTCATTGAGGTGAAATGCGTGCACTTCCATTTTAATTCATTAACTTTTATTATTTTTATTAATTTTAGTTAGTATTCGGATTGTTTTCGTGTTTTCCTTCGGAATTCTTCTCATCCTTCGTCATGTGCTTAAAACATGTTAATTTCACTTTCAGACCCACTTCCTGTTTTTTTTAATTGTGGAAATTGTAGTTGATGTTCTTGTACTTTAAAGTAGATAAATTGCGTAAAGCTCCAATCCAGTATGACCCAAACCCTTACCCTAAATCGAACTATTGCATTGTAGAATCCTTTTCACACATGTAATACTCGACCCATAGAAGAGAATCCATCAATATTGACCTACATATCATCCATTTCGGCCAAAGTAATTAATTCGTACATCCCACTACGTTGGGACGAAACCAACTGAATTATTTGCCCCCACTTACGCACGCGCTGCCAAGGGCACATGTCGCTTTCCGTTTACAATTCCACAAAACCTCCTAAATTTCATCGACTACTTTACGATAAATACGTTCGCACACATCAACCTCTCTATCTCGTCGAAGAGCCTCAAAGTACTGCCTTCAAGGCGTGCAACTCATTCCGTCAACCGTCTACGCAGCGCTCTCTGAGCTTCAAAGGAATCATTCCGAAAGCTTATCTGCGAAGTGAAAGTGAAAAAAAAAACTGGTTAATTATATTTGGGCATACTATGAAAGGAGAAATTAGGTTCTTGACAAGCGTCAACGTCGACGATTGATATTTGAAGTTTCGTATATATCGGTATATATAGGCATGGGGCGCTGCGAGGTAAAGAATTTCAAAGCAATAAATTACGAATTCGTGCATTACATAGACGGTAACTTGGGTGGTAACTTCAGTGGATGCAGTAATATAAAAGGAAGCGGAACGAGCTGTATGGGTGATAATTTGGTTTTTACGCACGAGAAAAGTTCGAATGTGTTAATTTAGCAGTGTTGTAAAGTATTCAACTAATGAAATTGTAATCTTGCGCTTGTTTCGTAGAATCGATTATGTGAATTTGAACGTTATATTTAATCAGTCAGGCGTCAAATCTAGAGGAAATTCGGGATTATACTTGGGTTGAAGAGTTGATGAAATTGTTCCCAGCTTTTGTTTCCAGATTCTAAATAACCTAACTTTTCTACAATGAGTTTTTTACGCGGAAAACCACCATTTTCTCGGAAACGGCTAGAGCAACAACACCAATTATTGGGTAACAAATCAGCAACAGATTAGTAACATTAGTTCGTATTGATATCTGCAGTTGGTCAAGTTAAAAGCGGTGGCTAGCTTAATATTAAGCTAGCGCAGCCATCGTTTTCCCGGAAACGCCTGGAGCAATAAAATCAATTTTGGGCAACAAATCAGCAACAGTTTAACAACATTAGTTTGTATTGATATCTGCAGTTGGTCAAGTTAAAAGGGGTGGCTAGCTTAATATTAAGCTAGCGCAGGCATCGTTTTCCCGGAAACGCCTGGAGCAATAAAATCAATTTTGGGCAACAAATTAGCAACAAAATATGCAACTGGTTTGCCGGACTTACGAAGTGTCTATTCCAGCTTAATAAACATCTCCTTTGCTGATAGTATTGGAGAAAGATGGCTAGACTAAGAAAATGTCTCTGCTTGTGTGGGATTATGTAATGGCCTTCATCTAAAGATGAAGTAAATAGTAAAGCGCACCTCGTGCTTTATTACTTCTAATAATTTTTGGAAAAATTATTATTTACTAGCGTGACTACTAAATTAAGACAATGTTTACCAGAACTGCATGCCAATCAAAATATAACGACTCTCATTTCTGCAACTGTTACGATTTGACGTCAATGTGGTGTTACATCTGAATATTGAATTTACTCGCGGGGAAGTAAAATGTAGATTTTATTCTACAAAAAGTA
The DNA here is from genome assembly GCA_902655005.2 of Marronus borbonicus. Classification (NCBI taxonomy): domain Eukaryota; kingdom Metazoa; phylum Arthropoda; class Insecta; order Coleoptera; family Scarabaeidae; genus Marronus; species Marronus borbonicus. Next base: position 769,801 of record LR737398.1, on the reverse strand, counting down.
TCGAGTTACCCGCACGTTTCTAAGCCTGCATTAGTTGGAATACAATGAACATTCGAAAAATAAACCAATCGTAACAGAACCATGCCCGGATAAAACGCGAACTAGACAATCGTTAAAACTTTTCATGCGCTTGTATTTACAATAAAATATTTCAATGTCAAAGTCGGCGTTACGTCGGTCGGCCTTCTGAAATCGGTTGTTCGAACCCGGTTTCGCCTCCGCCGAACAAAGTAAAATACGCTTAATTCCGCCGCATGTACACCTAAGCTAGCCATTCGCTTGGACCTCACGCCTCACTTACCCGGATAATCATGCTTTAAGTTTCACTTAACCTGCTTCTTCTGCTGGTTTCGCCTTGTTCGACGTTACAGTTTTGTTTTCCACTTTCTTTTACTTTTTCTGGGCTGTTTTTCCAGTTTTAGAAGTACGAAATGCTTTCGAAGAGATTGCTTCGGCTTTATGTGAAGGGAATTCTAAGTTCACAAGTTAGTTTTATAAATACATCTTGCGAATTTAATCAAACACAAAGAGAGTTGAGGTGGAATAACACCCCGAGGTTAACCAGAATTATTTTGCCTTTATTTTACCTTTATTCAATTGGAAAATATGAAAGGAAAAATTATACAGTTAGCTTCTAATAACCTATCATTAACTATTCCTTTTCAATAATGTAATAAGAATGGAACAGCATTTTACCAGCAGGCACAAAAAGTGTTACAAAAGGGAGAAAAGTTCTCATTCAAATTTACTTGAAACGCTTCACCAGAGCTTCTCACTATGTTATGGAGCTTCCGCAAACACTATGGAAATATCGGAAATGTATAAATTATCATGTAACATGCAAACTAAGAGGCTCATTTTAAATTTAGAGATTTGACAAATCTAGTGCTGCCTTACATATGCTGAAGAAAACCATACGATAAATAATACAAGAATAGGGTTAAGAACATAAAGAAGTAATTACAATTAAATTCTAAAAAATCTAGCCTTTAATCGTTGCTAAATCAGGCATGATCGCGTACAGTGACTTAAAGTGTATAAATTAGTGTTGTTTTTGTTACAATAATAGTGTAGTCTGATACGTAGGCTTCCGAGATTGATACTCTTGGATTTCGGGTTAGCACCATAAATTCTGCCGGCGTTTCGTTCATACTCTTACAAATTGACCATTAAAACATCATTTATCCCTACCGATACCCAGAGGTCGCTTCTCCCTAGTAATTCTTCAGCTTCTAAATTACAAAATTCATAAACATAATGTCCCTTTACGCCCTATTGTCAGCATTATCAATAGCCCCACCTACAAATTATCGAAGCACCTTTCTAACCTTATGCTGGATACAGGGATCCTTTCCCCCAACATATCAACTGAAAGAGTTAACGGTAAATCTTAGCGACACTAGCCTTGACGTCGAAAGTTCCCATACCTCATCTCCAGTGACTAACTGGATGATCTGGCTGACTTGGTTGATGCTTATCTTTGTTTTACCTATTTCCACTTCACATGGTAAATATTACGAGCAAGTCTAAGACGCAGCTATGAGATCTCCCCTGTCTCCCGTCGTCGCCAACACCTTTATGGAAGCGTTCAATCAACTCAATTATCTTACAACTTTAGACCTGAGCACAGGTACATTGGTGACACCTTTATCATCTGGTCTCATGGACGCGAATCCGTAAACAATTTACTTTCATCATCAAAACAAAATTTCTGAGGTAAATTAAAGTTTTTCTCATCACAGGTAGTTATTTCGACATAAGTAAAGATCGAAAGTAAATAGAAGTATCTGAATTTTAATTTCATTTCTATGTTATTTTAAAGAACATTTAAGACAAGACTTCAATTGTCCTTACATAGTACTGTATAATATCTCGCATTTTGAAGTATTCAGAGCTTTCATAAAACAAAATCTTGTTAGCCGATCCGCCGTTGGCATTTCTGTCGGAAATAAAACACCAACCGTCTTCGACATGACTAAGATGCAAACAGCTACCTTAATTAAAATACGACCGAAAACGTATTGGATTTTCGAGGAAATCCCGCGGGATACGAGACGCCACAGGATCAAGAGGAATCTTTCTTTCGCGCGGCGAAACATTTTAGTAAACGATGCACGGCCCATGACGCACGTGCCAAACCGAAACAAACAAATCACCGGCTTGTCGTTCGTCGCCGGATGTCATCGTTCGGAACAAGCTTCATGAATATTTAATCCGACTTATGGTGTCTGCGCGCTGCTAATTCTCCTCCCGCAAATTTGGATTCGCCTACTTTCGCAATCGTAGATTCTACACGGAGCACACACAACCTGATTAGCATATTAGGTTAACTTGGAAATCTATACGTGGCGCAACCCCATGTGACATATTAGCATGCAAATTTGACTAGCCCCATGCGAGGTCTTCTAGTAAAGTCTAGGAAAGTAGGTAAAGACGTTACAAACTACTTCGGCTGGCGCGCCAAGGATTAAATGAAGTGAATATAATTATCTATCCATATATATAGAAAGCTTTGTATGTAAAATACTTTGCACTATGTGTTAAGGGCTCTTAGCATTTAGATAGGAAATCTTTATTGCCTAAATTAGCAAATTAGTGTATTTTATATCTACGTCAATTTCAATGTTAATGTGTAATTTCTTCATTCAATGCAAAAATTTATTTAATTTCTTCTAATATGGGCCCGCGTTGGAAATGTATCTATCAGGGGGTGCTAGTCCCACCCATATAACGAATAATACCCCTCGCTCTTCCTATACAACGCCACGCACTTAAAAATTACGATCTGTTGACTACTGTACGTGCTCAACATCAGCGCAGATTTTAGGAAATACGTAAGACATTGTATTTGATAGTTGTTCTCGCATTGATGATTCAAACGATTGTTGATTATTTTCAAATAGGTACCAAGCAAATAGTCCTCAATTTAAAAAGAAAAATTCCAGAATTCTAAAAAATAACTAGAATATCTCATCATACAACGTTTTCCATTTTTAGTATCCAATACGGGCTGTTCAATTTGAAGGCCGTTCTTCTATGGATAACTTTTCTGTTTCTAAAGATACAAGGCCGGTTAAATTATAAAACAATTGAATTTTTTTAGATTCAGGATATCGCATCAGAAAAACAATTGATTGTACCAGTTCACCGGCAACGACACCAGCTTTGGTTTTTCAAATCGGACATTTTGTATCTTCTTAAATTTTCGGGTCTACCTGCTTATACTGTATTAGGAAGCATACAATATAACAGCACAACAATAGAAAATTCGATGAATAGATAATAATATTCTAGTCTAAAGGTATCGTTCAAAGTTTGCATAATTCACAGCATGAGTTACTTGTTAAACTGTATTTGTCAGTCATTGTACAGCACACAAAAACATAGCTGTCATGGTCCACTTAAAGAAGTGTTTTTTGTTGTCTAGAATGACGCGTAGATTACAAAGACGTAAAAATATACAAGATGTTCCATTTAAAAAACCAAAGTTGGACTCATTTCCCAAGAACTGGTACAGTCAATTGTTTTTCTGATGCGATATCCTGAATCTATGGGCGAAAAACTCAACTATTTTGTAGCAACCGGCCTTGTATCTTTAGAAATAAAAAAGTTACTCATGGAACGGGGTTCAAAGTGAACAGCCTGTATATTAAATATACAAAGAGATATACAAAGAAAACTATTTCGTAGTAAAACTGCGAGATACAATCAAAGCAAATCAAAGATAAAGCAGCAAAAGATCGGGAGAGGCAAGAATAATCAATTAATGAAATAAACGAGGTGTATAACGCATAGTTGGAGTCTACTGCGACGCTCTCATGGCAGTAGTTAAACTATTACGACCTACCCTTATGCCTACTCACTTTTATAGCGGGCACATCTATATTGGCTACAATTAAAAATATTCCACCCCTAAATTTTTGGAGTAATTCGTTAAAATGTTGTAAATGTATTTCTGAAGATCAACCTCAACGATTGTTTATCATGTTGCCTTGGTCTAGTTTGCTTTCAAGTTTTTACAGAAACGCTTGTTACAGTCAGATAGCTGCAATCCAAATGAATGCAAAAAAAATGAGTAAAATGTGTGCAGTAGGTTTCAGGCAAGATCTCGCAGACGAGAACATGCACCTTATAAACAGTTAACTCCCTTCCAGCGTGGCCGGATTATTGGGCTACATGAAGACGATGTTAGTTTCCGGGAAATTGCGCGTAGACTTAATCCCAATTATTAGACTGTATTACGGTGTTGGAGCCTGTTGATTGTAAAGTCAAGATGAAGCACGTGCAGCGGGTTCAGGCGCACCCAGAAGGACCATCCCCGGGAAAAGTTTTGTGCAACACCGGTTTTAGTTGATAACATTTATAGGGCGGCAGTGCTGGAACGCTGGAACGGACGAATAGCGCCTTTAACAGATAAGCGTAGATGTGCCAGACGAACACTTCGCAACTCTTTAATATCATTTCTATCGATTAATAATTGGCGATTATTTCTTGTACGGCGAACGGAAACGTAAATCTTGAACTATGTGATTCCATTCCAGTGCATTGCTTGTAACGCCCTCAATGTTACGCGACAATCATCAGTAGTGTGAAAGTTGTATATAAAATGCCGAAGTAGAGGTTTTCCATAATTTTCAAGTTGAGTGTCGTGATCGTTTTGGTGAACTCACAAACAATGGTTTATTGTCTTCGGTGGATTTCTTTTCTTCTTGCACAATTCGTCCAATACTTCTTATCGATACACTGGTTCCTTTCGACTCTATCAACCAAAGCTTCCTTTTAAAGTAGTTAAACACATTAAACGCTGTTTCGCGAGCTTTATTATTTTGCAATGCAATGTCTTAGAGTTATTATTGGATTTTTTTATTATTGGTTTAATATGTTATTAAATTCGTTATCAAATTATGTATATTCACCCTGTATAGTATCTTGAGTAACTCGCTGCACTTTTTATTTGATCCCTAACGTGTTTTTTTAAAAGACCGAATATATTTCTTGCTCTATCTTCCGTGTTAAACTAAAGGCCTGTTGTGCAATACGTGGAAGGAAATATACAGTAGGATCGGTTCCAATCTATAACTTGCACTGTAAAGCTCGGAATAAACTCGTCCTGAACGTAAAGTTGTATTTTACGAGCACAATACGACTCAATCGACGCGGGAAATATTATTTAGTACGCATTCAGCCTCGGCTACATAAGAATATTTAAACATTTACTGTACTTTGCGATTTGTACTTCATGATTAAAAACTCCTAAAAAACGCTATGTTTAATACATGGCACTTAGCTAAAATAAAGTAATGGTAATAATGGCTCGAACACAACAAACCAATTCACCAATCGTTATAACTTGATCTTCCTGCAAGAACGAATGGAAATAAGCCGAAAACCTATGTATATAGGACGTTTAATTTACAAAATCCCACCATTAACTCGGCGCTTGCTATGGGAACATCCTGTATATTCGAAAATAATCTTCTAAGATCAATTATACGATGAAATGCATATAATACTCCCGCAAACATTTTTTTTTATCTTTTACCTTTAACATTATGAAGAATAGAGAGCTCTGCAGTAAAGTCTAATAATGAGATACAACCAACTACCAATAGCTAACAAGTTCCAACTGAAACGCAATGTGAAACCCAATAAAATAAAACGACACCTTGCGAAAAGCAGCAGAATACATCAAACCCGTCTGTAAACGTTAATATGTTACTCCCTAATAGTTAGAATAACAATGTGGCGAATCTGCAGCGTTTGTGCTTTTCTAGGTTGCGCCAAGGCGATAGACTTCTCGCCGCTGCGATGCAAAGACGTCGTGTTACCTCCGGGTGCCGTATTCGTAGTCGCTCACAGTCTCGCGAAATTGAACAAGGCGGCTACGTCGGATTACAACTGCCGAGTGGTGGAATGTAGGCTCGCCGCTCAGGTAAGTATTGTACACACGTGCATACGTAAGCAGGCATGTAAGATGCGCGTCGCGAAGACGTTTGTGTGATTGAAATTTGCATAATATACGCGATAATGCGAACCGAGAGAGGTAAAGAGCGTTAGCGGCAAATCCCCTTTGTGAGTTGAACGTCCTTAACGACTATACAAGTGTACCGCGTCGCTAGTAATAGCATGCTCATACACATATTACACACACAATCTAGTTGAATGTAAAGAATTTGCATAAAAGCATAAGCAGATTATCCAGTCGATCAGTTTACGGGACACATTGTCATACCCAATTGCTTGTGACGGATCTTAAAGACACTAGTTCTTGAAATTCCTGTTTATTTCCCTACCTCCGTAACCTTCAGTCGACGATCACTCTTTCTGGTGTCACTGCACCAAATCATCTAAAAGGCGCCGTGGAATGTCTCGCTCATTCTTTCGAACGGAAGTGATATGAACTGTGAGACAGATAGCGGTGTAAGGTGGAGAAGAACACACTCGGAGCCACACTGATGACGCCGGATAGGCAGAAACATCCGTGGATTAGTCTTTTTTTCTCCTGTCATTGTTTTTTCCGTGAGTGATTCCATCAATGAAGATTTTAACAAACGAGAAACGTCAACGCAATAAGTGTATCGTGGGAATAGATCTCCCCAAAACACTTGCCAATACTCTTCATTTGATTACATTAGAATACATTAAGCAGAAAATAGTTCGAAACAGTATTACCGTTTAATTCCGGTATTACAATTTATGTAAACCGTTGTTTCTGTTGTAATTAAAGGTCTAATCCAGTCAACATCTGATCCCGTCCCATGACGTACAATGAGGATACTAGAGCGAACAGTTTATCTATGGAACCTCCGTCCAAAGATTATCCTTAATTTATCTTCGATAATATCAAAGGGTTCGCCGGGGTCAACAGCAGAGAGCAAACATGGGGTCTAGTTTGTTTGAATGACATAGTTCCGAATTCCTGAATAATTTCGCAAACAAATACATAACTTCGTGAAATTCGCCCGAAGATGCTGTTCTCTTAATTAAGGATTGCGGTATAAAAGAGGGAGGAGCACATGATTTCGATAAATTCTTTTTTTCTAATGCACAAAGAAAGAAATCCTTTTCTTTTCCAAATGCGAAAATGCGAGGTAAAATATATTTTCCGTGGCAGATTTAATAACAAGAAGAGAAAAGCGTTAGTAACAAGGGTGGTACAAACCAAGCTTTTGCGCTCAATGAACCGTATTAAACTCCGCATTTCTTTGTTAGTAAATGCTCAACTCAATACGTTTCACAGTTTATTTCGACTAACAGCTTCAAAAAGTTGAAATTGAATGAACTAAAAAACTGCCGCCTTTTTCTCGTTCCCGTTTCTCTTAGTTTATGTGCGAATGTGAAAGCTTTATAACACGTGGGCATTTTTACCAAGTACATCAAAGACAGCATAAAAGCAGTACGCTATTCCATACAGAAATTGACGTACGGTATCCGCTTATTATAAATTACAAGAATTTAATGGAATGAAGTAAGACGGAAGATAAATGGCTTTACGCTGAAGGAAATATTCCAGTAAAGGTCCGGATAATTTCTTTTCTCGTAAGATCTAATTTTATTGTAAGAATCTATCAAGGTTAATTAAGAATTAAGGCTGCCGCGGAGTTCACTTTAAAGTACTTTAATTGAATTACTTGAAGTATCCATCTTTCTTTATTAAAAGTTTCATCGCATTTCCTCATTTTAGTTTTAAAGCATTCTGGGCGAAAAAAATAAGAACATAAGATAAAAAACTAACGCATAGAGGGAATCTGTAAAGAAAATATTGTAGGGAAGAACGGTTCTGAGCCGTTCACGAGAAGTATGCTTGGAGGCAAAATGCAATTTTCCGTCAAGTTTAAAATACCACATTGAGGGAAATATTCTTACCGGCGTCAGCTGCAGCTATTTTTCGTTTTTTTTTTAAGTGATCGTGCATGTTTCAAATTGTCTGTGAACTGTTTTATCATAGCGGCAGTGAAACGAAAACGTATTGCGTTTATATTGGAGCAGAAGCTAAAAGTGCTTGAATATCTTGACTAGGATAAATCCCTTCATAAAGTCTCTGTTGGATTAGGTGTTGGGGTCACAACTATCAAGGATCGGAGGCAAAATAGGAAAGACTTAGAAAGCTATTCAGCAACATTGGAAGGGAAAGAAGCATTAAAAAATCGCAAAAGAAACAAAAAATTTGAACTCTTAGACGATACTTTGTGGGTTTGATTCTACCAGGAAAAGCAAAAAGGATCTCCATTGCCTGGCCCTATTATTAAAGAAAAACAATTATTTTGTATAGAGCGTTGGCGGGAGAAAATTGAAATTTTACAGCGAGTGGCCTCATCGCTGGAAAAATCGGCATGGTATTCGTTATGTTGTCATCTCGAGAGAGAAACTTTCAGCTAAAGAAACAGCAGCAAATGCTTTTATAATCAAATTTGAAAAGCTTGTTAAAGAAAATGACTTAAAGTTGGACCAAGTTTACAACATTGATGGGGCAGGTTTAAATTACAAAATGTTATCCAACAAAACTTTAACTTCAAGAAAAGAGACCGCATCTGGGATCAAACTGCCTAAAAAGTGACCAACAATGGCAACATGTAGCAATGCAAGCGGAAGCCAGAGAATGCAGCGTTTTGTTTTATGCAAATCCAAGAAACTGCGGGCCTTCAAAAAGTTCGATTACCGCAAGCAGCAACCTATTTAAAGTGTGGTTTTCTGATGAGTTTGTTCCGGCAGTTGAGAAACGCTTAACGCAATAAAAAACTCCCACTACGTGCTTTTCTGCTGTTAGATAATACACCTTCATATCCGTCTGCAGATGAATTAAATAAGCGGTAAATAAAAGCAACATTCTTTGCATCTGACGTTACTGGTCTTATCCAGCCCACACATCAAGGCGTTGAATGGTTGAAAGAGAAATATCGTTGAAATTATGTTGGCTCCATTTTAGAAAGAAAAAGAGGAGGGCTTTGTCCTTTTTGAGGCAATGAAGGCTTTGACCATTAAAGATGCGATTTACACTATTGCCGAGGCACGGGAACTTTTGGCCGTCTTTACAGCATTGTGAGCTGGTGCGCCATCTTGTTGCCACCATAAATACTGTAGTAGCTCTAGTTGATTTAATCGAATATTGTTATATAAAAAAACGATGCTGTGGCCTCCTTATCCTATTTTGTCTGGGATTCTGTACTGCCCAATACTACTCAATTTTTTTCTGTTAAAGTTACAGAATGATAAATGTTGATTCATCTGACCTGATGAATTTGTTTAGAAAGCATTCGTCATCCCCTAACCTTCTCACTAACTAGTGGTCTTGAATGAATACCTAACCAAGTCTAACATAAATGGTTGCTTGCTTTAAACTTGTTTCGATGTAAAGTTCTCCATTTTTAAATTTAATTCTGACGCCACTTCGTGTAGATGCTGATGCATTTATTCATCTGTAGAATACAAGATTTATATAAACCTTGCAAAAGCACACATTTTGATTCATTCAAATTCCTGTTAACACAAACATTACGCGTCTCAGTAAATAGTACATTCTTGACCAAGTTTCAAGGTCTAAAAAAGTGGGAAGATGTGGCTTTTACCTACTTTTGTCGAAGACTTCGTCACTATTAAGTTGTTAGAATTTCTTCAAAATAACGTCTTCCAATTGTTAGAGGTAACAGAAGGATATGAGCAATTTTCGTTTATTTTTTAATCTCGGACGTCATTTGTTACACGCCCATTTTCTCTGCGGATGCATTAACACAAATTAGCAACTTTGCTAAATTTAAATCTACGCTCTATCTCCATGGTAAGGAGATAAATCGTAAATAAATCAGTAATAAATCAACTTATATAGCTTTCGTGTTCGTATAAATGTTCATTGACTGACACCGTTCTTCTAAAAGCTAGCAAAACAAACAATTATATTTTCAAAATCGAAAGAATTTTACCGTTAAATAGATATAAATGGAATTTAAGGACAATTTGTCAACACACTTAGGTAAAAAGCTCCCAAAATCCTGCCCGAACTTTCTGCCCTTACACCCTTATTATCTCGTTCTATTTATAACTGTCCCACATATACAACTTGGGTAAAACACACACACCAACTTCCGACTCTCGTCTCTATGCCCTCCGCGGAACGAATCCGCATTAATTCCGGCTTATACCATAACACGCTCCTCTTGTCCTCTTGTTCCTTCGCGCTGAGGTCTAGCAGATTTACCGTTTCAGATAATTGCGAAGAAGAAGGGACTGAATTGGATTAACATCAAAAGACTAGGCGAATTGCAAAGCGCCCTGAACGTAGATTTGCCTATTATGATAGCGACCGTGAAAGAGATGCTGCACGAGGGCCCGTATAGCAAAGAAGAGGTACTGAAAGAGCTGGATGTGTCGGCGTCCGAATTGGGCAAGACGAGCTTAACACCGAATACGACGCACATACAGCAGTTTAAACTGAGAGACAGGGCTTTGCATGTGTTTAGCGGTAAGTCAATATAAATATTTGTAGTTGGCCATTTCGTAATGTTATAAATATTTTGTGTTTTGTTGTATCGCGACATTAAGTCATTTGCTGCTGTTGTATCCAGCACATGGCTTCCTAATAAAATACTCGAATATATTGTCATCCGTATCTTTTCGCATTTTCTGATCTGGAGAAGGAACTATTGTTGTACAGGTTACTTTTACCACTCGGTTTATCGTATTTTCGGTTATTTTACTTTGGATCTTCTCCAAATTAAACTTAGTACTTTGCGACTTATTGCCCTTATTCGCTGATGTAATAAATATCCAATCCCCTATTTATCCCAAGCACAAATAACTTTCGTAATACACTCGCGTTTAATCCAAACCCCCATCTACATTCCAGAAACGAAACCGACATATACATATACGAATATTTGTGTGTACGTTGCTTGATTTCAGAAAGTTTACGAGTCGAGAGGTTCATCGAGGAATGCAAGAATATTTCGGCATCCGGCGATGCGAGTCTGCAAACGTTAGGGCGTCTGATGACCGAAAGCCACGAGAGTCTGAGAGATTTGTACGAGTGCAGCCATCCGCAACTCGATCTTTTGGTGGAGCTATCGCGTGAGCTAACATTCGGCACGAGATTGACCGGCGCCGGTTGGGGAGGTTGTGCGGTGGCTCTGGTGCCCCGAGGAAACCTCGACAAATACGTCTCCGCTTTAAAGGAAAAGTTCTACGGGCGAATGGATGAGGAGCCGCTCTCCGAAGACGTTCTCTCGAAGTTGGTGTTCTCTACTTCCCCGAACGGCGGCGCTTGCATCTATTCCATTAGCCGGCGGAATTAAATTTTGTACCGCGTAGTCAGGATGCTCCCGCCGCTGTATTATTTCCTGTATTTGTGTGTGTCTCGTTGCCGCCACTCGAGTGTGTTTAGTTGTATACATTTCCAGAAAAAATTTTGGTTTTTGTCGTCTATAGTGCTTCGGCCGTGATAGTCTTTGGGTATTTTAAGGTTATATGATGCTTTACATCGAGCGAAGTAGATACTCCACTTTCCTTGGTTTTTGTATCGGTAAACAGGTTATGTTCGTGATAAAATAAATAGCAAAATGAGAAAATATGTTGTTTTATTTCTACTTTTAAGAAGTACGTTGTTCTAAATAGAAATCTGCACTTACTGCAAATTTCTGAGCTGTTACAATTTTTTGTATGCCGTACAACATTTTATAACTGCAAAAACAAGGCAACGCTGCGGCATAAGTTTATTAAATTTTACTGAAAATATGCATGGTGCAGCTTACATGCTCAAAGCTGGTAAATTGGTAAAAAACATATTCGAAAATATATTGCACTGCCCACGCTCTCCATAGTGTTTTCCAAACATGAACGAATTGATTAGCCACACCAAAAAGATTTTCTTGAAAGCGCGTTTAAGTTGCTTTATACAAAAAAAAAATAGTCAGCGTTTCCCTTACCTCCGTCTCCAATCGTTACAAGTTGGGAGGACGTGGCTCAGAAGCCTCGTCATTTTAATCGGAGAAATTGGAGAAAGTTGCTGATGTAATGAACAATTTCAATGAAGATGCACAAAGTATAAGCAAATGTCAAGATCGATCTTTACGAAGTGATTTATATTTTATTAACGAACATTTTCGTGATATATTTCGAATCACAAATGGATGCAATTTTTACACAAACGAATATATTTTAAAGCCGAAAATTTCGAATATACGCCTCGCTCTGTCCCAAGCGTCGGCGATAGAGGAGACCGTCGATCCGCAGTCTGACCATAAGATGTGAAGTTGATGAATTTCTCGAATGGTCTGTCATCGACTGATGTTTAAGGTAGTCGTAAATTTATGTTTGGCGTAAAACATCGCTCCAAACAATTCTTTTAAGACTATGTGTAAATTCTAGCACCGAATTTAAAAAAGGGCTTAATTCCATTTTTCTTAGCCGTTTCTTGGTATTTTCTTTAGATTTTTTCTTGATTCTAGCGGCTCTTAATTGAAAAAATTGATAATAGAACACTATTTAACGTTTCGACACATTTTTTGTCTTCTTCAGAAACAATTAGATAAAAATGATTGCAGCACAAAAAAAAGATTATTTGTGAAAAAGACGCAATGTTAAATAGTGTTATTATAAAATCAAGAAGACAAATTTTAAGTTAAAGAAGAACTTGCAACAGTTGATCACGCAATTGACTCAAACTTCAGAAATTTTTGGATACCACACCGTTTATTTGAAATCATCTAGTTAGCAATAAATATAAATGGAAAAACTAGAAGCACTGGTCGATTTGTGTCCCGTTTACGTAGGATAATCGCTCTTCGGAAAAGGGTCATGGGCGAGTTTAGTCCCACATATTACGGACTTAATAGTTAGTAAACACAAAGACTATTGGTTCGACTTTCTTGTTGTATTTTTAAAAAGTTTTAATGTAAGTACATACATTCATTACCAGTAATCACTGTAAGCATTTACTGTAATTCACCCAAACAATTAGAAAGCAAGTTTACCGGGAATCAACTTAGGTGCACTGGAAGCAGTTGTTAGTCAGTTAGTTATAAACTCTCAACACCAAGCAAGCTTGAACCAAGCAAATTTGAAAGTTAATACAGAAACAATTGTCTCCGTTTAGGAAAATTTGATTCAATAAATATAAAATGAACATCATTATGTCTAAAAATAGAAGAATTGTTAAAGTAAGAGAGATTGGGGCACATTCGTACAGCCTTCTGGAGTGGTTTGCCACAAGCTCGATGCTTCAATTGAAATCTTACACGCATATGTCATAGTCCAAGTATAAATTGTTTAACTATCCATGGACACAGCCATGACTTCAAACTCCACGTCGAAGCATTTGAGATTTTTATAAAAATGTGCATTTGTCCGAAACTGCTCCACCTCCGGACGTGTATGGGGTACTTGCGAACAATCATTTGTTATATTATTGTATCTCGTATTTGTCATTTAAACTTATACGTTAGTTTTTTTTATTTTTTTAATCGTTAATTCGCAATTTTTATCGCTCTTTCCTTTGGGCCTTTAAGGCTTTAAATAGAGTTAGCAATCTACGAATTTCTTTTTTTAATTTTTGTTTTATACATTTGCTTTTACTAACCATTACAATTATATTTAATAGCAACAAAACTTCTTCCTTCTTTGTCTCCTTAAGACGCTGCGATTTTTGTTTTTTCCTTTTCTTTTTTCTACCTTTTTATACTAAATTTGCATTTACGTGGCTTTAATTAATTTTTTTTGAAAAATCATGTCAAATGAAAAACTAAAAAAGTATTAAAATGTCTGTGATATTAACGACACAACAAACACAACATTGGTAGAAGCAGACTATTCCCTTCCTGGTTGTGAGATAATTTTTGTGTTTCGTGTTTTTTTTCGCGGTTTGTTTGAAAGGATTAAAATTTTAAATAAAATGTGATGCGGGCAATCATCTATACCAATAAATTTATTGGGATATATTGTGGCTTAAGGCAATAATACATTTTCTCAAATATAGAACATTTCTTTAATGATTTTTTGTCATGTTTCTAATATTTTAACGTTATTACAGTTAAAGTAGAGACCCAAGTTATGATGGTGCTATAAGACGATGGCATTAATATTTTTGGTTTTAAAATGATAGTATTGGTGACTGTACATTCTTCTGTGTAAATGTTGTTGTGTTTGTCTTATGTATGTGTACATGTCTTTTATTCACATCTTAGATTCTTCTCAAATTTTGTTTCTTTGAGAAAGCATAACAACGATCTACGAAGCTATTTCGGGATACATTTGAATTATCCTTCAGAGTGCGTGGTATTAATTAAAGACCTAAAAAACACAAAAAAAAAAACTAAAAATTCAGGGTTTTAAGAAAACCTAATAAAAGGCTTAATTCCTGCAATACTTTCAGGTGGTAGAAATTTCATAGCAATATCTTCCATAACAGTTAGTGTCTTGGTTGCAAGCACGACAACATATTCATATTATTAATTACCAAATTTAAGGACGATTCATGTAACTTTATATTCTGTACTACACCTTTAAAGGCAACAAATCTAATGAAAAGTACGCTGCATTATTTCCTTTTTTGCATTTCTTAACATTATTGCGTTTTATGCAACATATTTGTTTCTTTCTGTTTTTTTTTGCCTTTGCTTCATTAACTTATTTTTCTTCAATTTTGATTTTTTTTGAGTTTCTGCGTATAAATAAAATAAATGCAAATCACTTTGATGCTTATACAAACAACGTAAGGTACAACACCAACTCACATGTTAAGGTAAAATATTTTTACACGTATTCAATGTAAAAAACTCATTTATTGCGAGCAGCTTCGTGTAAAAATATATGCAACACAATCCGCTTTCTCGGTTTTAATTAAAAATAAAGATGAGCTTAAAGCACTTTAGAAAATCAATAACGTTGAAACAAATAGGTCACGTCATTTACACACCCTCCTTTATTGTATGTATGAAGCATTTCTTTTTACAAAGTCGAACTTATCGAAAAATATATGGAAATATAAAAATCAATTAATTATCGGTTTATATAAATTAGAAAAAATAGTTTCACCTTACCCCTGGTGGGACTCGAACCCACAGTCCCCGGCTTAGGAGGCCGATGCCTTGTCCATTAGGCCACAGGGGCGGTTGTGCTTATATGAAGCTGTAAAGTACTACTTCTTAAAAATTGCACACAACATTTTGGTAACTATAAATATAAAATTTCCCATTACTTCACATCATTCTTATTTATACAAACACCGTGTTATAAAAGCAATAACGAGTTTAACAAGTCGTTAGGATTGTATGTTGGAGAAATAAGGAAATAATATACGAAGACTAGAAAAGATTTAATTAACAATTAAAATAGTAACGCATTGTAAAATTTAAATCAAAAAACAGCAAGATTTTAATTCTAATTAACATTTCGTAAATTCCATCATAGCAATATCCACAATTGCAGTAAGGCGATTAATTAAGAGCGAATTAAACTTTGGACAGACATTTTCCTGAACTGAGTTAATATTGACATCCCTACCATCTTAAAATTAACAACCGCCACATTATCCTAACTATTAATTAAATCTCTGGGTTCAATTAATAGTTCGCTGATGTATCCTGGTTTGAGACAGGTCTAAAACAATCAAAGTGTGTCCATTGTTCGATGTTCATAGATACTTTACTGAAACGTTTATAAGAATAATGCTTGATGAAGACATTTTAATGTTACATCAATTGACCTAATTGTTCGCTTTTTCCAAATAAGCAGGGGTTGCTTAACAACTTCATTTATTAAATTTCATCAATAAAATAAAAATCTAGGTAGCAACCGAACCTACCAACATCTTGAGATTTTTATTTCATTCATTAAATTTAATTACATCGGTAAAATCAAACGTAATGTCGATTTTTCTGTATTTGCCGATGGAAGCCGTATATTTGTTCAGCAAGGACTGATGTAATTACGGTTTAGTGGTGTTTTAAGAAATGCATTGCTGCCAAGTGGCGCTGTTTGATTTAATACTTTTAAATCGTCTACCCCGTTTTTGGGGTCTGCTACACATCTGTGATAACGTTTCTTATAATTGCAACCAACCTATCTGTTGTATTTCTCTTGTACTTATATTTAGGTACCTAGGTCAGAGGAATTGCTGGCCATCAGCAAATCAGATGTTAGACACCACAACTGGTCACTGTCCACTATAGGTACATCTACACAAAATGGAACTAGTTTCTGAATCAGTATGGAGGATGCGATGAGGAAGAGGAAACTCCTCTCCATCTTATAAGCCACTGTGAAGCATACAACAGCGGATTAAGTAGATGAGAGATAAATTCGGGAAAACTCCCGAAATTCTGGAAGGCCACAATTCATACGTAATTAAGGACTCATTCAGAGGGAACTTGGGTAGGTTTCTTGATTGTAATTCAGTGAACCACTTTGGAGCTACCTCGTTGTACAATAATAATAATTAAATATTTAATTAATCAGGTAATCGATCTGTGGTGGTTTGAAGAAAAAAGAAAAAAAATTGAGATAATTTAAAACAGCAAATCTAATCTTTGATTATTTGTCAATAATAAATGTAAAAAGTTTTAAAATATATTAAAATCATTTTAAAATAAGGCGTCAACGGGGGGAGAAAATTGACTAGAATATTAAACTGCAAAACAATTACTTGATTCCTAACGTTGTACGGTCGAAGAACTTCTTTTCCAACTCTTTTTATTGACTGAGTCAGAAGATTCCACCCACGTGTGTCGGGGGTCTCACTACATTGGTCGTCATGTGAAATCATACATTGGAAACTTGACGACATACTAAAATCGACATGTATTATTAAACTGATATATTTCAATAATCTCAGACTTCCGGTTGTACCGGAAGTGGCTGTCAACTTAAATTCAAATAGAGCAGCCTATATGTTATTACATTTTTATATTCCTAGCTCATATTTGATTAAACCAGCAGTTCTTAAACTTTTTCGGTCCATCGCCCCTCGCCGTACTGAGGAGCTAACTAACACTCCCATCACATAGCGGTACTTTTGGTGCCAGTCCATTTTCAACGCACCTCAATAGTTATCAGTAATTAATAATATGAATATTACTTTTTGCAGATTTTTTTGGAGATTCCTGGTGCATTTGAATCAATACAGATCCGTCGGCTCTATGCTGCGCTTAATAAGAACTTAGATAAGAATATTTTTAAATATGTTTCAAATATAAGTAACTCTGCTCACACAGTTTTATCGCGCAAACAATAGTAACAAGTAACAAGTAAGTATGTTGCTTTTAGAAAAGAAGAAGGGATTTAAATTCTATCAATCAAGAACAAATAAAAAAAAACAGAACAGCGTAAGACCTTAGTCGTCCACCGCCCCCTTGCCGACCCCCAACATTACTAACGCCCCCTTCCGCTCCAATGCCCCCCAGAAAATTGAAAACGTCTCCCAGGATGTGAGAATGGCTGGATTAAACGACTATGTTGCTATTTCTAAACATTTGCCTTTTTTAACATTTTTGGCAGATGGACAGATGCATCCGAACTTCTGTAACCGTGAACATGTTCAACTTGAAAAATTTAAATTTTGCAGAACCGTTGAACATGTAGGGCAGAATGAGAAATCAAATGAATTTGTCGAAAATATTATACAGCGTATCCGAAAATTACGGTTAAACTTATTTTTTTTTAAGTACAGCTGTCTGTTTTTCTCTTTCCTACCAAAAACAAAGAAAAAACCACATTCACTAAGCATCTGAAATGAATACTCTTCAAGATATTTAGCAAACACACGACAGATGCATAACATCGGAAGTGAAGAGACCTCGTGCAAGAAATTCCTGCAGCACAATATAACATGCTGCTAAAACAAACAAAGGAAACGCAGATTGTATAAAAATAAAATCCAACAAATGATTCGGCAACAAATAGTATAATAAAAATAAAATAAATTAATAGGCAAGAATGGGATCAAATCAGCCGCGAGATGAGACGAAGATCTCTTCATCTCGGGAAGATGACAGAAGACAAGAAAAAGAAGTAGCACTGACCGTTATTTGATCACTTATTTATATATTCGTCAACTACTCTTGCAAAAGAAGTTTTAAAATCGTAATTTGTTTCTGAAATATTACTGAACATACTGTATACTTGGTACACTTTAATTTTCAAACAGTTGCTTTGATTATAAATAAAATATATTATCGTTACCCAGTGTTAATGTTATTTCATGGTATTTATGGGAACCTTTCCGGTGTGTTTCGACGTTGCTATCGCTAACAAAACATTCATCAAAGGATTTGAACATTTACCAACATAAATTATTCAATGGATATTCGAGTGGCCGTTCCACTTTTGAACCTCGGCGACTAATGCGATTTTCTGAAAATAGCCTTTATGAACGGACGCAGGTGTTGATTTTGTCTTGCAAAATTAATTAAAAGACTCGTAATCCGCTTTATTACGTTTTAATTAACACACTGTTTACACACGTATATCCCGCCGCTTTTAAAACAACAAAAATGTTCGTTGTTTGTGCGGCAAATACAGGAAAAATTTCATATTTTATTGCAGTATACTGAATTTTTACAGAGTCCGAATTTCTACGAAGCGTACAGTGAAAATAAACAAGTGAACAAGCTAAACCAAGGCGTTTAACATGAAACGGTAATGGAATAATAAAGACTAGTCAAATATCAAAGAAATTTAAATGAACCATCAACATCACTAATGGATTTTCTTCTAAAATAAACATAGGAGGAATGTTTCCAAAGTTCTGGGAATTTAACTTTTTTTTTATTTTGTTAATTTTTAATCAATATTACAATAGTACATACATACATAAAAAAATTAGTTTATCCTTGGAATGATAAACTAATTTTTTTAAGTCGTCCTCAAAGAACTTTCTCGGTGTCTATTTATGACACGTTTTTCGTCAGTTAAACACTCAAATCGAACATCCCGTAAAGGTTTTTTCAAAACTGGGAACAGATGAAAATAACTGAGTGCGAGATCTGGTGAGTAAGGTGAATGCGGAAGCAATTTCCATCGTAAATTGTTCAAAACATCCTTTGTCTTTCTTGCGGTATGGGGTCTTACATTATCCTGTTGCAATAACGGACGCTTATGCAACCTTCCAGGCCGCTTTCTGACAAGTTCTTGCCGCAATGGTCCGGATAATAAATTCGAATAATATTCTACGTTAATTGTAGTACCTTTCGGCAGATAATCCCTAAAAATAATCCCTTCGCATTCCCAGAATACAGTCAGCATTACCTTTCCAACAGTCGGAACTGCACGCGCCTTAAGCCCTTCCGTCGGCTTACGGCATTCTTTGGATTGACTTTTGGTCTCTGAAACAAGGAATCCAAGTTTCGTCAGTGATTATTATTCGTTGTCAAAATTCATCCCCATAATGGGCTAACAGCTCTTGAAATTGACGACAAATTTCAGACCTATTGAGTTTCTGTTCTGGTCCCAACGGTCTTGGCACCCAGCGAGTTGAAAGCTTGCTTACGCCCAAACAATCATGTAGGATGTCATGAACTTGTCATGTACCTAATCCTAGGCGTACACTAATTTGACGAATAGCCTATTCACGATCTATATCACGGACATTCTAAAACCAGACGATCAACGACTGCTGAACGCCATCTACGCGGATGACACAGTAATCTTGAGATCATCGCGGAACGCCGAGTTGGCGGTCAAACTCGCGCAGACGCATTTGACTAACTTCTTCGACGCCAAGGAGCTCACGATCAATCCCATATTGACTGGAACAGCAAGATCGAGTATCCTTGACAAAAGGCTGAATTTCGCAGAGCATCTCAGAAGGAACTTGAAACGGGGCACTAGGTGCAGCCAGACAGCTGCATCCCACTCTCTCCAACTCCCACATCAACCTTAAAACGGGCGTCATGCTGTATAAGTCACACATAAGCCCGATCCTTACCTCCGCCAGTTCCATCTGGGTCGCGGTGACACCCACCTGCATTACCTCCCTTGCAAATGTACAAATTTGCAGCCTGCGATTAGTACTACACGTATCCCCACGCACTTCGCTAGTTACATTAACGCACCTGAGCGAGATTGAGGAGCTGCAGGAATTCCTTATAAACCCCAACAAAAACTTCTCCGAGAAGACGTAAACTAGCGAAAATCCCGCGATGAAGAGGGCCACTATCCGAAGAACCCCTTCAGGAGCGAGGCACCTACGACCACCTTAGTAGGCTGGCATAAGTATCATCATTCATAACGAATATAGCATACTAACGCATATCTTTTTTTTTGAGCACAGCAAAGAAGGGAGTCCAGGACGAAGATTACAAAGCCAACACACCCAGGAGAGAAGACCCCAGGAAGGTTACCAAGACGATGGCACTGGAGGAAGATGGACCCAGGTCCGAACAACCAACGACAGGATAAATGCCAATACATACAAGTGGACAGATAAATAAAATAAAATTCGATTTAATCTACAACCGGTCAAATTATATGTCTATATTCCGTTTGGTGTTCAGACAACCGTACGCAGAACATTTTGATTATCTGTCTGCCCGTACGTGCGTGCTGCGTGTTGTATTCGATTAGAACACAAACAAGTCCAAATGGAATTACATCCGTTAAATAAATAAAGAGGATCGATATTTAATTGTATTCGGGGCGAGCCAATTTATCGGGTGAATCGAAATGAATATTACATATCGGCTCGAGGCGATCGCTTGCAACCGGAACAAAACGAAATGTACATAATCTAAATTGATTGTTGTGGTAAATTTTGCCGGAACACAGCGTAAAAACGTAAGTGGTGCGACAAGGCTTTCGAATTAGCATTGTTTCCATGTCGATGTGTGGAATTCGGCGAAAAGGTCTTTCGTTAGTTTATTGATATTACGAGCTTTTGAGGAAGTAGTTTTCTATTGTTTTAGCTTGATTTATTACTTGTTATCAGCTAAATCGCTGATTCATTTTCCACGTCCACCATGAGGATCTCACTTATCATTACAGATAGAGTGATTTTTTAAATAGTAGTTATAGGCTGATCGATAAGCAGCAAGCCAGAAAAGCAGGTTTCTGGCTTTTAAATTAGAGCCTTGCATTTAACAGTTTCTGGTATAGTTTGGCTACCATGACGACAGTAAACAAAACATAGTAATATTCAAAATTTGCAGCCTAAGTAATGAACACAATTTACACAAAAGATACAATTTTACAATTCCAGAAGTCTAGAGCACACTGTATATCGGAGGATTACTTTAACCACTATAACCACATGAACATATGAAAATATGTCTAAAATCCCTCTCTTATTCTGTTTTTTCTTTTAAAAAAGAAGAAATTTATTTCATTAAGAAGTACCGACTTTCTCTTTGTAAAGCTTTTCCGTTTCCCAGAATCATAAATGACAAAAACATTAGCAGGTCATTTGTGTTTGCCATGCAAATTGAGCTTACTTGCTTCTAAATAAACAGGAGTTCTTTCGGCACGTACGTATCTAAGGACGCGTCGTCGAGTCCCGTAACAGTAAATGTAGTTTTTGTAAGCGGTTCCATTCGAGAAATTATCTTCAATTTCCTCCCACGTTGTAGCTGTTATCTTACGAAAGCTACCTTCGAGAAACCGCCGACCGTTCGCAATAACAACCTTGTCCTTCGTACATCTGAACAATCTCCCATGTGCTTTTAGCAGCACCAACTTGCGGACTATACCTATGTACGTGTATATACGATAGACATTTCGGTTTGATGTTGGAATAAATTATGTTTATGTTCGCATTTCTGAGTAATATACGGGAACAAAAAGATGATACGGAACATGCTCGGCGAATTTCGCGCAATTTCCAGCCTGGAAATAATAGACGAGAGAAGGGGAGATATGTTTAGACTTACTGAATTGGCAGCAAAGCCGACCGGGGTCGAAACCAGGTGATTAATTATCACGAGTAGACGATAATTTATCATCTTAATTTGGGGCTGACTAAAGGATCTGTTGGATTAAGGTAATTTACCTTACATCGGCCGTTTCCTAATCGCCCGTGAATGGTATCGTTTTTGTGAAGAGGATTTACGATGCCCATGAGGAAATTCATATGTTTATTTTCTCTATGCTCCTAAATACGGCAGAATATTTTCTGCTATTTTAGCTATTTTACCCGGTATGCGTATTCACTAAAGCACAATTTTACAAAACGCGAGTAATATAATGCAATCTAACTAACCTTGGACGACAACGGAGAGCCAGGAATGCATCGTCAACAAAAGTTATGATAAGCGTTAGAATGATTCTCTTCTAGAGTTAGTCATATTGTAAAAGCGAATGAGTAAACATTGCTTCTTGTAATCATTTTGAAATAAAGAATTATTTTTAAAAAGATTCCGTCTATATTAAACAATAAATTTGGCGCAGTCAGTAGGGATGGTTCTACAAGTTTTTGTGCACATTTTGGTGTAGAAATTTGGTGTGTTTTAACACTTTAAGAACATCCACGAACAGAAGTAGACGGAAGAGGACCGAGTATCGGAGAAAATATAGGCAGGCTACGGCACTTTATTGAGCAAAGTGGGCTACTATATTCGCTGAATCCGATATTCCCACGTTCTGAAACAAGAAGACACCTTGCCACCCCAAAGCAAAGTGAGTACTATTCTTATTGCGATACGGCTCTCCCCAAACTATTGAAGTTAACCAGATTATTGTAATCACATATCCGAGTAGATATCCCCAATTTTCCCAAAGTGACAATCCTGTCAATACCTTTTAGTTGGTAACTCTCTTGAGAAAACAACACTCAACAAACACACTGGACGACTTAATTCAAAGCGTTCAAAAACTATCATTACAACGAACGGTAGAAATGAACACGCAGACCGAAATCAACTACCAACTCTTCAAAATCGAATTAGATACAATTCCAATTTTTAATGGAGATGTAAGCGGTATCAATCTATTTGTCAAAGCGTGTGAAATATTAGTAAAGAAGTATGAGAACCAAGCAGCAATTAAAGATATTATTTTCCAAACAATATTAGGCAAACTCAGAGATCGAGCTAAAACACTAATTTGTTCCCGAAATGAACTAGACACATGGGTAAGAGTCAAAGATGCAATCTTCAGTTATTTCGCAGATAGAAGAGATTTTGGTCAATTAGTGCAAGAATTTAATAATACTCGTTTGTATTTTAAAGAAAACCCGATATCCTTTGGCCATAGATTACAGGAGCTTTTATCGAAATTAAATACAAAATTAGCTATAACGCCAAACATCGAGTTTAAACCCCAACGCGCAGTAATATTCGCACAAACAGCACTTGAAGTCTACTTACTTAATCTACCTGAAGACTTGCAAATTCATGTAAAACCATTGAAACCTACATCGCTGGAAGAAGCTATTGGACTCGTACAAGACGCAGAAAATTTCAAATCAAGATCTAATGCACTAAAAGGCATCAAAGTGCAGGATAATCAACCGCAACAACTACAGAAGAAAATATCACCACCACCAAAGTACATCCCTAACACTAATCCGTCCCAAATTATTAGACCATTTACGAACAGGAATTATTCTAATGCATTTCCTGCTATGCAATCCAATATATTTCCGAGAGGACCAATTCCGAATTTTCCAAAACCAAATTTTTCTACCTATAAAACTTATGGACCACCAAAGAATGTATGGGCTCCAGGTCAAATAAATAATTCGTCGTTGCCAAAACCAACACCGATGTCAGGAATATCAACAGCAGTAGCTAAACCTTTAAATTATAATGAGCTGCATAACACCGAAGTTCAGGATTACGAGGAACCACAACCAATATTCAATCAAGAAAATGGTTTATGGTACATACCAATGACACCATCAGAAGAATCCAACTACGAAGTTGAATACCCAGCAGAACCAGATCAAATTGAAGATAACAACGAGGAGGATTTTCATCCACCTGCCTCGCCGGAGAACTTAACAAATTAGCAATAAACGAGTTACCATATATACAAATTGAAAACCCACCATTAAAACTGCTTATTGATACTGGTAGCACAATCTCCATGATAGATCCCGCAATTATTCGAAAATTTTATCCTTACAATATTATTGAAGAGCAATTAGAAGTTAGAACGGCAAACGGTACTGTTCCGATTAATAAATGTGCAATAATACCTTGCTTTGTTGAGTTAAAATCTAATGGTTATCTTAAAATGTTAATGTTTAAATTCCATAAATTTTACGACGGTATATTAGGCTTAGAAGATCTTAGATCCATGCAGTTTAATATAGATTTAAATAAAGGGACATTGTATCGAAGTAATTATCAGATTCCACTTAAATTTAAAAAATATGATACTATTAAGATACCAGCTAAATCAAAAATAATAAAGAGAATGTTTGTTAACTACGTAGAAGGTGATGTTCTAGTAGAAACTATTGCAGAAAATAATATCGTTATTCCTAGTGCTATAACGTCGGTAAAACAGAGCGAAGCGTTAATAGAGATTCAAAATTGGGCCAATACAGAACAAGAAATTGAAATTAAACCTTTATCAGCAATACCTTTAGATAATTTTCACATATATCAATATCATGTCAATGAATCAGAAACGTTAGAACGATTAAATGGCATGTTGAGAACGAATCATTTGAATAGCGAAGAAAAATCTTGTATTTTGAATTTATGTAAAAATTATATCGATATCTTTAAAAAGCACGAGGATAAATTAACTTTCAACAGTAACGTAAAACACAAAATTATAACAAACGATGACAATCCCATTTTTCAACGCGCTAGACGAGTTCCACATTCTATTAAACAAGAAATTAAAAATCATATTGATAAACTTCTGGATGATAATATAATTGAACCGAGTCAAAGTCCGTGGGGATCACCCGTAAGTTTAGTTAGTAAGAAACTAGATGCAAGTGGTCAACGTAAAACACGATTAGTGATTGATTACAGAGCACTCAATCAAAAGACAATTGACGATAGGTATCCAATACCAAACATTGAAGACATTTTAGATAAACTAGGTAGATGTCAATATTTTACAACTCTAGACTTAGCGTCAGGATATCATCAGATACAAATGCATCCGGAATCGGTATCAAAAACAGCATTTAATACGGAACATGGCCATTATGAATTTCTCAGAATGCCATTTGGCCTTAAAAATAGTCCAGCCACTTTTCAACGTGTAATGGATGATATTTTAAGAGATATTTTAAACACATTTTGCCTGGTCTATCTGGACGATATTATTATATTTTCACCCTCTTTAGACGAACATAGGAAACATTTAAAATTAGTATTTGAACGATTACGCAATTCCAATTTAAAGCTTCAGTTAGATAAATGTGAATTTTTAAGAAAGGAAACCGAATACTTAGGGCATATCATTACACCCGACGGTATTAAGCCGAACCCCAGAAAAGTCGAAACTATCAAACAATTCCCTATACCCACTACACAACGAGAAATCAAATCTTTTTTAGGTTTACTAGGTTATTATAGGAAATTTATTAATAACCTTGCAAAGATTACTAAACCGTTAACTAAATGTTTGAGAAAAGGCGAAACGATTAAACATACTCCAGAATTTATAGATGCTTTTGAAGAATGTAAAGTATTGTTATGCAACGATCCTGTATTGAAATATCCAGATTTTTCTAAACAATTTGAATTGACAACCGACGCATCAAACTTTGCAATTGGCGCGATATTATCGCAAGACGATCACCCTATAGCATATGCTTCTAGAACTCTGAACCCTTCAGAAACAAATTATTCTACCATACAAAAGGAAATGTTGGCTATTGTTTGGGCTTGCAAGCACTTTCGCCCTTACTTGTATGGAAACAAATTCATTATTAAAACTGATCACAGACCATTACAATGGTTATGCTCCATAAAAGAACCAAATTCAATGTTAACCCGTTGGCGATTGAAATTAAGTGAATATAATTATGAGATTCAATATAAAAAAGGTAAATTAAATCAGGCTGATCCTTTGTCACGAATAAAAATTAAAAGAACTGAAAATTATGTAAATACAATAGACACTGATAGAGAATCATTATTGGTAAATAATGAGGAACAAATAGACATAGGTATGCTGAATGAATTGGATGAAATTTTAAGTAATTTACAAAATAATCAAAATGAACAACCTAATATTGAAGAAATTGAAGAAAATAGTGTTGCTAATACCATACACTCTGGTAACGGAGATGTAGAAATTTCGATTCCCTATTCTGAGAAAATATTGAATTTAGCAGATCACCAAATAATAATGGATGCCACTCACAATATCACTACTCCTGTATTAAGGAAAATTAAAGTGTTCAATAAAGATAGAATTTTTGTCACTCTACCTTTAACCACTCATCATGAAAGTATTGTTAATGCGTTAAAAGAATGTCTTATAACTGAAAAGAAGAATACTATCTACTTTAAACATAAAAATATTGAGAGAGAAATTATTCAAACTATTCAAGAATCATTTGTAAATTTGAAAGTAGAAATATGTAGCAAAATTGTAGAGGATATTGAGGATAAAGATGAACAGCAATTAAAAATTAAATATTATCACGAAGGCAAGACTTCGCATCGCGGCATTAATGAAGTTTATGAGTCTTTAAAAAGAAGATATTACTGGCCTAACTTAGAAAAAGCTGTAAGTATGTATATTAATAACTGTGAAATATGCCAATTAGCTAAATATGAACGAATACCGCAGAAGCAACCCATTAGTCATACATTTACGCCTAAAAGCCCCTTTGAACAATTACATATTGATTTATTGTTTATGAATAACCGTGTAATATTAACAATTGTAGATCATTTTTCAAAATATGGTCAAGCCTACTTAATTCCAGATAAGAATTCGACCACTATTCTGAATAATTTTATTAAATTCACAAGTCATCATGGAATACCACGAATCATAATTGCAGACTCAGGTAAAGAATTTGACAATATTGTAATGAAAGAATTTTGTAAGCTACATAAAATTAATTTGCACATTACCTCTGTTAGTAACTCGAGATCGAATGGAATTGTTGAAAGATTCCATAGTACATTAACAGAATCTATTAGATGTAGGCTAATACAAAATCTATCTTCTTTTGAAAATCAGTTAGTGAATGCAATCTTAGGATATAACAATAGCATTCATTCGAGTACAAAATTTACACCATTCGAAGTAACTAATGGACACAGTAATACTAATTTACCATTTGATTTAAATGATGAAATTATAACGCAAGAATTTGTAAAAGATAGAGCGGATCGGATAAAAAAGATAAATAATCAGATTTATAATCACATAGAAAAAGCAAAAGAGAAAATGTGTGAAAAGGCAAATTTAAATCGCAAAGAAACAGAAGATGTTGAAGTAGGTCAAGATATTTATGTTAATCGAAAACCTAGAAATAAAACAAAGCCAAAATTTAGTAAAGAAAAGGTATCTAAGATTAACAATAAAACCATAGAAACACAGAAAGGTAGTAAATTTTCTAAAGACGCAATTAAGAAAAAACGTAAATTTACACGAAATCCTTTGTTACAGGATGAAGATAATACGAATGATCCTATTGACTGTAGTAATAAAGCTGATCAACAGCCAACTACAAGTAAGACCAATTGAAAATTACATTTTACCTTATAAATTAGGGCACTCTAGATTAATACAGGGCTACCATGATTTTATATACAGAGTAGAAGCACATATTTCATTTCGACATGTTGATGTTTTAATTGATCAAATTAAATTAATAAATGCGACTTACGTTAAGAAAACACAACCGCACAGTAAAACTGGCATTAAGAAAATAGATACTATCAGAGTAACAATTGCGAATACCTTAAAAACTGATAAATCAATAACTGATTTAATCGCACAAATGGCACGTAGCATTCAACAAACGGAATTAAAATTAAGGAATATATTTCCTGAATTCTCAAGAAATAAGAGGTCACCTTTGGACATTGTTGGTAACATTGGAAACTATCTATTTGGTATTATGGATAACGAAGAAAAGAAGAGAATTGACAATGCTTTGGAAATACTATATAAAAATCAAGATGATCTACGTAAACAACAGGAATATAGCTTATCAATCTTAAAGTCAATCCCAAATAGAGTAACCGAAGCCTTCAGCACAATAGAGAAAAATCAAAATGTTATTGACGAGAGAATTATTGTTTTAACAGCTGACATTGAAAGTATTAAATTCCACCAGATGTTACAAACTGCTATCGAACAAATTGATCGAAATAATAATGCAGTCTTTAATATTTTATCGCATATTGAGGACGCTGTCATATTTGCAAGTCTGAAAAAATTGCATCCTTCAATTCTATCAATAGAAGATATAAAAGAGATAAATTACCAATTAAGATCCTTGTACGCACCTCATCAAATATTATCGTTGCAACATGCTTTCAATTACTATATGTACTTTAGTATTCAGAACCACATCGATCATAATTACATAACATTCAAAGTATCCGTGCCTATTTTGTTTAAACCAACCTATGATTTCTATCACATATATTCCATTCCACATAACAATCATTTAATTCCTTTTCCAAAGTCGTACTTGCTAATAGAGGATAGTACCTATGCTTTAAAAGCAGATCCCTGCCTTAAACTAGAGGACACTTACATCTGTAAAGAAGAACCATCACCCATCGATGATAGCTGTCTAATGAGTCTAATGCAAAACAGAGATATGTGCGAGAAGATATCCGTACACTTAGAGGACACATTAGTGGAACAAATCGGTGCAGGTGATTTATTGGTGTATACGCCAAATAATACCCAAGTTTCGTTCAATTGTGGTGAAAATGGTATTATTAATATTAAGAATAATGTATTAATTAGACTAGGAATAGATTGCTATGTAGAAATAAATAAAGAAAAGTTTTATTATCAAAAAGGCTTAATTAGAGGAGAGATATTCTATTTGCCTATAATGAATTTAAATATTAATACTATGAATGATGTAATTCCTGTTAAATTAAATAAAATTAATTTAAAGGACTTCAATAAAATGCAAAAAGAAGTAAATAATGTAAAAATTGCTGAGTTAAAACAAATAGATATTGTTCATAAAAGCATAAACTCTATAATTATTGGACTTGTAATTGTTATTTTATTATGTATAATAATTTCAAAGAAAGTGTATACTGTTTGGAAACGTAAAGCAAATCAAGAAAGAATTCCAGGAAACCTACCACGGGATCTTTCCGAGCAACGTCAAGAACCCTTCTAGGTCGGGAGGAGTAATATAATGCAATCTAACTAACCTTGGACGACAACGGAGAGCCAGGAATGCATCGTCAACAAAAGTTATGATAAGCGTTAGAATGATTCTCTTCTAGAGTTAGTCATATTGTAAAAGCGAATGAGTAAACATTGCTTCTTGTAATCATTTTGAAATAAAGAATTATTTTTAAAAAGATTCCGTCTATATTAAACAATAAATTTCGCGATTTACATTTTTTACTTACTGCTTATTAGGCGAAGGCGAAGGAATATGATAAAAAATCATACAGAACAGAGGAAGACTACCTGTAACAGACGTACAATTTCCAATGAAAACTATCCGGATTACTATACAAAGTGAGGCAATAGTGCGAGATTCTTCGATATTAATCATAGACAAGTTAGACAAAAAGCCAAGTTATAGTTTTTAATCAAAACACTCTATACATTAGCACATACTTGATTTTTACTGGAGAATTTGGGCTCATTTTGTACAGAATCATCTAACCGAAATTTAACTGGTTTGGGAATATTTGGGGGAAAATGATTTTCTTACTACCGGTTACGTAAGTCAACCGTTAAAGAGCGATTTCTGGGTTATTTACCTTGGTTGTCCTTGACAACAAGTACACGAAGGCATTTTAATACATTATTGTGCCACATAGAAAAGTTACTTCATGTAAATATAGTTTATATGAAATAGATAATATTAAAAATAAGTATTGTAATGTTATTCAATACGAGGAGGTTAGCTGTCATCAGCGCCGTAGTTACTTCTTCTTTGCTAAGTGTTATGTAAAAACATTTAAATTGATTGGTTTGTGTGTGTGTACTCGGAAGAAAACCACCAAAGTTACTATTACTAACTTTATTTCTACTTACTAATGATTAAGTACATATATTGATTGCTTAATGGTTACGTCTTATTGCTAAGAGAGTTCAGAGTGGAGTCTTCTGTGAAAAATTGAGATGCAGCATCATCCCCTGCAGTACATAGATATGTATATAGATGCATACATAACCAGATGTGTCCATATGGCGTATAGCTAAAATAGGGTAATTGAAATAATAATACATACGATTTCTTAAGTTCTACGAACATGGTCAAATCATAACAACTTCTTGGAAAAGGGACAAAACTCAAACGGAAATAAAATATACAAGTCGTTACAGGGAAAATATTGCAATGAATCGTAGACAATATGTATGCATATGTTACAAGAAAAATAGCACATTATGGACGTTTCTGTATCTAGAATCTAACAAGCAAATAGGATAAAATCTAAAATAAAAGAAGAAAGGGTATTTAACATAAGTTCACATTGTGCACCTATCGGGTATGAGGGTCCATCTGTTGTTAGAAAGCCCGATCCCTAGGGAAAGAATCCTGTTTTGAAACAAATATATTAGGGGCGTAAAAATAATAAAGTTAATATAGAACACTAATATAAGTCCAACCAACGACAAGCGTGGGGAAGACGTGTATTAACTACTTATATATATCATTCTATTTTTCGAAAGTTAACATTAGAAATTTCTACAGCAAGTTCTACGGCATACGTTAGTGGTACAAAGATATTAAATGTCAATTAAATGTCTTTCGGTTCGTATCATCTAAATTCTCAATACAATTTAACGTTGTAGTGTTGCATGTGTTCAAATATGTCTTCTTAGGACCCAGAATCCCGGCAGCAGTTGCGTCCTTGTGTCACACTACAGCAAAATCGTTCGTTTCGGATTCCAATTCAATAATCGTATATTTTAAATTGTCAAGAATTATCATAGGTATCCATGAAAACAAAACCGTTGGCAAGGAAACTAACAATAATTAATTATTATTTGTGGCTTTATGTCGAGATATCATTCAGACGTAATATATTGAGAAGTTGTTCCAATTTTCCTAGTTTCGATCTACTATTTAAAAGTTATTCGAAAGTGCATTTGAAGAATATTATGTTTATGTAGAAGGAGGCTACAACATTTAAGGTTAGTGGCCATTTCATTTCTCGTTTTCCGTTTTGAAACTATCCTCAAACAAAACTTTCATTTGCCGAAAGAGTGTCTAGGGACATTCTCGGATTCACGACCCCCAATTTTAGTAAATTTCTGACATTTGTAAAAATTTCGAAAATTTCGTTAAATTAATCTATCAAAAACATTACAGTATATACTAATCCTATGGACTTAATAAATTTATATATTAATTCACCTTACAATGTACAATTTGGCTAAAAAGCATTATGTTTCCTATTTATCATCTATGGAAAGACGAAGCAAAACAACGAAGGTAATACCAGGGGGAAGATTGCAATCGACGTGCATCCAATTAATGTTTAGATTGCACGATTTATAACAGGTATGATTTATGTGTTTTGCCCGCAATATCGTCGTTAACGTAATAGGAAAAAACAACGATAGAAAGGAAACGTTCACTTGAAACATGAGAAAACAAAAGCAATCATTTGAGCGTGCCAATTCTTTTATCGTAGATAGAAAGGCAAGGGAAAAGCGGTATAACGGCAGCAAAGACTACGAAAAGTCAATATATAACAATATTTCAATATGAAAAGTAAGTGAAATACAACAAAACGTTTATGGACGTGTACGCTCCACCATAAGTCTTATTTACCGATTTTTAATTTCCAATTCTTCAGTATTTAGAGAAGGAACACTGAACTTGCAGAAGATCCTGTGTTACCGGGTTGAAATTATAAATCAGTCACAAGAATGATAGATCCTTAATACGATTGATATGTGGAATTTTTTATTTGGAAAAGAAGCAGAACATAATAAAAAAAAACATATCTAGTTTATACATTTATACATACGCTATCCACATGTTCCATACCTTTGTAGCGCAACATAACTGGATGGCTTAAAAAGAATAGGGTAAGTATATAGAGCTACAAGGATGTATTAGTCATATACTTTACTGAAATCCTAGCCACCCGGATGGACGCTAGGGCAAATATAAGAAGACTCTCTTCACACACGGGGCCGATCGAGTGCCTAGCTAACTATTCATAGACAAGGAGTTGGCCATCGGAAAAAAGGAATACCCACAGAGGATGAAAATAGGAAATCTTGCACATATATTTATATATTCTATAGTTGATATTGTCACGGCCTACCGTGATACGGGCAGCTCGGGGTAGCTACTCGTTTAAAGAACGTACATTAACATCCACCTACCTGTTAGGTCCGCAGCTTAGGGTACCACTGTTAACCAATGAAACTTCACCTTCACATCTTCATTAATTTAATGTAAAATTGTAAAAACAGTCAAGTTGGAGTTGAAGCACTCCCCCAAGTCCAAGAAGAAGTTTAAGAACTTCTCTCGAAGTCCAAGAACTTCCCAAGGAGTCTTATCTTCTAACAAAAGTACTTATATTTATAATCTATCTAATCCCTACTACTAACTGTCCTTCCGGTGTTTGATCGGGAGCATCAAAGTCCTACGTCCTCGAATTGACCGAGAGATTATAATCTTACACAGCGATTTTCCAGACGCTCAGTCAACTCTAGAATACCGGTCACCGATCGAAGAATAATTACGCAACAATAACATAGACAATACAAAACCAACGGAAGTCTTAAGTCGTTTAATAACATTACTAATCTGGAATTCCTTGTTGCCCAGTTTAAGCATTCTGGTGTCCAGTAAATAATTGTAGACTACATCACACGCTACAAGGATCAAAATGAAATGAAAGACAATTGTATTGTCGTCCTTAATCCTGCAGTGAATACGTCAGTAAACGCTATTAAAAATTTTATACATATATGGGCCTACTAGGCCTAACATATTCATACTGTACGGTTAGCGCCGGTATTTATAATATTACCCTCCTAAAGTCTCTTGCTTTACAAGATGATATATCACTGGACAAAACAAGTTAATAGAAGCAGACGGACGCTGCCAAACGAAGGAGTATTGCGATCCAACTAAAGTACCGGCCCGAGAGAAATGTATTAAGGAGAAGAAATAAATCTCTTATATACAGTAAGAGATGATATTCAACTTGTCTATTTTTGCTCTGACCCACCTCATCAATTTTTGTCCGCATGGAACAATTCAGTACATCTGAAACATTGCAAAAATCGTATAAACAGATAAATGTATTGTAACGCAAAGTAATAATAATAATAATACTTTATTGATTATAAGTATCCAAAAGGATAATAAATCAATAGTCGTATATAACATCAATGAAAATTCAAACAAATCGGTAATAAAAGAAATAAAAAAGTACAAGAAAAAATAAATTAAATAAACAAAGGAAAAGAAAAAATAAAATACAACTTAATACTAAACATAAAGGTAAAACGTAACGATGGGGTGGCTTAACTGAATTGAGGAAACTCTTCTATACACAGTGGCTTTGCTGTATTAAATATTTTTTAGTGGATTGCTTAAATCTAACCCTAACTCCTATTTCACGAGATAATTTATTGTACAGCTTTTTCCCAGTGGTATGCAATGCGCATCTGGAATATGGAGATCACTTCTTCGCCGGGTTTCATAGGGACGCATGTCTTTTATAGCGGTATTATGGTGGTAGCTGATAGCTTCAAGGATGTATAGAGACAGAAGAGTTAGAATAGGCAACGTTTGAAAAAGAGGTTTACGCGACTCTATAGGTTTTAGTCCGCCTAATATTCTAATAAATTGCTTCTGTGCTACAAAGACCTTCGAAACCATAGATGAAGATCCCCAGAGAAGAATCCCATACCTCGGCCGCGACTCAATTTCCGTATGGTATACAGATAGTGACGTGTGTAATGGTAGTTGATCCTTCAGGACACTTTTACTAAGTGGTCACAGTGAACATTCCAGAACAGATTGCCCTGAACCCTGCATACCGAGAAATTTTGTTAGCTCTGTTTGGGTGATAGGTTTACCGTGAATAGCTACCGAGGCATGTATGTTTTGGGTGCGCTGGCGCGTGTGAAAAAGCAAAATGCTCGTCTTTTCCTCATTAAGGCTTAATTTGTTGCCACGAAGAAACCAGTCATGTAACTTATTATAAGCACTATTTACTAGTGCCTCGGTTTGTAATAGAGTTGATCCAGTTGCGAGTACAATGGTGTCATCCGCATACATGAAAACTAATATATCCAAGCAGAAGTTGTATATGTCACTTGTATACAGGTTGAAGAGAACTGGGCCCCTGAAGGGACAGCTAAGCAACTGAACCTGACGCTTTTACGAGATGCCTCCTGCTTGTACTGTAAGTAATTTTGCTTTAGCAAAGTTACTGCCTGACAGCGACTACTTTTACGGTGAATTGTTATAAATACACGCCATCACGTTGTATAACCACGCGCGTCAGTTCTTTTAATCCGCATGCCGCCGTACAAAACGTTGCTACCACACGATCCCCAGTCTGCTACCGACGTCATGGTAACGTAGCGACAAGCGATTTACTCCGCGATCCCCTCGCAATATCCCGACTCGAAAGAGTTTATAACGAGATTAAAGAGTATCCACCGTTGTGGAATGGCTTGTATCGCTATCGTACCAAATGAGAGGTGATTGTTGAAAAATTCGAAAAACAACTTGTTTTTACAAACTTACTGGAAAATTTCAAAATCTCAAACAACAATACTTTACTGAAAGTTTAAGTCACCACGCTATACCGATATATATATATAGTTAAACGTTAAAGAGCTTTCCATAAAGGAGCTTAGTGGACAGTAATCCCTCTCTTCAATTCTTCAAAGCGGCGGTTAAAAGCAAACCTACCGAAAAATAAATAAAACCGATTCAAGCGGTAGTAACGGTAGCGAGTAAAAAATTAAAATAGGTTTTATCTCTATCTCGAATTTATATAAGAAAAAGCGACTGGGATTGTGCGTATTTTTCGTTTCTGGCGTATAAATAACATTCATTAAAGGAAAAACAAAGCTGTTGTTTATTCTGCGGCCCTTTCGTTTCGCGAACGGAATTAACAGTGACTATTCGTTTCAATAAATTTCGCTAAGTTAACTCGGACACGCAATCGAATTTAATCCGAAAATAAAACAGAATTTATTTTCATCTCTATTCCGCCGAATGAATAATAACTAGAAGAGACGTATAAAAAGAGAGAAAAACGACATTGTTCAAATTATTCGCTGACGCTGGGTTCAATATACTTGCCGCTGTGGCTTTTTGTAGAATATTTTCGGTAACACTATAATCGATCAAGAGTGTTAAGAATATTTAAATAAAAAGACATTTTAAGAACATATTAGTGTCATAATAATTATTAAAATATTGAAATAAATTTCCTTAAAGCAACTTTTAATTTTAAAACAACTTTAGAAGTGTTATCCGAATAGAGCAATAGAATGCATAATTATGCAATCGGTGAATAGATGCAGTAGTAACTCCGCATCGTCATGAATGACCCTGTATAATACTAAATCACGTACTCGAATACTGTGGCACTGGAACACTGAACCACTTCACTGTTACCCCTTACCACAAACACTTCACCGACATTGTACGTACAGTGGTGGCCATATAAATAGCACACGTAAACTGATATGGATGAATTGATACATTTGTAAATATTAACAAGTAATTTATTTAACTTAGCTTAACAAAAATGTAGTAGATGGCATGCAGTTTATAATGAACACACAATAATTTATAAACTTCAAGATAAACAAATTAAAAAAATAAATATATTATTTTTTAAGTGGGCATAGAAATAGCACACTTAATAACAATAACGAAATACTGTATTATTTCTCTTTTTTAATTCTTTTTTGCTTTTACATTTAGTATTTTGTTGGAAACCCTTTACAAGCCAATATTGCTGCACATCTTCTCGGCACACTTTCAATTAATTTTTGACATCTCTCTACAGGAATGTTATGCCAGGCTTCTTCAATAGTATTCCATAATTCGTTTAATGTCGCTGAAGATTTAGACTTTATAACAACCTCAACATCCCCCCATAGATTTTCTATGGGATTTAAATCAGGGCTTTGTGCAGGCCATTCTAACACTCGAATCTGTTTCTCCTCTAGCCACTGTTTTACGGTCCTCGCCGTATGTTTGGGATCATTGTCGTGCATTAAACCGCAAGTTACTGGAAGAAATTCATCAGCATATGGTTCCATCACGTTTTCTAAAATGTTGCCATAAACAAACTGATCCATTTTTCCTGCAATTCTGAATATAGGTCTTACACCACGCCATGACATAGAAGCCCATACCATTACGCTTCCTCCACCGTGTTTCAATGTTTCTATAGTGTAGCTAGGGTTGAATCTCTGATTGATGGGTCGTCGCACATACATTTTTCCGTCAGACCCAAGTCGGTTGTATTTGCTCTCATCTGTCCAAAGTGCAGATTTTCAGAAAGAAAGCGGCTTTTCTTTGTGCATTTTCGCAAACAGTAATCTTCTTTTACGGTTTTTATTTGACACCAGTGGCTTTCGTACTGCAGTACACCCACGTAAGTTAAATTCCTTCAGCCGACGTCGTATTGTTCTTGTCGATATGTCAATATCAAATTGTTTATTAAATTCGGTTTTTATTTGTGTAGCTGTGCGAAAAGGATCTTCTTGACTTAATCGACGAATAAGGTTGTCTTGTCGTAAGGTTGTTTTACGAGGCCTAATCTTCCGTTTCTTGTTTTCTAAAGTTTTTTCCGTCTGAATATGCTTTATCGCACTTTGTATTAATTTACGTGAACAATTTAATGTTCGTGATATTTCTGAAATTGATATGCCCTTCTCTTTCATGGTGCAAATTAACTCTCTTTTCTCTGGTGTGCAATATTTTCCTCGTCCCATTATACTAACTCTTACATTTTTGTTATTAATAACACGTTAATTTTAAAACACACTTTTTTTAAACAAAATAACTCGAACCGTAACACTATAACAAGATTCCGCTACAGAACCGACAGCTGCGCTATTTATGTGCCTGCTAGAAAAGTGAAACTATTTTTTTTTCATTGAATGCCGAATTATTGTTCTGGAATACGTAGCTAGGGGAACTACACGCAACCTTCTCGGGGACTCTCACGCTAGTTTAATAAAAATTTAAACGGGAACAGCTTGAGCGGTTAATTCAAATGAAATTCGATGCCTGTGCTATTTATGTGGCCGCCACTGTATATCTTAACACTAGGTATAATATATATAAATTTTTAGCTAAATACTTTATTTTGTTTTATTTAGCATGATCTGTTGATTTTAATTACCAAATTTATGGCATAAAATTTCTTTTAAACTTGCTTTTACTTGTAAAAACAGCTTTTGGCATGTATCAATTTGTTCTTTTATAGTAGTTGTGCGTGACTGTATGATGTTTCTAAGAAATTGGCGCGCTGGTTCCTCAGTAATGGATATAAAGCACAACGACTGCAATTACTTCTACGTGCATATTTTTAATAAAACGGTAATAACTTAACACTTAACTTAATAAATGAAAATGAAATGCAGATGCACTAGCTGGATTGCTTCGCTCGATGGTGTGTTTTCTAATGCGACTGCGCTGTTCTCCCAATAGGAAAAACAAATGGTGTATGTAACCCGTGTGCAAGTAAAGAAAACAAACAAAGTGTAAAAATGTAATTTACAAAACAGTGGGAAGTAGTAAAAGAATAAAATGAATTTTTACATTAAAAAAAAACAGCTTTTTAAATTAAATTTCTGATTACATTCCATATCTGCACGACTAAATCAAATTGTACGCTTCAGAGAAAACTCCCATTTGAAAACGAGGATAGTTTTTATCTAATCGTTTGATTGCAAAATTGATACGTTTGAACTTCGACCAATTCACTTCTAAAAATTAATCGAGGGAAAATTCTGTATGAAAAACGACGTTTTCGTCAAAACAACTTTTTGATAATGAGTGATACCAAAGTACGACTGTTGGAATTCGTCACACTCGAATAATAAAAGTAATTTGATATACCTTTACATTTTCGAACATCCCTGTTTGATTCTCGGGTAAATTGTGGAAGTTTCCAGTGTCGGGCAGCGTATTTACCGGAATTTAATTTAATTTAATTCCGATTCTCCGGAATTGCAAGATACCTTTCTAGGTGTACTCGTCCAACTTCGGGAATAAATTATTCGCCTTCCGGTAACGATAAGAGATTATTGCTTTGGAAAGTGTCGTGAACAAATACATTACTTTACTTATTATTGTTTTGAGAAAAGCGATAGGCGCAGGCGGCTTAATTGTTACTAGATGAGATGCTGAAGGTTCTAATTGCTTTGGCTTCTATACAAAATTGAGCATGAGATGAACTAAAAGCTGTAGGCTTGCCTTTGTTTTCAACACAATCTTCCCCTTGTCAACATTGTATAGCCGATACTTTCCACATTAAATCGATAACTTTATACTACTTTTGTTTAGTTTACAAGAAAATCTTTCTCTTTTAACAAAAGTTTTTGAAACTATTTTGCGAAAAAAAGAATAATAGTGTCTTATAGTTTGTTATTTTCCGTGGCTTGAAAAAATAAAATAATGCCTACAATACTTATTGTAGTGGAGGAAGTAAGTGATTATTAATTCTAGTGCCAGATGTACGGCTAGTTGAAGTTACAAGTTCTGATTTATATCTTTGTGCAAAAGTAAGAATTTCTAGAACATGTACATTAAAAAGCGTGAGTAATTTCTCAGCCTTAAAGGTACTCTTACAGGATTCTTTCCTAAATAAACCGTATATTGTACGAATCACTTGTTTCGGAACAACAAAAGCTCTATTAACATAAGTGAAGGAGCCCCAATAAATTATCCCCATCGCATTTTAGAGTAGAAGTTGCTAAAGTAAGAGGATTTTAATACAAAAGTATTACAAGACCTTTTCAGATGTTTCAAAGCAAAACATGTTCTAGTTATACTATTACAAGTGAGAATCAAAGAGCACAAGAAAATGGTTCGCCTAGAGGAAACCAATAAATTCAACTCAGCACAACACCCTTGGGAAGAAAATCACATGATTTGAATAACTCATCGATCCTGGAAAAGGAAGGCCATCAAACCGAAAGAAACAGCATACATGGCTACAACACCAAATGCCATCAGCACCCACCACAAAAGAGGTCTGGTTGGTTCGCGAGAGCATTGCCACCCCAACAACAGTCGCAGTAAGGAATAGGACAGACTAAAAGATAGCTTCTGCATAATCCGCGCGCAGAAACAATGGCGACTGCGCAGCTTGGTGATCAAACGCGAGTGATAGTGTGAGATATATATAATTGCGAAAAAAACTATGAATTTGGCATCTAATGTCATTTCTCAAACATGTTTTTTGGTTTCTTGTATTTGCTTAAAAGCTATGAGTTTGGCAAAAAACACACCCTATCAGGGCTACCCTCAAGACGGCAGAAGATTGTCTGCCGATACGTCGAATTCTAAAAATCCAACAAAGGAAGGAAATAGCCTCAACATCAACTTAAATATGACGTCCACATTAATAATTTACAAACTAAGAGAAATGCAGATTATGACATTGAGAGTTACTGCATAATTCTTAGTAACTTAACTAATAATTAAGTGATGGCGAATTAGGTTTAGCAATTGTTGAAATAAATCTAAGAAAGAAGGAATTACATTTGTTTACGTAATTTTTAATTGTTTTTTTAATATAAATTTTGCTATTTTCGAACTCGAAAAATAATCACAGTATGCCTTAAAAAAAATTCAGATGGACTTGTGTCGAAGCAGACTTTTTGATTCACTGTATATTCATAAAAATTGGTTTCATTTTATTGTAAAATTGAGATTTTACATAGGTGCTTCCATTTCAAATGGGTAATACTGTATACAGAGATCACCAAACCAGGCTTAAATGTAGAAGGAAAGATTCCCTGTTCAACCGATAGATTGAAAAGGAAAACAATAACATACATACAATATATGATGAACTTTTTATGAGGAAGGAGTTTATTCCATCTTCGCCTGTTGCCATTGTTGAAGTCTTGTTTTTCACCGCATTAAGAACATCTTTATCGATGACTTTCTCAAACGCAAAAGTTTTAAATAAAAGTCTTGAACAACTTGAACCCCCGAGAACCAAATCCAACATGATAATGGTTACATATGCTGAATTTGCAACGATTTTTAGTATCCATTTACTTAATTTCAGAATTTATTGAAGATCAGCATAGAAATCCTAACAAATACTTAAATTTTTATGCGGTACCACACGACGAAAAACCGTTAAATATTTATCCGTAACACGAGCATTTATCTCCAGGTAATTCGCGTACATATTGATGATTAAATAAACGTTTAACCACCGAGGGGCCGGAGCTCCGGTTAAACTATGTATTTACCTACTTATGCGGACGGAACGGGAAGCTGAGGATTT
The DNA here is from genome assembly GCA_902655005.2 of Marronus borbonicus. Classification (NCBI taxonomy): domain Eukaryota; kingdom Metazoa; phylum Arthropoda; class Insecta; order Coleoptera; family Scarabaeidae; genus Marronus; species Marronus borbonicus. The sequence continues at coordinate 729,257 of LR737398.1, read as the reverse complement.
CGCGGTATTTGCTTTGCTTTTGAGACGCGTAATTTCACCTCTTCACCCTAAAATCGCGTTATGCAAGAATTCCGATGGGGGGAGCAAAGTTCACGCACCGATAGCGGGATAAGTTCCGCGACTAGCCGCGATCAATCTCCGTCGCAGAAGGACAATGTAATAATGGCAACGATGTTGCTTCTTCGAGAAACTCGACTTAGACGGACTTTCTTTTTCTTCGGTTTGGTAATTTGCGAATACTTCTAAGTAATGGAGTTCTGGAAGTAATGATACCGTCGCAAACTTCAACTTTGCGACCACATTTATTTTCTAACAGTCCGGGAAAATCATCCAACTGCATCGTCTTTGTTAGGAAAATTTGTCTGAGTTAATTTTGATGGATTAATCGAAGCAAAGCTACTACACAACAATAATGAAAGAAAAATGGTATAAATTTGTTTAAACGAGCAATAATTTTCTTTTTGTGGAAACCGGGTGAGAAAACTACAGAAATTATTCAACGTCTGTAAGGAGTGTTTAGTGAGTCTGCAGAATCGAAATCATTAGCAGACGATCCACGCAATGGTCACCCGAGTACGTCGGTAAACGAAAGAAACATTACTGCTCTAGAGGACCTGCTGAAAGAAGACAGGCAGATGACTATTCGTCGCCTAGGAATAAGTACACGACAAGTTCATGATGCCTTACATGATTACTTGGGCGTACGCAAGGTTTCAGCCCGCTGGGTGCCAAGACTGTTGGGACCGGAACAGAAACTCAATAGGTCTGACACTTGTCGTCAACTTCAAAACCTCTTAGTCAAGTTAAGAACTTGATTGTTCGGGATAGTCTATGGAACATACGATTCAATGGTTGGAAGTTTATCATGTCCAGATCACGCCATAAAGAACATTTTAGCTTGTTTGTAAGTGTCTTAGCTTCAGGGAATTTGTATGTTGTGTATTTATTACGTCTAAATGTCGCAACAATAAGCAGCAGTTTATTTTGAATCCAACCCTACTTTAATTATAATTCACGTAAACCACAAAACATTATCTTCGTCCCAATAACAAACAGTTCGACAATAACAACAACTCAAAGAGAACCTTCTGAGGCGAAACATTCAAACCTACTTTATTCGACGACAATTCGAAAATGGAATTGAGTCTGCTTTCGTAATTGCGGCGAAGTGGGCAAAACAGCAACCAAACACGTGGTATACAATGCGGCTAGCCGGCTCGGATTAAGATAAAATAACAAGGAGATTAAGTTTATAATGAGGCTGGAGTCGACTATGGGGCACGAACTGGTAGCGCAGGCAATTAGGATGTCTGCCGTAAAGCTTATGATTTAATTTGAGTATCTTATTTGATGGGAGTACTTGTGATGGCCATAACACTAAGAGCTGTTTCCTTTAATGGAATGTGTTTAATTAAATAACTACAAGTGCTTTTGCTGGATAAGTTTAATTAAAAGTAATGTTTTACATCTAAACCTTAAGTTCCAAATGTTATAATTAGTAACTATTACTTAATTTCATACATACTACTACGTCCTGTGCAACATTGGTGTATTCGTTAAATTACTGCGCCTTAACTTCTTTTAACTTTTAAAGAAGCTATCTATTCTTACAGTTAAAGTCATATTCCTGTAGCGCTTGGTTTACAAGACTGAGTCGCTGAGGTCTTTAACTTGAATCTTTTGAATTTTGTAAAAACAATCGAAAATGTTTTAAAAAGTTAATACTTTGATTCGTGATTTAAAATTGTTTAAAATTTAGACATTTACTATGATCCATCACGGTGTTGAACATCTTTCACCATAAATGTACTCCATAAAACACAAGAACGAACCTTTCTTCCGACACTTTAATTTCCATTACATTCTCAACAAGATGGATACATGCCTGAAAGTATTTTCCACGAACGTGCTTTAAATATAACGGGACAAGGGTTCTAACAAGGGTCAATGTCTGTGATGATCGATAATATAATTTCGGAAGGATAGAAACTGAAGGTTTTACATTGTTCTACGTGCGTTTATTTTAACGACGAACAAAGGGTTCTCAAGCTGAACCACGTTTACACGTCCGTTGTACGTATATACGGAAAATGGTTTTATTCGTGACTAAAACGACGATGAAAAAATATCAAAAAAGGATGTAATTTCAATGACAACGCTGCACAAAATCATCCCTGCGTGACAGCTCGAAATTCGTTAAAAATATTGTCACGTTACGAATAATAACGTTCGTTTTATTAGGAAATCACCACAGAATTGCCCGGTTTGCTTTCGAGTGTGACAGATTAATACTAATCGGTTTAATATAAACATTATCAGCAAATATTATCGACATATGCTAAAATCAAATTTGCTTTCATTATCCGCCCATTTATTGTTTGTGCGAGTAAATATTTGCTTAGATTTTCACATCCCAGTTAAACACAGATAAATCTATTGAATAATATTTGCCAGCCTGAATTACATTGCATTAATTCGTTTCAACAAAAGCTGTTATGCTGTTTATGCACATTACATTTATCACAAATTAGTTTATAACCGTATTCAATGATAAAATGGGTTTCGTGGGAATTTCTTTATACAATATTAGGTAAATCATGTTTAAATTATATAACAATAATAATAAAATGGCGTAGAAACACAGAGAGAATATCTAATTAATTAATCTAATCTAACTACACAATTTGTCGAGTTATTTGCAAACATCTCCACGATTACAACCGGAGATCCTTGGCATCACGGCCAGTGAGGGTAGCAAAGTTCGACTAACAGCTTAATTAGCCCGAGGATGAATGAAATTAACAATGAAGTAGACTCCCACCTAATCACCACGTACAGGCGCGCGTTTCATTGTGCAACAGCCGATCACTGCATCTTTGTGGAAGGTGGGCGGTCAATCGACTAATTGTCGTATAATTACGGATGACGTAGAAACATATATGGATGAGAATATCTAATTAAAGATATCCTAATCACAGGGATGCCTAGCATCATGATCTGTGAGATCTGTGAGATAAAGAGAGAACGTGCTACGCAATCTGAGGATGAGACTCAGCTGTGAGGTCTTTTTTTTTATCTAACCCTGGTATATACTTGAAAGTAAAGACGAATTAGAAAGACGCATAAAAAATAAACAATACAGAGAAACACGAAAAAAGTAATTTTTAATATAGCAAACATACTTAGTCTTTCAATTCTTAATTATTATTTCTCGAATAGCACAGTTTTGTGGAAAAGCGGTGATCAGGTCACAAAGGCGGTCACTTTGAGGTAAATGTTCTGTGACAGAGCGTCGATCTCTGCATTTCTCTCCTATTCGTCATATTTAGCCAACCTAGGCATGGACGGTATATCTCTGAACATTATGTGAAATAGGGGAAAACGTAAGATTAACACAATTGTTTTTTTATGACTTCATTAAAGCTCTTGCGGTAAAGATAATGTTTTTTCAATGTGAAGTATACATAGTAAAAATATTTTTCGGGTGTTGCCGGATGTTTCTAAACACTGTCTTTAGAAAGTCTTTAGAAATCTTCTGAAGAAGCAACACCCGGAAAACAATTCTACTATGGATTACGGTCGTGAAAGCCTACACTCAAATAGTGGAGTATACATTTACTCAGAAACGAAACGTATTATCCAGTGCTAGTCCTAGGTTTGTCACACTTGTAATCACAGGTATTTCAATCTTGTCAATATGAATTTGGAACAATTTCTCACAGATCAAAACAGGGTTAATATATACACTGCCGTTCAGAGAACCGTTCGGTCGGTTGGTAAAAAACATGAAAAGGTTACAGAAACAAACGAAACTAAAAACGAAATGCAATTTTATTGTATGTACAGGTAAAAAAGACAAAAATAAATAAATAAAAAGTTATTCTGGCCCAATATAACATACTGAACATTATATTTCTTTTTCGTCGAAAAAACCTCCTTTGCTGTTAATCACCGCTCGAACTATTCTAGGCATTCTTTCGATAAGTTTTGTTAAAACGGATTGTGGAATATTAATCCATTCATGTTGCAGAATATTCCGTAAATGTTCTTGTGAAGTTGGGCATATTTTTCGGATCCTCCTGTCCAGTTCATCCCACAACAACTCTATCGGGTTCAAATCTGGACTTTGTGGGGGCCATGTCATTACTTTCAGGGCGTGCTGTTCTTCTTGCTCCTTTAGATAGTTCTTACACACTAACGCAGTGTGTTTTGGGTCGTTGTCATGCATGAATGTAAAGTTACGGCCTATTATACGCAATCCTGATGGCACTGCATGATTCTGGAGTATTGCAAAATAATTTTCCTTCCTCATTACACCCTGCACTCTGCATAAATCTCCCGTCCCAGCAAAGGAGAAACAGCCCCACACTAACACAGAACTACGCCCTTGCTTCACTGTTGGCACAATGCAGTCCGGGATCACTTTTCGGTTTTAGATCTTCGGACATAAACTCGTCGATTTTGCTCAAAAACCTCAAACTTTGACTCGTCATTCCAAAGTACGTGTTTCCAAACAACTAACGACCAATCTAGATGAGAGCGGACCCACAGGCTCTGTTGCCCCGACATATTAAGGGTTTTCGAATGGCAATGCGTCCATGAAGGTCCGCTTGTTGAAGTCGACGTTTTACCGTACTCACCGAAACTTGTTCTTCACGGTCGCGATTGATTTCGGCTGCTATTTGTGGCGCTGTTAATTTTCTATTGCGTTTGCTTAATAATACAATTTTCAAATCTTCAGCTTTTGTTGTTTTCCTAGATGCTCCAGGACGAACACGATTTTCTATAGTTCCAGTTGTCCGATATTGCTTTATGATGTCATTTACTGTTGAACTTCTCATATTTATTTTTTCAGCAATTTGTCGCCCCGAATATCCTTCTTCAAACAGCGTAATAATGCGTGAACGTTTTTCTACACTGGCAGGCTTGCCACGTGCCATTTTGAAGTAAATTTTCTTAAAACTTTCACGTAAAAACGACAGATGCACACCAACACACAGTAAAATGAAGCAAATTTATATCTTTACGCCTGTGATAAATAAACAAGAATGATGCTGCGGTATATTTCCTAAATGTATTGTTCGTTAATAATCCCCAAATCGACCCGTTTCAAAAGATCGGTACTTCCGAGAAATTCTTGGAATGATAATAAAAGGGACTTTACTGTGGTTGTCGCAATATTTCTACTTTACATAATAATTTATGACTTTAATCCCTTAGAAAAGAGTGTATGCTTAATATTTTTCTAATTTTATGTATTAATAATTTATTACTTTTGTTTTATTACTTTTTGATTATATTACTATATAATAAATTAAACTTGTATGGTGCGGAGGGTGCCGATACTTATGTGTTGTTTACCATACTACGCCACAGCCCTTGCTATCATTATTGATCATTATTAATAATTGTATACAGTGTGATATAATAGATTTTTATCGTATGACCGAACTTCACCGAACGGCAGTGTACATACATAATAACAGTTGGAAGAAACGGTAAATATTAGCCTTGCTGCAGTCTGATGGTTTAAAAGAGTAATACAACTGACAATCATGCGCATAGAAATCTGCCCTTGCGTAGCGAAGATGTTGTATCATTGATGAAGTGTAGAGCGAGAATAAAATAAGGGTTAAAATTGACTCATGTAGGAGCCCCTGCGCAACTGAGGAAGTTATGCCATTCAGTTTCACCGACTGCGTTCTACCAGACAGGAAACTAGTAATTACGTACAGCGCATCATTCCTTTTCGCCCTTAATACATTAATCTACTGTGTCGAAAGCTTTCGAAAAACCAAGAAAGACAGGAATTGTTACCAATTCTCGATCTGAAGCCGTAAGGATGTCGTCGCTACACACAAGAACGCCGTTGTGCAACTGTATCCTGCACGAGAACCAAATTGAACATTGCAAAACTTTAAATTGCGTTTAACACATGATGCAAATAAGTTTCTGTTTAAAGCGTAAAATCAATAATAATAAAGCTTGCGGAATAAGAAAAATACTTTCTAGTAAAAGTAAAAGAGATCTACATATTCTTATTTGTCCTTTCATGTTGTTAATTGTGTTGAAGAGTTCTCGTGGCACACTGCTTCGATAAGTTCTTGTATTGTGTGTGGCGTATTTTTAAAAACAGCATTTCTTGGACGTGGAAAAGCAAAGTAATCCAAAATAGTTAGATCGGAAGAACGTGGAGGAAAACACGGTTATAAGTTGCGGCCTTGTCTCGTTAGCGGTATTCATCCCAGTTCATCATCGTACAACTTGTTTGGAAAAGATTGCAATTAGTTATTATGTACAATATCTTTCTGCCATAACTTTTCTTTATGAAGCTGCTACCTAAACACCAATTTTCAGAATGCAAGTTTATGTAACATAACACAAGGGTTTTCACTGGAACATATACGCAGAATTGTTTGTCAACAACATCATTAAGGCGGAACTAAGTTTCATTTGAGAAGAAGGATTTGTCAAGGATAATATCATTTTCAAACGAATTGCAGCAAAGCATTCTCATTACGTGCTCAATGGGCGTGATGAATTTTACATGGTTATTCTTCGAGATCCTTCTTAATGATATGTTGCCAAGTACTATATAGGTGTGGCTTGTGAGTTATTTCGGTCCTATCTTGCTAGTAGAGAGAGTTATGTTTGTATAAGTGGGGTGCAGGATGGTACCACCAATCTTTATGCATCACCGAGTATGCATTTAGAGCGCGTTCCGCAGGGCTCTGTTCTAGCCCCGACCCTATTTCTGCTTTACGTCAATGATCTGAACACTATAATGACTCCCTATATACTATCAGAGTACGCTGACGACACAAGCGTGATAGTATCTGGATCCAATGTGGAGGAAGTGTCACACGCATTGTCTGACGTTGTGGGGAGAATGGAGCGTTGGTGCGATGAGTGGGGTCTTGCGTTGAACGGTCGAAAGACGCGTATAATACGATTTAAACCAACGTTGCCTGCTTTATCTAGTTTGTATGTTCCATTTAAAGGTAAATCCCTAATGGAATGCGCGTCTGTAAGTTTTTTGGGAATGACTGTGGATGCACATTTTAAATGGCAAGAATGCTGCGATGGGTTGGGGCGTAGATTGTCCACGGGATTATACGGCATACGACAACTGCAAAAAAGTGTTAATTTAGATTCTGTCAGAATGTTTTACTTCGCTTATATCGAATCAAGGATGCGATATGGCCTATTCTTCTGGGTTTCTTCAAAGAAGGCCAATGACTTATTTGTCCTTCAGAAGAGGGTTGTGAGGTGTATGGTGCGGGTCTCTCAAGTAACTTCATGCAGGCCTTGCTTTAGGCAATTAAATATACTCCCTTTACCCTCATGATACATTCTGGAGATCTTACTGTTCTTCAAGAAAAACGAGCGAAAATTTATCTTTAACCGAGATGTGTATGATGCAATGGCCACTCGTGGCACGGGTGATTTGAACGTGCCTCGACATAGGACAACTCTATTTGAGGGGAATCCTCACTATAGAGCCATTCAATATTACAACAGGCTTCCACATGATCTCAAAGCCTGCGTAACACTTCGCCAGTTTAAAAATAAACTCAGGGTATATCTGCGTGACAAATTATTTTATAGTGTGGCCGAGTTTCTTAGTAGCTAACACCTATTTCTTCATTATTACCGTTTATTTATTTTATGTAGTAATTTGTCCACATATAGGTTTACTTATTCAAACTTTTTATTTATACAAATATTTTATTTATACTAAAGTTTTATTTATATAAAAGTGCCCCAGTTACTTATTGAATCTCTTTTATTATTTTGTGTATTATTAAACTTAGATTTTACCTTTTGTACTTGACGATGTCTCTGTTTTTTTTTTTAAACTAACGACAAATAAACATTACATTACATTACATACGACTTTTTAAGTGAATGATATATACGTTTCCTCATATCCGCTATAGTTGCGGCAGTTTTTTTCTTGAGTCCACCACTACCGCATTTGCGATTTACTGCACAGGTGATAGATTTCTGTCTCATCACAATTCGCTTCGTGGGGAATAATTGACCACGCTTCACCCTTTACAATGAGGGGATGATAGTAATAAAGCTATGGAACTCTTTGCACAAACATAAAAGAATCCGTTATACCGTCGCTACACATACAAAACAAATATTTTGGATATTCGGACTCTACGTAATATAACGCCAAGATCATATCACACAGATGAAAATTATACAAAACAACTCAATAATTTACAATTAAGAAACGAAATGAAAACATTTCGTCAGCATACAGTACGATATGATTAAAACCGTAGGTATTTATTTATATGATCGTAATGCAGATAAGACCCTCGTACCTTGAAATGCATGTTCGCTGGAGGTTACATAGTCTTTCTCGTTTTGGCAGTTTCCCTCGCTTGAGCATCTCATCCGCACTGTTATAGTTAATAAACTCAAATTACCTTTGTTAGACCTCCCTCACGCGCACGGTATGCGGGCTAAAGCGAATACAATCCCCAAATGAAAAACAAACAGCGTTTCATTCATATTATACGAGCGAAAATGAATGATCATTACTAAAATCCGAACTGGAAACGTTACACCCATTAATTTATTGACTCATGTCATTCAACACACCCCGTTATGGAAGAGATATTGATCCATATTTATTTAGAGGAGATGAGTTTTAGCGTAGCTAAATGTCACGAGGTTAACGAAAGCTTAGCTTTTATCCGATTACGTCGTCGATGTTTGTTCCTATCCGCGGCGTTCCGTTAGACCCTCATGTCATCCGATCTAAACTCGAGTATGTCGAAGTAATCTAAAGCTTACAAGGTTTTTAGTTTTATTTTTAACTTATTAAAAATCGTAATTCTATCTGTAGGTTAATTTATGTTGTGTTATTGTTGGAGTTTTTAATTAAAAGATGTTAGTTGCAGCTTTCTGCTGGGGGGGATGCATTACGTTTGGCGGATCGCCACATCCTCCGGAATAATTAATTAAACTTATGTAGTGCGGAGTGTACTGATACTTTAGTGTTGTTTGTTAAAACTATACATTGTGTATTGGAAAGCGCTCGATTCAGTCTTGATAAACGTACAAATGCGGGACAAACAAAAATTACAAACCGGCGAAATTGGGCGAAACTCTAAAAAGGAGCAATTTCAAACTTTTATAAACAATTTACGTGTCGACAAACAAAATATTCGCAGGTAATACCTTTCTTCAATTCGCCTTAAATGGATTTCTGTTCTATATACTACCGTTTGCAATATTTTCGTGTAAAGGTACATACGTATTTACATCCAGATACATCTTGCACTCTCTTTCGCTCAATTTGTCCGAAATTCCAATCGAACATCGGTAAACGAAAATAAACTTGGAAAAGTTTTATATGATATTTTCCCTTTGAGACACAAACAGAACGTGTAGCTTTGTTTAAATATTCATAACCACGGCGAAAACTCTGAATTAACCAACGAATGAATCCGGCTAAAAACGACGCTGTTTTTATTTGAATTTAAAGTAAACCAGCTTTCGGGATATTCGAATCGTTCCTACGTCAAAAACTGCTGAAATATATCCTAGCGTGCGTAATAAAATAAAATAGAGTGTTTCGAGGATGATATTTATTTATGTTTCCCGTCTTCAACGCATCACTTTTTCTTCTTAAATTATTTGATTTTTAACGCGCTAACGCAGTTTTGTTATTTATCTGTATATTTCGGCAGAGAGTTTGAAATACTTATGAAATATGTTCCGGATTGAAATAAAACAAAATTCATACATTTAAAAACATATTGAGAGATTTTTAGTATCATAAAGCTTTACATTACAACTAATGTGCTTGTTTTAAAAACATAATTCTACCAAGACTCTATTGTTATTTTATAAAGAAGTGGCGAAAGATAAAGATGTGTAGAAAATAAAGCAAGTAGAAAGCAAAGATAGAATTTACCCATCGTAGACGCATTCATGTTGATGGAATTTACAAAAGAAGACGAATGCAACGAAAGCAGCACAAATTCGATGAATAAAGTGAATGGACTCCGTTCTGTTTGATTTATTAGGGTAGGGCATTCACATGTTTTATGCTTCGTGCTACAATGACTGAGAGATCCTTTCGTCTATCACTCCATATTTTTCGCACGTCTTAGTTTTTAGGGTGTGTAGGCTGCGAAAGTAGGTTCTTGTAAATAATTTTTTTTTTCTTGAGAGTAGAGTAGAACAGGTATATTACATTTAGAGTTCTTTCTCACATCGTTCGATCATACGGTTGACAATGAGGATCGGCGCAATCTCGAAACAGCTGCCCCGAATTAATTAATCCAAACTTGTGTGGTGAAGAGTGTGCCGATATCTTTGCTTGCTATCATCATAGGAAACGGATATTTTAACGCTGCCGAAACGGTGGGAGTTAAATCAGAAATATAAGTAAATATGTCAGTCTATCTGTTAGTATATTTTACTACTGGAGGCTCCAATTTAATAGTTCCCTTTCTAAGCTATGGAAGAAGTGCCGTGTTTGGAGATAGTCAAATTGTTCATCACAATTACTATTATACAGAGTAATTTTAGACTCATCACTCCATCAATGTAACATACTTTTGCAAAGTCTAGGCTTGCTCTCATCTGTGGAAATCTTAACACTGGCACTCTTCTGGGTCTTCTAGCGTATAGAAATTGTTTTTTGGAACTACTAATATTAAATAATGCTAAATAATGAGAGCAAGGACTGTGACGTAGAATGGTAAACAACACATAAGTATCGGCAATCTCCGCACCACACAAGTTTAATTTATTATATAGTAATATAATAATTAGTCCGGGACGGCCGTTTCGAGGACACGAATGGTTCTCATCATCAACCGGTGACCGAATGATGTGAGAAAAAACTTTTTCTAAAACTAAACATGCATGTACTATCCCTACTTCTTAGAACAGATATTCTATACAAGTGCCTATTTCTACCTCCTGCACGCCGTGAAGTTACGACGTGCGAAAAATAACATGCATGAACTATCCCTTCTTCCGAGAAGAAATATTGTTTTAGAAGTGCCTATTCTACCCTCTACGCGTCTTAAACTACGACATGCGAAAAACGCGGGCAGATAGACGGGAAGATCTCTTTATAACCCAAAATATAAACAAGTGCCAGCCTACTGCAAAAGGTCAAAAAGGACAGAGTACGACAACGGTCCGTTTTCTCTGTTCATCAGATTTTTATTACTTTTTATGTAAACTGTCTCGTACGCATCTAGTTCTCGCGGTGACGTTACGTTTTTGATCAATTTCAAGTCTTCTAATTTAATACTATGCCCGGTTTGTGCCACACTCGACGCGTCCAATCTGCCGTAGCGATAATTTCGTATATGTTCTTTGAATCTAGTTTCTATCGCTCTTTTTGTTTGACCAATATAGGCTTTATTACAGTGACTACATTCAATTTCATAAATACCCGACCTTTCTCTCATTTTCGGTTTATCTTTAGGATTACCGAGAAGATTTTTAAGTGTGTTGCGCGAACCGAAGCATACGTTCATATCTTGACTCTTCAAAACCTTACTCACGCCTTTCGATATGCCGTGAAAGGGGAGTTTCACGAATTTCTTAACTATTAGTTTCTACCGGGGTTAAGGTGGTGGAATTTCTTACGTAAAGCCTATGTTGGACTTTTTTAAGCATGCGATCGAATTCTATAGAAGAGTAACCGTTATAAATAGCTACGTTTTTTATGAATTTTAGTTCTCTGTTAAATCTACTTTACTTAGAGGGAATTTAACTAATTTATTAATTAAGAAGCTAATCGCGGCCATTTTGTGTTGTCCACAGTGGTTAGAATCGTTCATAATGTACCTATTAGTGTTGGTTACCTTAATATTAAAGTTTAATTCCCTAACACTACTACATGTTACAAATGAATCGCTTCTCGCAAGCTTTACAATTTATCCATGTGTCTTTTATAGTAGCAATTCCTTTGTCACTTTTCCTTTCTATTTTCCATTTGCAATTCTTTTAGCTGAGTATCTCAGCACAATCTGCCTACATTTGTAGTTTTGATCTTCCTGTACTGTACACTGCTTGGTATTATCCGTGACCATAGAATCGTTACCTTACGTACAGCTAACTTAAAAGAGTTTAGGGTACCATTCTTTTATTGCTATTTTAAAGCAATACTAATAATAATAATTTTTCTTCAATCAAAAGCAAGCCATTTGCACACTGGATAATTTCATAAACACGTCAATGCAGCTTTTCGTAGCAGTGTCGATGTTGAGATGTTCAAGTCTCTCTATCTCAGTAAAAAATTATGTTAAGAAAGAAGTCGTAAAGCTGCTATCCTTTTGCGTAGGTTTTTACATGCACTAAAAATTGGATAAAACTAATATAATGATAAACAAACTTCAGGTACTTTTCCAACCTGACTGATCTACCCCGTCTGCAACGACTCAAATAAGATCATGAGAAGATTTAGAAGAAAAAATCGTAAATATTTCAAATTTTCGTACCTAATCGTTGCACAACCTGGAATCGTCAGATCGAACAGATTATGCTTAAGAAGTGGCGAGCTTCTAACTGAACTCAAAATTATTATTCAATGTATTTGTGGACGGCTAGCGTTGCATCGGTGTTATTTTAGGACGCTTGACTCCGGTTAAAAACGGAACTCTCCTCTGTAGAATGTGGTGTATAATTAAGTTATTCAACGACGGTTGCCCGTATCGGACCTATGAACCTTATGCAAAGTTCCAAGATCGGACGATTAATGAATACCCATTTCGCGCATATATTATTTGCGTAGGATTTCTCGACAGTATTAATTCAATGACGTTCATTATCGCGCTTCCCTATTGCAATTTCTTTGTCCCTCTTGAACCGTAGATGTATGGTGTTTTTTTAATTTCAACGTTTCGGCTAAATTTGCTAAATTTTCGGGTTCATTCAACCACGTAAATTGAATTTAATCGCATTGAATTATGTTTCTTTCTCAAGGAATAATCGCAAAGGATCTTCTCGTTACTTTTTTTTTAACAAATGACGCTCGACATGGGCATCCTTTATATATAATTATTCATTTGAAAAGAAATAAAAATAAAAACAGGAGCAACAAACGCTTGTAAAAATGCAAAGCAATATAGAAACTAAAAGAACAAAGATGTATCGTAGGTAGTCTGAAAAGTTACCAACTTAATCAAAAACAAGTATTCTCTTTGCCAAATTTGCTTTTATTTCTCATCATGGTCTCATTGGAAGCTCTCCCCAGCGTCTTTAATTCGATCAAGTAGTGGGATTCTTGTTGTGCAAAGTAGGCACTTCGAAATGTGATGAACTCCTCATTGGATGAAATTCTGCGTCATTTGAGCGAATTTTTAAACCTCGGAAATAGAAAAAAGTGTGCGTGGACCAGATCTAGTCAACAGGGTGGGTAGTTTATCAATTCGAACCCCAATTCGTGAATTTTTTCCATGGCGACCATTGAGGTGCGATATGTTGGTGGAACAGAACTTGGTTCTTCTTTAAATGTGGTGGTTTTTCGGCAATTTTTGGCTCAGGTTGCCAAGTAATGGTGCATAGTGGTTTTTGTTTTCAAGATAGTTAATTAACATGGCTATCGCAAAAAACAATTTCGCAGTCCACTGTTTCGACTGTGTCTTGGGTTCAAGGGTGTATTGGTGCATCCAAGTTTCGTCTAGAGTTATCAAATGACGCTAAAACTTCCACTTATTTCGCTTAAACTGCCAACACGGCTTTCGAAATGTTCCTTCGACTGCGTTTTTGGTCCCGAGTCCTTAGTAAGTAAGCGCAGCACCCAACGCGCAGTTAGCTTTTTTGTTCCTAGATCGTTAGACAATATGACGGCGCGCACAGCCTCTGCTCTCCCTCTAACATTAATTCGATGGTCTTCTAGTCACCAAAGAAGAATTATTTCTAATCTTGGCTAAAAGTGGTGGAAGACTTGTTGAAATTTATTGCACCACTCTTTAGAAAAGTTATATCTAATTAAAGAGTAGATATCAAAAATTTATGACTAAAGTAGTAGTACTAATGTACTTCCTGTATGGAGAGAGTGGTCAGCTAGTCATCAGCGAGTGCATGTTAATCAGAAACGATAGAATAAAAGAAAGTACTCTGAAGATTGTTATCCATACAAAACAGAATATGTTGATGTGACTTCAGCAGGTAACATTTGAACTATTGGAAATGCAGGCAAAAGTATCTTACTAAGACTAGACTATTGCCTTTCCTATTTTCTAAATAGGGATGAATACGTAGTTACCGCTAATATGGATACTAATTGGGAAACATGGTGATTAAAAAGCATTTATTAACGTGGAGAACATGTAGAGAAATTCGTAAACGATGCACCTGATGACCAATATCGAATGATGAAGATATTTCCATTTTGTTATATTTGTCCAAGGCATGCATGTATTTATTTATTTATTTCCTGATCAGGTTGATCAGCTTTGATGAAATATTTAAGTGGAGAATTAATGTTGTAGGCGGAAGGTATTTATACTTCCATACCTGACAGAAAGACGAACGTGTCAAGAAGTCAAGAAGAGACCGAAAAATGTCCCACATTGTGCATTATAAAAGTGGAAAATGCAACTCGTTGGAGTTAACACTATATCAAAAATACTTCAGTTAATTAAATAATTAATACGAACACGGACGCGTTTCGCCGTTTACGGCCCATCGGCACAACTTAGCGAGCGCTGGCAGTCGATTGTAGGAAGTATATTTATCAATACTTGAAGAAGGGCTCAGGGCCAATCAACGACATGTTCGCTACTTCTTTGTAAACCATTGTGATTATTACGTTTCGATTGCCTTAGATTGTGTGATTGTAGCTGATCTCGCGCCTTGTAACGGTATGATTGCTTCACTCCTATTGTTGGAGGATTGAATGAAAATATTTTCATTTCATATTGGCTTCATTTTTGGATGTAGACATATACTTGTTTTAGCTATTAGTTATGCATATATAATATTAGAGTGAATGCTTTGAGCTTTTCGTATTTATGTCCAATACTTCTGTATGATTATCAAATTTCATACTTTGTTTACTTGAAATAAAGGTAGCGCCGATACTGCTTCGTTACTCTCTTTTTTATGCATTCATCTCATTTTCCGACCAACCCAATCAATTAATCTAAGCTTATCTAAATTCATTAATTACAATCGTTCGCATATCTGCATATAACCGTTCGGCAAACAAGAACACGATCCTGAGAGCGTAATTTTCCAGATTAACAGGAAATTATTATTATCCGCATAGATTTACGATTAATAAAACAAATTATAAGGCTTACAAAATGATCGTATATGAAAAAAAAAAAACTCTTTATCGCCTCTTACCCGCGTTCAAATCCGAACACAAACACCGCGCCCGATTGTATATAATAGCGACAATAAAGAGCAGATTATACAATAAATCATAAAATCGTCCGGCGATAAACACGGACGAAATTAATGGAAACGTACGTAGCGCGCGAATTTATCGATTCTTTGTGTAAAACGATAAAAGAGCGCTAATTAATTTCGTTTGCTTCTCGCGGATCCTAGTAATTCGGTTAAAAAGAGGAACCACAAAAAAAGGTGATAATTGGTTTAGATTTGCCGAGGTGGTACGGTCGGAATTGTTATGGGATGTGGTCGGTGAAAAAGCGTTTGAAATAATGTTGTCTTTGACGCTCTAAATTCAATTTGCTTAGGGATGTTAGCTTACTAAAATTCTGTTATTTTTTGTGTAGGGGTCTGGTTTTTGCAGAAAGAATCTTTATTTCATTGAAGTATTTGGATGTTCCATAGTAAATGGTATCAGATAAATATAAATAGCGAAACATAAAAGAAGGCAATTGTATTATCCTCCTTAATGCAATGTTAAATACTTGTGGATTATAAACTTCATTAAGTTCTACTTGAATAATTGAATTTAAGCCCTCATCAAAAGGTTAAAAGTTTATGTAAACCATTCGACGTTGGGAGTTTTCCAGCTACTGTTTAGTCTACCCCACAGCTATTCTAGTCTCTCATTTTTAGTTTTAACAAAGTGTTAGCTGAGGCGTCGATTATATTTAAAAAGCTAAGAAAATGTAATAGAATAAGATGGGACGACCGTCACCATGGAGATCTTACCTATTATTGCAGAGAATAGAGCATAAATTTAAGTTTGGCAAAGTTGCTAAATTAAATCTTAGTTTGGTATGAACTTTGAAAAAAGCTCATTTTCTTCTTCTTCTTTTAGCATCTTCGTTGGGCCTTTTAGAGAACAATTAAGAACACGACCATTTTCGATGTTCTATCTACTGGCGTACTCGAAATTTTTAAATAATGTTTCCATTCTTTCTTATTTATTTATGGATGCCATATTAGATTTTGACACTGTCAAAAAGAGATCTCTCTTTTTATATCAAATATGTATGTAACATGTTGACAAAAATTTCTAATATCATGCTTTATTTGACGAAGAATACGTTTTGAGATTGAATAAGGTAGCCATGAAAATTTAAAGCGCATTATTGATCATCAATAGAGATAGTAGATCCGATACACTTGCCGACTAGAGCCGCATCGAGTTATACGACGACCGTCGTATTTTATACACATTACGACTACGTAAATAAGGCCACGGAGTGGAGGTGTGTATAGGCCGTATCTTTACTTCTGCAGAAACGAGTACACTTTCCGCGAGCTTCACGAAATTAGCAGAGATTAGACAGACTCGTGTTTTGTCGACTTTCGAGGAAACCAGTAGGTAACACGAACCCACTCTTATAAGACGAATAAACACGAGTCTGTCTAGTCTCTGCTAATTTCGTGAATCGCAACTCGTTTCTGCAGCCTTACACCTTACGTATTTACAATGATCGCAGCTGTATAACTCAGTGCCGCTCCACTAAAGAAGTCCGGACAAAATATGTTTGCACTCTCTCTATTTGTCATTGATGGAAAAATATCGTATATCAACGAAGAGGAACGAGATGTTAAGAAACTATTTTTACCATCAAGCGGAAATACAGCAGTAATGAGTAGAAAATTGTGCCATTTTTCTAGATCTTGATAGAAACTTGGTTTGAGAGTCAGCCCAATATCCGTCGATTACACATCGTGTCGACTGTTGAGCGCATCAACAGTTAGCCCGTGCTGCAGGCATGTAGAATGGCACACTATGACGGGTTACAAAAACTGGCACATTGAAGTATATCTTAGACACGATTATTTTTTTAATTTACAAAAAATTGGAAGAAGCGGAAGAAATGTTACAGAGTGGAATCAAGATATTTCAGTTGTGGGCCCGTAATACGCGATTATCCATCAGAGTTGGGAAAACTAAATGGAGCAATATCTAACTCGGCACAGGATGGAGGTATAGCCCAGTTCGGCACAGAGCTAAACAGACCCACCTTTTTGGACGTCTCAACTCGGCACACACCCATACAGTGTGTATCTAGCGGGTCATAGTAAAATTGCTCCTTACGATTTGTGCCGAGATGGGAATATCGAAAAGGATGGCCGCAAACCAATTAAAGATTATCAAATTATTTTGTGCCGAGTTGGGTATCGCCCACTAAATGCATGTATATTACAACGTTAGTTGCTTGCATGCCATGACCGGTAAAGGTACTGGATGTGACCGGCGTGCTGTTACCACATGAGGAAGGCGAAGAGTGTGAAGAGTTAAAAATAAAAAAGGATTAGCTTATAAAATACCGCTTAACTTTTAGGCAGTACTCCTTATTTAACGGACGAAAGACATCCCGATTTCAAATTTACATGGATTTTATGTGAGGTTAAAGATCATTTTCAACATGATGGAGCAGTTTTTTGTCTTTTTATAGACAGATGAGCCGGTTTCATGTGACCTCCAAGATCACTTGATTTGACCTCACACGATCTTCTTTTGTGGGGTTATCTTAAAAAATGTATTTAATCGAGAAGACGCGGTGATATAGTTTGGGAAGAGCTACGTCAAATAGATGGCAGGGTCCTATTAAAAATGTTCTGCGACGGACCGAAAAATTGATTGCGGAACTAGGAGGGGTCTTCGCAGATCCTCTGAAATAGAATTAACCGCTTCAAAACAAATACATTTTTACTTTTACTCAAAAGTTGAATTGTTTTTCCGAATTCACCATTGCCATCAGCGGAAAAAATGCTGCTAGTTTGATAATCGATAACTTACCATTAAAAATAAAGAAGTTACCAATGGTGTACACTTACCTGTATATCACCAAATGCGTCTTCCATACGTCTATCAAACTAACGATGACGAGATTTTTTTGATACCCTTAGCATCGCACCCTACTCAAAAGAAATGAGAACATGATGACATGATATTGAACCCTTCTTGTACTCATTATTCCTATTTCAATTCCTGCGATGGAATTTGTATATACATAACCTAGAATAGAGATACACAGAATATTTAATGAAGTTAGTTAGATTTTGTCCTCATGCTTCGCCATGCAATTGACGTCAATATTTGCCACATCATTTATTTACTGCGATTCCACGTCTCTCTAACGCATTGTTATTGTTGACATGGTATACGCTACGATATCCTGCACGAATTATTTAAACATGCGCGTCCTATTGCATAATTCGTTCGAATATGTGTAACGTATTTAGATCATGTAGGAACGTGTACCGACAACGGTTTGATGATGGATTATTATTCGCCGCATCTCTGCAGGAATTGATGTCGGCGTCGGAAAAATTCGATGTGAAAACCGTGAAATTAACTTCAGTCCGGTATTCCTAGACGGACAGATGTTCGATCGAATTTATTAATTACTTTTTGCGAATGAAGGCGATATTAATGTTTAATTAAAAAGTTAATTAAAAATGGAAACGGAGCAGATTTTGACTTGAAATGATTTACTTTGATAGCTTACCTAAGTGTCTCCTTTGATTCAAATTTTGAGGTATGGTAGATCACAAATATTTTTCTTGCTTTATACGTTAAAAAGAAAAACTAAAATGGCAACTTTTTTTGAATAACGGTTTTAATTAAAGAAGCCGCTTTTTACACAGCTTCTTTCCTCGAGGAGGGTACAGGATTTCTAAGCAGATTAAACATTTCAAGATTCATTCCTTTCAAGAAGGCTTCCCTTGTTTCCTTCCTTTCCCCAGTTGCAACACTGGCTGCAATTAAACATTCGCCACCCTTGAATTGTTGGAGTATTTCTTTGAAATGTTATAAATGTATTTCTGAAGATCAACTTAAATATGTGTTTATCGCGTTGCATTGGTCTAGCTTATTTTCCAGCATTTACAAGGGCAGCACACGTCTTTAAAGGAACTCCAGTTGCAATCCAAATGTACAAGTGCAGCATGTTTCAAGCAATCATGAGTGATGCCTCGCAACTTTATCAATTAATGCCCTTCGAACGTGACTGGATTATTGTACCACATGAAGGCGGTGTTAGTTTCCGGGAAATTCCGCGTAGAATTGCTCGTAATCATTAGACTATGTTAGGCGTTGGAACGTGTGGATTACAAATTAAGCGCGCAGAGCAGGATCAGGCGCACCCGGAAGGACCACCCCCAGGAAGATTTTCTTTTACTGTAGCGCGCTAGGCGAATCTTATTTACTTTCCTTTTGTTGAATTGTCTTTCATTTACGTGTTTATAAATAGTACACGCACTTTTGATACTAAATAACATTTCCCAAAGATTTTTTGCTGATGGTAAAATGGTATACAAAAACAACGCTTTCAACTGAAGGAAATTTATTCCCCATAGCCGATTACTCCCCATACATTAATAGGGATGTGGCCTTTGGTGCTCTCTATTTGGTTTAGTTCAAATAAAACCTGGATTCATCGTAATTGCCTTTTGTCGGGTGCTGCGAGTAAAGTTGCTGCCAATGAATACTTCAGCAGGGATATTGCATTTGGGGGAATCAAACGCAGCCGATATGCTGTAGTGTAGCTTCAATATATGTGTAAACGGTTCAGTGCTCTGCTGCTGTTTGTAAACGAAACTATTTCGTTCGTTGTAAGAGATTTTTCATTCTAGATGGGTAGGCGTTGTACGTTATGTAGATGATTATAATTTATAGATACGGCCTTATCGACAGCACCACCAATGTCGCAGCATTCACGTAGACAGCTTTACTGATAAACAATTGGTATTATGTAATTGTTCATAATTAAAGTCTTAATATTCGCCTGCATTCAAACACAACACTTCATTTCGTTGGCGTTTCTAGCGCGTTGCATACCGTTGTAATACTCGGATGGTAAATCTTGTGCTTCGTACGTTTCCCGGTTCCGATTTATTGTCCGGAATTACGTGAATAATAGATACCCTTTTTACTGCCATCGCGCGCATGCATTTCGATATTTATTTCGATCCATTAATATAAAACGTAGCGCCGGATATGACAGGAGCATAAACAAGAATAATGAATGAGTAATGGTAAAGCGAGGACCGCCAAAAAAACAACGTTTCGTCGATAGTAATTAAAGCAGTAACATTTTATTCAATATTATTATTTATTGTTTTTTGCTGCATTTGCTGCATGTTTTGTCAATATTTAGTGCTAACTTATTTCATTGAAGTTATTCAATAAAGTTATTTCATTTACTACAGTCTGGTTCAATAACTCTTTTTTGGATCACCACCATTGCATCATCCGCCAACATACTGACGAAACAAAATGTAATATACAGCAATTTTATTGAAAAAACAAAAAATATATAAATCGGAAAACCCAAAGAAAATAAAACTAGATTAAGTTGAATTTAACAGGGGGAATTCCATTGGATTTTCCAACCTCAAGAATATGCGACATTTAGCTATCGAGAATCTCGGTCGTTCATTTGAGAACCAACATCTTGCTCCAAAGGTTAATATAGAAATTACGCCAACTTCCACTATACGTTCGATGAATAGGACCATCCACATGGTAGTCACAGTAAAGGCGAGATTGCTCTGGCAACCTCTAACCGTCGAATCATCTCTCGTCGTCGGTCGCTAAAAAACAACCACCTGAAGCGTAACCATGCGCCGAGACGACGACTCTTCCGACGCGAACATTAACGTTGGAAGGACGCCGGTTTCGTTCGCTTAGTTTTGCGCGACCTTCCGCAAGAATCGACTGCATCGTCGGGAGCTTTCCCTCGAGTACGTTGAAGCACGTGTTCATCGCACTTTCAACGCGCCAATCTTTCAGTTTTAAATGGGAATAGTTGCAAAACGATCAATGTTTTATTCGGTGGCTATTGGTGCTTTTTCTGAATCTATTGTTTCATTAGAACAGCAGAAACTATAACTCAAAACAATAGTTTTTACACTAAATTTGTACGTCTTGTAGCCAATTTCATTTCTATCTGTAAGTATTATACTATTTAACTTCTTTTATAATAATAGATTTAAAATTAAAGCTTTTATTATTTCTATCTTGAATAATCTTAGAAACAAGGAAGGCCAAACAACAGCCTTCCTAACTGTTTCATATAAGTATGTTTAATGGTTTGAAGGTTTTGGGAAGCCTCTGGCGTAATATAGCATTTCCTGTACAAACAATGTAGTCTTGTTCCAGCTGATGTTTTTTGAATGTATTTGTTTAGGTCGTCTGTATAAACTCCTAGGTTTCCTTTCGTTTACCTTTCTATAAATATAGGTAGCTTTTGTAGCAACTAATAGCTTCAACCAACGGTCAAGTTAATTCATTTTGTACTTGCATAATTTAAAATTAAAAAAAAAACGGAACTTAAGTTAAAGAAAATTTATGTAGGTAGAAGAAAAATTATTTTATTAAAAATGTTGTGTTTCAACCTTCCCAAACTTAATGATGGATTGCACAGGATCTGTGCTGCTGCTGCAACAGTGTAAATCGCATCACTAATGGTCAAAACTTTCATTGCCTCAAAAAGGTCGAAGGCTGTGACCTTTTTTCTAAAATGGTGCCAACATATACAATAACGCCCTGTTCCATGGGTTGGACAGGTAGGTGGAAGCAATATTGTTTTTATTTGCTCCTTATTTAGTTCATCCGCAGATGGATCTAACAGCAGAAAAGCGCGTAATGAGATCTTTTTTGCGTTCAAATGTTTCTCAACTGCCGAGACAATCTCATCAAAAAACCACAAGAATTCTGCGAATACGTTTTTGTTTCTTCCAGAGAATTTTTATTTTTTGTTTTTTAGTGTTTGGTTGACAAAACTTGTGTTCTTTCGTTAGTCACTTACTTATTAGTAAATGTCAGAGAGTGTCAGGAAAACAGATTGAATTCTTCTTTATCATCTTTATGCAAGCGCCTTCCGGAGGAAGTATTGCATAATCTATCTTACGCAGAGAATGAAGTTACTTCTTCTTTCGTGCTTTAGATTCAGTTCATTACTTTTTATACATTTGCGAAAATCTGTAGGCGCTACGTAGCGTAATCGAGGTGGCCAGTAGTAAAAATGAAAGAAGAATTTAGCAATTTAGCTCAAAGGGATTCAGTACAAATCTTCGTCGTTTCATGTTGCTAAATGCGTTGACGAAGTGTTGAGGCGTTATCGTGTCACACACATTTTCAATTGCTTCGCTAAGTTCTTGTTGTGTTAGGTGTGTTGGGTGTGTATCTAGAAATTGTATTTTTTAGGAATGGCAAAACAAAATGGTTTAAAATTGCTAGACCAGGAGAACGTCGAGGAAGGTCTCTAAAGAGGTTGATTATATGTATTTTTTGAGCTGTGGCATTGTCTTGTTGAAAATATCCGTTAGTTCTGAACCAGTAGGTAATTCTTCTCCATGAAGCAGCAATCCAAACAACAACATTTTCGGACTGCAGCAGATTCCGTATCATAACACAAGGGTTTTTACTGAACCATAAACACCACCATTAAGGTGGAACCAAGCTTCGTCCGAGAAGAAGGATTTGTCATATTATCATGATTTATATGATTTTCAAACCAATTGCAGTATTGAACTCCCACTACGTGATCAGTGAGCTAGAGGTTCTTGTACAACCCGAATTTTATGAAGCAAAGTACCATATGACAAATTAGCCTCCTGTGAGAGGTTTTTAATTTAGTTTTTAAGTGAATGATCTACATACTTCCTCACGTCCGCAATGGTTTCAGTAGCTATTTTCTTGAGTCTACCACTACCGGGTGATCGTCTTATTGCACCAATTTCACCAAGTTCGGCAACGCAACGCACAATTTGTTGATATAAATCAACATATGATAGTGGAAAATGTGGAAACTGAAGACGAAATTCATCCTTCCCCATTCCGTTAATTTGGTTCATTACGAAAGTAACTCTCAATGATAAATGTTCGAAATTTAAAAGAGATACTTTTTTTTATAATTCAGTCGTCATTCAGTCATCATTCAGCCAACGTATTTCAAGCCACGCAACAAATGCGATCCAATTACAAATGAACAATCATGGAACCGAACTCAATTATAACTTAGTGCCTCATTTGAGATACTACAACTTTATAACTAGTCACACGAATTACATAAAATTTGTTATTTAGTTGCCTCTAAGGTCTTAAAGATATAAAGTGCTGCTGGTGGGTTTAGAACATAAAATTCTTGCAAATTGCTTAAACATTAGCTATAAAATAAATGTACTAGCCACAAATGTATAACTTTACGCTGAAAGATGTGTTCTTTGATGGGAACGAACTCGTAAATTATTTTATTTTAAAAGGGGAAAGAGATCTTCGTTGCCTTTACCGAGCTGCATTCATAACAATTTGTAGAATGTCCGGGCTTAATGGAGTAAAAGAACTTGTCTAAAACCATTTATCTGAAACTAATCTCACTTTAGAACTCCGAGCAGCGAATACACTGCTATAAGACAACGTTAGGAGTTAATTCGGATTAATACTGTAATCTCGTACTATTCAAGATGTTAATTAATTGCGGGGTGCCACTAATTTTAAGTAGTAACAAATTAGTTGCAGATATCAAACGTAATGTATTAAATGTTCAACTAATAAGGAAATGTGGACAGCATTTGTTGAGTGTCTATTGGTATATGAGTTATTGATGTTAACGTGTGTTTGTTGGAAAATAACAAACATTATACGAGATCAAACAGTTTAGTTTTGTTTAATCAATAGATATGGTGCTGATCGTCTAGCAACTCAAGCGCCTCTGCATTGACACGAAAACCAAGTTTGATCCATATCTTTACTGGTAAACCTGTTAAGCTGCTTTCACTGATGCAAGAAGTAAGGTGCAATGCCAACGTTTGCACATTGAAATTATATACAACCTAAATCCACTTTTAGTTTCCTTAGGAGGTACGAGAGGGTCTAAATAATAATTTTATGGATGGCTTTTAGCAGGCCTGAGGACGAACTATGCACAGCTTGAAACCGGTAATTATTTATTGAAGAATTTTGGGGGATTTGGACCCTCTTTTCTCTATTTGCCTCCTCATACAGAGATTACATGGATTATTAACTTACTTTAAAAGATCCGAATGGATAATCTAGCATAGCCTCCAGAGTTGGATACCATAAATCTACACCATTTTCAGGATCCAGCTGTAAATATTTATTTTTGGTTAAATCTATGTGTTCAGTGAGTTTGATCTTCTAATGGCTAGTCTATGTAACTATTGCTTCAAATTCTTTCTAAAGTATTTTTAATAGTCTTGTAGCAAACAAAGGATTGGAGTAAGAATGCTTGTTCGAGGTACGCCCGCTCGGATTTGCATCAAGTCTTCCTTCTTGATTCTAAAATATTTGTGAGATGTAAGATACTCTTTTTCAATTGCTTGAGCACCATTCAAGAAGGTTGAGGAAAAGTTTTTTTGGCACGTGCACGTTCGATTATGTCTGCTTGAAGTCAAATTGAAAACACAGAAACAACTAGAGATTTTTCACCATTTCATAACTATGAAAATCCGTTTACCAAAACTGAAGAATCATTCTCAGGAAAATTTTCTTCTACTTCTTCTTCTAGAATTGACCAAAAATGTTATTGGAAGGTTTTAATTTCCTTATTAGGAGCTTAATCATAAAAACAAGTTTAGTAACAATCAGATTCCACATAGGAGTGCCATAAACATGAGACATGCCCAAGCCATTCGTGGGTAATTCAGATCCTATCATGCGATGAAAATAGCCCAAATTCTTCGCATTCCTTCTGGAATTAAAGCTTAATCCAAGTGAAAATAAGCGAATTCATTTTGTGTAGAGCTTTCATTTTAAAAATAAGATATAATGCAATCCTTTCAATGTACTCGCACATTTGGCGAGGTATTTTGAAATTTGTGACATAGAAAAGTTAAAAAATACAAGAGCAATGTGTTAAAATTAAAATTTAATTAAAAAGCTTAAACATCGCGTGCTACCCAGCTCATCCGGTCGTCGCGTCGGCGTAACTTTTTGCAGAGATGAAGCCGTACGCAGCGGAAGCACACGTATGAAATGATTTATGCGCTTCATATAGCCCTTCAGGGCAGGCAATTTTTATAGAGGAAAATGAGAAATAGTAGTTTATTAGGTGGAGCATAAAAAATTTATGACGAACTACAGGTTTAATTACCTCAACGGTTTTATTTACGATGGAATCTCATAAAAATACCGTTCCAAGGAAATATTTACTACAGGCACATACCTACCAAAAGGGTCAGATGATTTTTTTGTAAATAAAACAGGAATGCTAGCATTATTAAAAAATGGTTGTCGTTGAGCTGCTTTTTTTTGTAATTTTGTTTGTTTGTTTGTCTTGTTTTTGTGTGTTACAGAAGAATTACAATATAGAACTTAAATTCATAAAAAAATAGAGCTACTTACAAGGATTACTCTTCTACAGATTCCGATCGCATTCTCAAGAAAGTCCAACATATTGAAGACAACATGTATTAGCAGTAAAATGTTTAGGGGTTAAGATATGAACGTAGTTTCACATGAAGAAAGGGTTGGGAATTTATAAAATTGCATGTAGTGAGTCTGATAGAGCCTACATTTGTCAAACGGAAAAAGCGGTAGGCACCAGATTCAAAGAAGGCATTAAGTCTTATCGATTTGGTAGGATAGAATCGCCAAGTGTAGCACAACACATAAACGAAACCGGGCAAAATTTACATTAGAGCTAACCTACAATCGATCAAGAACGTGGGAATTGGAGACTTGCGAAATTATTTACATAAAGAAGAAAACAAATCGGGCGAATAGAGAGAACGGATCGTTGTACACATGTCTTATGTTTCGTGCTACAATGACAAGAGACCCGTCGTTCCCCCATTCGTCTATCTTTCCGAATTTTTCGCATGTCTTATTTTAGGGTGTTTAGACGGCAAAAATAAAAAATTTACAGCAAACTGTTTGTATTTATAGTTGCATCACGGGTTTAATAACTACAAGTTAATGTATAGTTATGGATATAATGATGCCATTTCAACGTAAATCAAAAGTAATAGTTATTTCGCAACAAAGAAAAAACTACATTCAGCAAGATAATAATTGCCTTCTGCAACCTACGACGTCTTTAGTAATAAATTACAAAAACTTCAATGCAAAATACGTATTTAGACGTATTCTATCTATTTCGAGGGTTCAACCCCGTCTGTCGCTTTTTAATACAGTCTTCGGAGTCGCTTTATGAAATCTCGACAAATAACACGCGCGCTCACTGTTTTACTTGTCTCCATTTACAATTAAACGCCGCTTCTAGCATAAGCGAGTTCGAATGAACGTTCGCTGGAAAATGGCCACAACTACCTCCTTTATGATGTGACATTTCAATTACACGTCTACTACAGCTCCACCCGCGTAATATTTCGTTATTGTTCGTTTAATGGCGTTCTTCTTCAATTATCTTAACGTCGTACTTTAGTAATTTCGAACGTAGTCGCTTGTTTTATTTTTCAAAACAAGGAGTATTTAACATTTTTAGAACAAAGGTCGCTCGTTATTCCAAATGGTAAAGATTTTAAATTGAAATTCTCTAAAAGGTGCCTTTCACCGTAAGGTATTTAATAGTATTTGTTTCGTACTAGAGGCCATTTACCTTCCGGCGAGAATCTATATCTTGTCATGGAAGGCTTGTAAATTTGGTATATACTGTTTGGAGTCCTTCTATTTTAAATACATAATTCGTATAGAAAGAATTTTAAAAAATTCATCGAGCACATGAACTACACGTAACGAGCTTATAAAATTATGACCCTCCTTGTATAAGGTGACACGCGGCAAACGCATGGATTTGAAAAAGGCAGGGTTACTCCCTTCCTAACGGTCCTAGAAGGTTTAAAGTGGTGTGGTTCGAAAGAGGGGGATGGGAAGTTTATGTTCCACGCGGTTTCAGTCACAGCCATAATGGAGTGGTCCGTTGAACAACGTACACACCAATTTATCGAACGCCCGCTCGATCGTCCGCGTGCAACGTGCCTTACGTTTAAGTAAACAACGGTACTTATGTATTGTTTACCATATTACGCCACAGTCCTTGCTATCATTATCTTCCGCTTAAGGTTCAATATCGCCCCCCGCGGCCAAATCCCCGATCGAAATCGAATTCTCTACCCCAGAAAACATCGAGAGGGTTCGAGCCGCAATTCAACAAGCTCCCAGGCGTTCAATTCGCAAATAGACAGGTGCTCTTACGTTCCGTTCAACGAATCGTTAATGAACATCCCCATTTACGCACCTATAAGATGGTTGTCGTCCAAGAGTAGAAGCCAGACAACTCGCTAGTCAAAACATGCTTGCTACGAATCCCAGGGAGATCCACCAGAGGCCTCTGCACTTCGACAAGGGGACAGTGTGGTGTTACAGTCACTCCTACACGTTACCCAACCATGATCCAGGATTTTTTCTTACCCGAATTAGAAGGGTTAGGGCAGGAAGAGCAGGGAGATATCTGGTTTCAGCAGGACGGGGCCACAGCCCACACAGTAAGGGTTTCTTTCGCAGTGAGGCGGAATTTACTCCCTGATATTGGCTTAAATGTACCGGTGTATATCACGAGTCCGTTCACTTTTCCCAGAATATTGAGCTTGTACAATAAATATCATGTATGGGTGGAATTATTTCAAACATCGGGGTCGTTTCGCATTCGCTGTTTCAGCAACATTACAGCAGTTTCTTATTGAATATTTAATTTGCCTTTGATGTATTGCGTGGTTAATACTCTTTTGTTATTATTACGTGTTCGTCTGTTATCGAGACATCTGAGTCTCGTTGGCGAGCCTTCTAATAAAAATTAAAAAAAATAATATAATTAAAAGTTCCTTCCTTTTAGTCTATACAAAATTGCAAACAGGTTCACCTTTTCCGGCTCTATTTCTTAATTAAGCTCATTAAATTTGCTTCCCTACTATTGTACTATTCCTCCTAGAATTGCCACCACTGCCTCCGTTCCATTTTCACGCCTATCCGACAAAGAACAAAGCGCCCGCAAGCTTCACCTTTCTTTATGCGGACAATCCTGCGAAAGCCCTCAGTAGATTTACGGACCATCACAGAAACACGTAGCTCGTGAATTTTAATTAGGACGTGAACGTCACGAACTATATCTTCCGTCTTAAACATTTTTTTCCGCCCCCGGATTCGGTTTAATTTAATTCGCTAATCCTTTCGAGGCGTCTCCCTCATGTAAATAAAGTTCGACTAATTAATTCGCATCGTACGAATCGAATTCTCCTTGGAGCATAGCGTGCCACCGCGGTCGTATTTCCAACTTCGACGTGGTGTCGAACGATATTAGAGCGACGAGTCAACCGCTATCCCATTTCGGTTCCGTTCCGTCACGTTAAGTTATACGATTTCGATTGGTTTACGGTTGCGGAGTTGCCGGAATTCGGAAGGAAATAAAATTTATCTAATTAGATTATTACGTAGACGACTATTTCTAATTTTTCAACGCAGGATGACGGTAATTACCAGAATTTAATAATAAATAAAACGTGCTTTTGCGAATTACGGGATAAAAATATCCAAAAGGTACAATATTTTCTTTTTTTTATTATTTTTATTTTAAAGAAAGAAAAAAAAAGAAAGCAGGTACAATATTTTCTTTTTTTTGTTATTTTTATTTTTAAAAAAGAAAAAAAAAGAAACAACGTACACGTTACATTTCTGGATGCCATCCTTCAATTCAGGTCAATTTCCCTAAAAAGAATTAAATCGCTTGAATGAGGCTTTCAAAAACAATTCTGTTTGAAAATTGTTCAAACTTGACCAGCTAAAAACTTTGGGCAAATTACAGAATTACAGAATACAAATCGTACCGTTTTTGAGCAAATTTTGAGTGTAATAAACAATTTATGTAAAATATTAAAGAAGATGTAAATGACATAGGGTACAAACAGATGCTCCATGTCGATAAGAGAAACAAATAACGAAATCATGTAAACATGTTACGCCGAAGTGATCGAAAAACATTATTTTTGCATTTTCGTTTGTGATGAAAACCAAACAATATGTGCGAGCGTACGTTATAAATGGACAGATAGACAAATGTGGATGTCGAAATTGAAATCCGTTTAACGCAACGAGAATAGAGGCACGTTAAACTTAATAAATAAAGGATTTACGTCGGCTTTTATGTCCGGCTCTATGTTGCGCTTCTGAAGGTTTGATATTTAATCGAGAAACACGGTTTTTGGAATTAAACTTCTGTGTGGCCATGCATATAAAATAATCCTTAGTTTGGAATTGCTCTAGGCGTTTTTTCTTTCTTGTTTTTTATTTGCGTTGTTAAAATTTGCTTTTTAAAATACGGGCAGTAACTTTCAAGCATCAATTCCCTTTTATTTTTATGAGTGGTATAACAGGTCCGTTTTCATATACAAGGTATCCCCAGTTGTAGCAAGGACTGGAATAGTATGACAAACACTGAATATAAACGCTGACTTCGCAACAATTGTTTCGAGAATTGGACTGTTAGAGATACATTAGAGGAACATTTGAACAACCAACTTCATTCCTTAGTAATTCCTTAGTAATCAGAAACAAGAAAAAATTGGAAAGAAGCATCTATTGAAAGGAAATCGACACTAAAAACAAAGACCAGATACGAAGGAAAGGTTAGGAATTTATAAAACCGCATAGAGTGACTTCGATACAGCCTATATTGGACAAACGAAACAAGCACCAGATTCAAAGAACTTATAACCCATTTGCGCTACGGAGGAATTGAATTACGTCAAGGCCAATACAAAATTCAGACGAAACCGGGTACAATTTTAGAAATCGTCAAACTAATTAACGTGATGGGTTTTCCTTTTTCAGGATGATTGAATAATACAACTCCATGACCATCTTACAAAACAGTCGCCATCGTTTCATTTATTCGAATGCGTTTTTTTTTTGAGCATGAAAAATGCCCGAATGTTTAGTCAATATATAATAAACACGTTCTTTAGAGATGCCCACAGCCTTCGTTATCTCTCTAAGCTTAACTCGACAGTTGGTGAACTTTTCCGGTGTTATCGGTGGTGGTTGGAGTTTTTGGCTGTCCCAAATGCCCATCATCATCCATCACGTTTAAATTCAGCTGCCCAAAATTTCACTGTGGCAAATGATGCAGAGTTCCCATAAACGATGTCCATCGTATTGCCTTGCAATTGAAAGAATTTAATAACGGCTTGATTTTCAACTTTCTCCATTTTTACAGAAACACCGACATGGACCGCTAAACAATGGCTGAAATTTCAAAAGTATCTTCCAACGCATGCGCAATTATCTTACTAGAATATTATATGTAACGTGGCTAAGAATGGCAATTTCATTTGCCTTTTATAGTTGCTTATCGCAGCTTTATTTCATTGTTATATTTGTGCATTGGATTCAATAAAGCCATTTGTTATTATTATTACTATTTAATAATATGTCACTGAAAAATTTTAAAATTTACCACCTATTTGATGAAACAGTCTGTACATTTTCGAAAACTTTAAAAGTTCAAATTCTAATATAAACTAAAAAAACTGCAATAAATATGAAGAAAATTGTAGCGGCTTTCACTTTTTATTAATTTTTATTAAAATATACTGTGCTAATGCTAGCTTTTTTTGCCACTATCGGTTGAATTTGATCATCTCTCTTCATCTGCTAATTGGCTTAGTAATGTCGTATCTAAGTTATCGTGTTATATTTCCTACAACGACTTTGCATTTGTCTTACATACAGGGATCCCACAAGGTTGGTTCAAATTTGGGCCCTGTTTTATTCAATCTCTTCATAAACGATCTCTCCTTAATTGCCCAATGACTGGCCCTCGCTAATGATGTTAAATAATATGCACAACATTCGCCTAAAAATTATGTGATCTTGCTACAAGATAATTGAGAATCACATTCCATGCCCCACGTCTAAACTCCAGGAGCGTGTGAGGCGTGGAGTATCTTCAGGCCACCGCAAGCCAAGATGAACATTACGAAGTGTTCAACCATTGCAATGAAGACCGGATTGGGAAACACCATTGGCGATGCTTTTAAAATATGAAGCTTGTTGAAATTATGTCATTAGTTATTTTTTTTCTCGTAGTTTATTAATATTGATTTAAGGTTTGTTTGGGACTGTAGGCTTAATTCTTTTTTTTATGGGTATAAAAGAAAATTCTTTTATTTTGTATAGTTTTATTCTTGGTACGTTTCATTGGTTATTTTTTTCAACATTCTCAAGCTTATCTGTAAAAAATTTCATGTATTATAAAACATTTTTTTCTCTAAATTATCTATTATAATCTCATTTTCTTTGCTTTCAATAAAAACTAGATAATTAAGTAATAATAACAAAAGCTTTACAAGCAAAACAAACCACTAGAACTACAATTTAGAGAAAAAAATAAACGTTTTAAAATACATAAAATCTTTTACAGATAAGCTTGGGAATGTTAAAAAAACAATCAACCAAAAGAATAAAATAAAATACCGAAAATAAAAGATTCTTCTTCTATACCGACAAGAGAAAATAGACTTATGATCGCAAAAGAAACAATTCTTAATTAACAACCTAAGATCAAATAAAAAATAAAAATCAAATAAAAAAAAATGGTAATTAGCGTTTCTTTCTTTTGTATTGCATTGCATTTATTCTTCCATATCTTTCTATTGGCTTGTACCTGTTGGACGTCAATAAACATTATGATTATTATTTAATCTAAAGTTCTAAGTAACTAACGTCGAGAAATACAATTCTATTACATCATAAGGCAAAAGAGAAAGGGCGAAACTTATCCATGCACTGAACCGCATCATCATTAAGATAACCACAAACGTAAGCATCCCGTTCAGCCCACACACAGCTCTTCATAGAAATAAAGCGGCCGACTAAATCGTGAAGAGTAATCGTGCACCGCAATATCATCAATATCATCATCGTTGTCCAGCTAAACAGACTGTCGTCGCACTAAAACTTTTTCAATAAAACCTCCGTCACGAATCTCGTGTCGCAGCTCATATCCGCACAATGTCGTAACGGTTGGCGGTCGTGGAGAAGCAGCCGCAACTCGATTTAACGTAGAAATACTTGCAGACCGATTCTCAATTAGAATACGAGCGGATAAGCCGAGCATAGACGGAGTATATTCCTTCGAATGTGAGTACATGAAAGCGCTCGCTATTAATTCCCGAAGTAACGCCGTTACTAAAGTCCTGCCACATTCTCCGCGTGTATCGCCAAATAATCGGCAAGTTGAACCGGTTTTAGTTTGTTCTAGCATATTGCTTTTATACATCTGCTATTATTATTATAAACAAAATCTGGCTTAATACTCCTCGTCAATTGCAAACCATGCTGGTTTGTTATTTTGTGGTGTTTTAGTACATACATCTGGTATTCTATCAAATTTATTCAATTCAAAGATTTTGAAACAAAATATGTTAAGCATGTTAATACGAGGCAATAGTTTACAATTTATTTGTGAATTTTGTAAGTTGTAAATCCAAATTTGGCGAGAAAGTCGAGTTCATTTCAAAAAAATAACCAACGGATTACTTAAATAAATTACACGAATATAAGCGCTTTCCTCTCAATAATCCTCACAAAACATATACCTTCGGGCAGCGCAAATAATTAAGAGTAATGGCGGCAAAATAAACCGCATGTGTAACAAACGAGATCTAAAAGCTTTTTTTATAACACAAAGCTGAAACGACCACGCCAAGCTATAAACGGAGAGATGTTTTGGGTCGTAAACATAACTTTTTCTACCGTTATTCCTTTGAAAGTAAGCTCTTGTTGCCCGCAGATACCCATATGATGTATATATTAGTAGCAGTTGTTTGACATGACTTAATACGCAAAAAAGTCGGGTTGGCTTTCCTCATATCACAAATATTTATATAAAAAAACATCTTTTCTTGTTTCGTATTACGTCTGAAAAAATGTTTATATCTCGGTTGTCGCATTTAAGCTGTATTCGGGACTTTCCTTTTCTTTCGAAAGGTTATAAAACAGGTTAATTTGCGAAATATATTTAAAAATAATGAGAAAATCGTGCAAAACTGTATAAAATCGGTTGTAATTCTTTTTTACCCTTCTACGTGGCCACTAGGGGGCAAACAATTACTGCTTTAAGGTTCCTCATAAATCCATTCGCTGTAGAAACGAAAAAAATCTGCAATTCATATACATAAAAGGAAAGAATGATAGCTGTACACGAAGGAAACTCCTAATATAGCGAGGCCACTGTTGGGAAATCCCAACAGCCCCAAGGCTAAAGATCATTGAGCAAATTCAATGGTGATTTCAAAGTAGGCTCGACAATGCATCAGCCCACATAATGCTGCAAATGTTGTGGATATTTTGCGCGTGTTGATTGATGTTCAGGGACTACTTTTTTAATGATACACCTAAAAGGAGGAAAATCGTTAGAAAGCGGAGTCGGGGATGTTTCTCTTAAATGCTCTTAAACCATTGAGAATTTGTATTAGTAAAGTTAACGCATTTGGAGATAATTATGACACCCGGTACAGAGAGAAACACCTTCCCGCGCAACAGATCTAACACCTCATTGTACCCACATCAAATGATGTATAAGGATTCAAAATCCACAAATTTCGGCATATTTAAAAATCGCGTAAAAGGACGTGGTGATGATCCAACAAAGTATGAGCTATTTTCGATTTTACAAAAAAAAAATTAAAAAAAAGAAACTTTTTGCTTGACTTGAAACGCTTATTTATTTCTTGAAACCCGTTTTGAATCATACTTTGAAGCAAGGAGACGATGCAAAACGTCTCGATTTGTGTTTATGGATGGGAAACAAAGTTGTGAGTAATTGCAATTTTTATCCATGTTATTCGACGAGGCTTCATTTTCTACAAATGAAACTGTTTCCTTCCAACATCTTGGATATTAGAATAACACCACGCCTCCTTTTGAAATTACCAATTATATGCTTCCCGAATTTGCTGCTTAACCAACGCTCTAACATTTTCAAACCTTATGTTCCATCTTCCGTTGAATATCATTTCTTGTGATAATAAACATTGTTTTCAGATTTCGTTTAATGATAGGCGTAACAGCTCGACCAATGTTGGTTGCGTCCTTGCAAGCAGTTTGTGCAAATAGTAACGGTTTACTGTGTGGAGAAGTTTCCATATTGAAGGTTGCAACTAACCCTGTACGCTACAAAAGTAGAAACTAGATCCAACACATCTCTGATATTATTGCAGTATTGCACAGATCTCGTAGATATAAGTGTGTAGTTGTGTCGTAATCGGAATTAGGGTCAATATAATTCGGGAAATTAAAATCCCCAACAAGCACTACGGATTGATTCATTGCTAAAATTTCAAAAGCATCAATGAAGAGTTACAATTCGTTGCTTCTTATCTCTTGCTTTAAGTCTCCAATTTGTTATTAGTTTCTTCTAGGTCTTCCTTTATTCCTTTTATTTTTCGGTTCTGTCCAACCTATTGTTTCACTATCCTTTCCGCTTTGATTCTTTTCCAACGTTATGCCCATTGTAATCGTCTTTTCTCATCCATGTTTCTATCTTTGTTTTTTGGTTCATCACCCGTGTGTCCGATCCGTTTAATAAAGTTAGCCTCAGGACAGAGCCTTAATTACTTCTCTTCTACTCATAGAATCAATTGACTGTGCCAGTTATCGCCCTTTTTAAGCGTTATTCCAGGTTTGTGGCATTACTTCTTGGGCCCAGATGTCTTTTATTATTTAGTAAATTTTTGATTTTACCAACGGTGTGCCACACTTTATGTTTTCGGCTGTTATTGAGCCCTCTTCACTTTTTTTCAGTTTATAATATTATTTACTTCTTCTCTACTCGGTCCTTCAACTTCGTCTTATGGACATGTTTCTTCTTTCTCCTGCGTCTTCGTTTACTAACTTTTCAAAGTATTCTTTCTCTTTCTGCTACTCCCTTTTGGTCGCTAATTAAATTTTTTCCTTGTTTGAAATGGATTATTCTTGCGTTGTGACCTTTCCGAATTCTCTTACCACCTCTATAAATTTTTTTTCTTTTATATTCTTTCTCCATTAGAAAGAAGATTAAAAGATAAGAAATCTTTTAATCTTCTTTCTTTGTTCTTGATATTTGGTTTTGTCCACCTCTTTGTTCGAATCTAATAACTTTTTCCTTCATGTCTTTCTATTTCCATTTCCCACTCCTGATCCAACCAGTCTTATTTCTTTTTACCTAAGTGTTTTGTTGAATGTGTTTTTGTTGCCCCCTCTATAGTCTTTTCAGGTCTACGTTATTAGTGGTAGCTATATTGAATTTGTCTAATATTTCTTGCATACCCTTCTTTACTACACTTACGTTCTTTAGTTTTTACATGTTAGATCTTGTGGAGGAATGCAGATACCAGCAATTAAGTAAGAACTGCAGCCGAAACAACACTTACAACGAATCAAACTTATCAGGGGTATAAATTAACGATACAACAAATACAATAAACTTGCGACCCCACCTAGTAATGTCGTAATAAGTAGAAAAGAGCTGCAAAGGGAGTGGGAGTATTGTGGTAGAGATGGCTTTGATAGACTCATGAAAAGCGTATTTAAAGATATTTTTTTTTAGTTCGTAAATTGTAAAAATCCGAAAATCGTCGAAATTTCCCCTTTAAGCGTGAGGGAACACAGAAACGAAAAGCAGCATTTTACAATACTCGATGAGTCCTACAAATCTGCCACGTTTCAATCCGATAAGTGAATCTTCCCTTGTAAGAGTCCTTAGAACAACATATTCCGATCTAAAGAATATTTATTTTTCCATAATAGTCTACATTATATCATGTGTAATACACACCATTACCAATGTAGTAATAACATCCTGCAAACACATATGCCTCGTCTACATTATTAGAACAACATTCAACCATACAATCAATACTCTCCCGCTGTAGAATAGCACGGTTATAAATAGTTTTAGTTTCGCACAAAACTTTCCATACTAGATGAATAATGGCTTCCCTTCCTTGCCATTAAAGTCTATAATATACCGTACGTCAATCTCCAGTTTCAATCTAAGGATCGTGAAAGTTCTGCCGCAGAGTAGCTAACATATTTTCCGATAATATGCATATATGGAGGCCTACCTTCAAAATCATCTCCTTTATTCGCGTGTGCACTTCCCATAATGGAAATAAGATATGCGAGGTAATGCGAGAGGCATCGGCGTTTCTAAAAACTTCCTCAACGAAAGGCTAGCAGGTGTTTTAGAAAGGAAAAAATCTTTCCGGAGAAAAATAGGCCTGTCACGTCTTTTTTGTATACATTTCTGTTGACGGCCTGTATTTTGTTAGTGTTTATATGTGTTCCTGAAAAAGCACTAAATGGATGGCAAGAAAAATACATCTCTCTATGCGAATTTTGCGATGAATAGCTTTTTTGTACGGTAGCACATGTGTGTACTTTCCTTCAATAAGAATAATGTTTTTCAATTCTTCGTGTTTATTTTTAGTCTTTAGAAAATATCCACGTTTTCAACTTCCAAAAGTCCTATTCATTTGTACTCCTTTGAAAGTCTACGTAATCAAAACTAGGGAATAAACTTTACATCTGAAACGTGAAACTAATCTTTTCAACAAACCCGTATTAAATTGTACGTTCAAGAAACGCTTGCGTGGGAAAGAAATCTAGACCTCCAGCGCAACGAAAGAATTCGGAGTTGCAACGTAAGAAGAATAGAACGAAATCTCACAAGAAACCATTAATATTCTTCGCCGTGGCATGTCGGACGGAGATATGGGAACAATGCTTGGATCCTCGAGAAAAGAGATTCTACTTGTATACAATTGAAAACGTTTAATTTAACTTAACTAAGCAAGAATCTTCGCTCATTTCCCATTCCATTCTAGCGTTTGGCGTTCCTGTAATTGCATTTCAAACGAATCATTTATTCATATTGTTAATGTTCTTTTGTAACGCCTTTTCAGAAACGCTTCTTATTTGAATGCATAAGAAAATCTGCTTTTAGCAAATACTGAGGGGTAATTAGAATAGCTTTTTTCAAGTTAAATATTTAACAATAAATAACGCTGAACAAAAGAAATGGTAATGAAAGAACATTTTGAAATTGTGCAATATACTTGGACATAGTGGGTGTGGTCAAATTTTAAGAAGTACCCAAGCATCGTCACAAATTTTATTTCTCGGAAAGAAATTTTTTGTCTCGAAGCCAGTCCCACATGATCATGTTCCAAAATGGACAATTACGATGTTTGGTAATGGAAAAGCAGTCATGGTAAAACCTATTTTTAGAACTAAGAAAAAAGAGGAAAATGCGTACAAAGCAATTGATAGAACTAAAGTTGCTAAATTGAACGGGACTTATCTAGAAAACGTCCTATTTTAGATCTAATATGACCTTCTAAATATTTTCGTAGTGGTCATACAACATTGCCGTGTCTTCCATTTTCCAGTAGTTAGTGCCTTATTCTTGCGTATTTTTTGTAGGAAAAAAGGTAGAACACTGCTTGAAGCAATCATTTTGGGTTTCAGAAGTATTAACAATCTTCTTCAATTTTAGAACTTTGCAACGTATAATTCAAGAAAATAGGAAGATTTGGTAAAGCGAATTCAGTCTGCGGAAGAATACCCCAACCTTATTTATAGTCGCATTTAGTACGTACTAAGATCATACTAAAATTGCGCTAAAGGTGTCCATATTCATAAACGTCTATTGTGGCTACTAACACCGCACTAGCGCTAGTTGCGAACTAAATTCTTAGTACCTTGTAGGAGTATGTTTAAGCGGGATTTAAAGCTAACCTATAATAAAAGCGCGCATCTTCAGAGTCGAATGTGAGCCTGAAAATGCCAATAATCAAAGTGGGAGCATTTGATTCAAGTGTAATTAGCGATAATTATCTAACAAAACACGAAGAAATATTTTGTTACAAACTTGCAAAAATCTAAACTTGCTGTCCAGGGTTGCAGCAAAATTTGCAATTCCACTTATCTGCGCGACCAGACCGACGATCATTGGTGATTTGTGAGCAACTCCAAGACTGGCTCTTGAAATTCTCATGAAGGCTACTCCCTTCTAGTACAGCTCGGAGATACCAGAGGTATCTTGTAGTGAAAGACTCCAAGCTACTAAAACCATTTTAATATTCTGGGTAGGCATAATAAGATTACCCTCATTTGAACACCATGACTCATTGGCATTATGGGAAGAAAGTGACTGATGCTCTCCCTGAAAGGGGCGCGAGGTACCCTACGCTAGGTCCAGAACATTTAGTTGGTATATTTCTTAATTGTGCTGAAAACTACGTTAACCACTGTGACGACCAAGAAGTCTTGCAAGCCTAAGGTGACTACTGACCTAGCTTATGCGAACGCATTCACGTTGCCCAGCCTAGACAGGGGGCAGGAAACTTATATAGCTTGACAAAGAGTCTCTCAGGGCCCTAACCGCCATTCATTAAAAAATCATCCACGCAGAATTTTTTTTTTCGGGCTCGCTCTAGAGGAGGAGTGCCGTCTGTACGAAGCAAATGAAATAATTTTCTTCTCCATTTGATGAGATTCTGTAACGTCTGAGGGTCTGAGGAAAACGTTACTGAAATTCTACCAGAAAACGGAGAAGAATATCACTAGCTTGTGCGATTTCTTTAAACAACTTTCTGCACTTTTCCTATCTGTGGAACTACTAAAAGCATTTCTTCTCATATACAATAACAATGATACCCTTCTGCTTTCTTTGAGTCTCTATTACGTGTAAACAATCTTTAGAACTAAATTCTAAAATTGATAAATTTTAGAATTTAGTTCACTTTAGATGTAGACGCCCAAAATGCAACACAACGAACACAATTCCATAGAAACTCTTCAATTAAAAGATCAAAATCATGATAAGCTGCTTGAAGAAAACCATATTGCATAAGTGCACATCACATAACAATTTATTTATAGAATTCTTTACCTTATAATTCGACCAATGTCTATTTTTAATGTCGACCAACTCAAATAAGCCTTCCCCGGCATAATATTGAAACACATGTTGCTGAAACGTAAAACCGCTCGGTATTTTATGTGTTTACATGCGCAAGAAACGTACACTAAAGCGTTCCCAAAACTAACGCTTTACTACATGATTAACACGTTAGATTGTTACAATAATACGCAAAAATTTGAATTATGGTATTTCATACGCGGCCTGCCTATTAACGTCAGCTCTATAAAAAGATTTACGAAATAAACCCATATTTCGCGTAAAATTATGTATATATGCGACTATATAATTAGAAATATTATAAATACTGTCAGAGCTTTTATTAACTGTTGACGTACATATAGCTTCATTCAATATTGGAATCTGGTATTTTATTATTGAAATTGTTTGTTTTGTAATGTTATGAATAGATGCCTAAAAAATTCCACGAATTACAAGGAAAACTGGGAAAAGTACGTTTATGATTTATTTGTTTATTTCCATTCAGAACAGAGGTATGCAGTAGTTATAATTTAAAATAAATTCTTTATGAAGGTTTTCCATGTTTTGCAGCACATCATATTTTTTTTTAATTTAATAACCTTACGAAAACTTACAGGCTAATTCTCATAATTATGGGTATTACCACCACTCAGTTCTCGTGTTTTAAGAGTTCTCTTCAATTCAACGAACCGTAACCTAAGTCTATCGAACACATTATGTAACACCAACATAAACAAGTTCCAGTTCAAAGTATTACATAAAGCATTATAACTGAATATTCAGTATTTATTGTTGGTTATGGACGAAGTCGATAAAAGTGATCGTATTCGGCAATTTGGGGTCTCTTTTTCAAAGTATTACACCGACGTCAGATCTATATACGCTGTTTGTTAAAACCTCAAGAATTTTCAATGTTGTTCATCCACCTTGTGCAAATTCATCATCACAATGGCTGAATCTACTTCCGCTACCAAACAAAGAATGTGTGGAAAACTTTGAAATTAAACAATTGGAAAATTCCCAAAAAACATTAACATTGAAGGAAGGAAATAGTTGATGCCCTTTCTAGAAGACTTCGCTGGGTCCAAAATTTTCTAATCCTGCTTGTTAACCACTGTTGCAAGCCTAAGGTGACTACTGATCTAGCTTATCCAAGGGCATTTTGTTGCTCAACCGTGACAGATTGACAGTTTGCAAACAGTCTGTTAGGGCCCTAATCGCACTCGGAATTTTTTGGGACCCCCTCAAGAGAACAAATGCCATCTGTTCGAAGAAGAGAAAATAGTTCAGCACGGAATTTTTTAAAACAATTAACATTATTTCAATCCATAAGAAGAAAGAAGGCTTCCTGTAATGGAAAATTGTTGGTTGTTCTACACTATGAAGCCAAGAGATCTTTTAGAAACAAAGAAGAATAGCGAACCACACACACGAAATTACATAAGTAAGTGTGCCGCTAAACCA
The DNA here is from genome assembly GCA_902655005.2 of Marronus borbonicus. Taxonomy (NCBI): domain Eukaryota; kingdom Metazoa; phylum Arthropoda; class Insecta; order Coleoptera; family Scarabaeidae; genus Marronus; species Marronus borbonicus. The sequence goes on along the minus strand of LR737398.1, from coordinate 688,491 downwards.
AAGGAACTTTAGCACACATGAATTCATGGCATGGGAAACAAGAACTAAGCAAATTTACACAGGTTTGTTAAAGTCCATTGGCTTCCAGTATAATCGTCTTGGTTGGATAAACATTGTTCAGCGTCTTTGGAAATATTCGATAGAATAGCTAATGGGCGATAATTGTATATGTCAGCCTTGCTTCCGGGTTTGGATTTAGATAATCCGGAAACAGTGAAATTTTTACAGCTAGTCGAAAGATTTTAAACAGAGGGTGTATCTAAGGGTATTGGTTCATCTTTACCAAAAGGTACGGATTGTGAACATGATCGGCGCTGGGACTATTTCAAATTACGCTTTGTTGCTGTAGTTGAAACTGGCTTCTACAATTTCTTGAAATACAGTAGCTTTCAGTGATAGTGGAAACAGGTTGCCCTCCTACCATATCCATGAACACCGCAGCTAGTGAAGCCAACCTCAAATTTTCAAACAGAACATGTTGGCAAAAAATATAATGCTAAGATAGCTTAGCCTCCTCATGGTATTGATGGAATAATTCACGGCAAAAGCAAGAAAAGGAGAGAAAAAAAAAATTACACCAACACACGGACATGTTTCTGCCTACTCGGCGTCATCAGCGTGGCTTCGAGAGTAATTTTTATCTCTACCTTCTATCGCTGTTGCCTCACAGTTAATGCCACAACTTTCAAAACGACGAACTCGACATTTCTTGGCGCCCTCTAGTGCCAAAGAAACGGGTTATTGTTTCTAGGCATTTTCTGATGTGTTCTGTTTATATACATCATGGTAAGCCAGTCAGAATATTCACATGTGCGGTTTTCCAAAGCGCTACCAGCGTCGCCATCTCGTGTTTAGCAGTCAGAGAACTGTTCGAGGGATGGTTTGGGGAACAGTACCCGGTTTATGTCGCTGCTTCCTGAACGGCAGACATGAGTTTCTTTGGCACTAGAGGGCGCCAAGAAATGTCGAGTTTGTCGTTTTGAAAGTTGTGGCATTAACTGTGAGGCAACAGCGATAGAAGGTAGAGATAAAAAATTACTCTCGAAGCCACGCTGATGACGCCGAGTAGGCAGAAACATGTCCGTGTGTTAGTGTAATTTTTTTCTCTCCTTTTGTTGCGTTTGCCGTGAATTATTCAATTAATACTATGAGGAAGCTAAGCTATCTTAGCATTATATTTTTTGGTTATTGTTTCTAGGCATTTTCTATATTTGTATTACATAATGTATTTGTATAATGTATTCATGTATTTGAGATTACATAATATTTTAAGAATTCTTTCCTGTAAAAGGAAGACTATTTGCGGCAATATCAGCGATATGCAGAAAATAGAATGTTGAAGTGATTACAATACTTTCTCTCATCAATTGGGATATTTCATTCAATTCTTAATCTACGCTCAATAATTCTGAAACCATTCGTTTACAACTAACAATATACGTTAAAATCTCTACAGGGAATTATCATTCAGCGTAGGAAAGTTCTATTTGTAAATAATTTGGTTAATCAACCTATACACAGTCAAGATCCATTTGCCAACCGAAAACTACCGCCAAATGAAAGGCGTAGCGGCATCTAATGAGCATATTTCATCTCGGAAAAGTTTACCTTCGGACTAATTTCACTGCAGCGTTACGGTCATAATTCACGCGAAGCTGGGGGTAATCTTCTAACGTAATACAGCTATTAATGAATTAAGGAGGGGGTTAGATAGCTCTTTTCTACTTTGAGGTTGTTGGATTTAATTTGATTTTTATCTTTTTAACATTTTAAATGCACGATTTGGTTTATTGTAATAATGGTTATTGTCATTACTGATGGATAGCGCAAAACGCTCCATTTTAGGTGAAATATTACGCTAACGTTGGTATATTCCCAACTTTTTGGGTTTGCGTGTAGAAGTTCGAAATAGTTGGAGAATTGTCGTTGTAAACACGAAAAGGGGATGGCGATTACGGTTTTTTGCTAAACTACTTCAATTATAATCCTGTTACCAACTTACTTCACTCGACTTTTTTCCCGTATCTGCAGATGCAGGCCATGATTTAAAATTGCAACAGAAATATGAAGCTCCTCCTTGTTCCTTATTGATTTATTTAAATATACCTCCCGTTTTAAAGTCTGGGAACTTATTCGGAACTGACAATCGAAATTATAAACCGACTTCTTTATTCCAGAAATTTTCAAAGGCACTTATTACACCCACGCAAATGCCTCATCTCCATAACAGATTTACAACATAAGTATATTGGTGACCGATCCACGAGAATAAACTTAATGAGTGCGCTTCAGCTTCAGGAATGCACAAGTTTCATCTAATTATTTCGATTAAACTCCTTCAACAGTGCTTTGAAAATGTTCAACTGCCATACCAAAATCTTCAGTCAGTATATCCCAGATTCCGACAGCTTCTGCTATCTTTCTAACCTTAATTCGATGGTCATCTACCACTATTTGGCGAACTTTTCCGATACTATCGGTAGTGCCACAGTATTCGAGTAAATCACGTACTCCAATACTGTGGCACTGCAGTTCAGTATTGCTGCTGAAGATGATAGCTTAGCTATCGAAACGTGCGTACATTTTCAGTGAAGTGTTTGTGGTAAGGGGTAATAGTGAAGTGTTTCACTACACGGTAGTGGTTGCTGTTTTTCGACGTCACGAATGTTCAACGTCAAGTAAGCCGGTGCGACCAAAATTCCGCTGCCCAAAGTCCCCATAAACAACATCCAGCCGTCTCGGCTTTAATTTGAATTTAACGATGGTTCGATATTGGTTTTTTTTATGGTTTGGAGCAGGTTTGTAAAGTTTTCATTAACCATCGTACAACACCTGAAATGTTTTCATTCAAGTTGCAGCCGACAATAAATACAAACATTTGTGAATGGCGACAAGCGACAAAAAAAATTGCTGAAACATGATAATGGCAATGGTTTGAGGCCACAAGTAAACTCTGGTTTATATTTTTAACAAAAAAATTGGTATATTCAATTTGGTTGAACCTGATTTATTTATAACAAACGCTCGGGTGAACAGTTCATTTGGGACAAGTAGACTTACTGTGTATTTGTGGTAGCTAAACTATTTTTTTTATTTTATATAAAAGGTTCCTTTGCCACAAATGAAAAGTCTCAAATAGATCTTTAGTAAATGAACGAAAAAGCGGTTCATTCGGCCAATATTTTTTTGAGTGTCCTGAAAGAATAGCATCTACTGCTGCTAAGAATAGCAACGACTGTTAAACAACAACTGAATATCCAACATGGCTGGAATCTTCAAAAATATTTTTTGTTGGAACAACGTTTGATACTGTAAATTTTAGAAGGCACGTCAATAATGTAAGTGAAATTTATAGATACTTATTCAACATATTTATCGGTTTCAAATGAGTGTCAAAAGTTGTTCCTCATTTCTTAGCCACGAGATTCCTATAACTAGAACCATTAAACAGTACTCAAGAATACTACATCATATTTCCTATGCGGTACCTTTTATTTGAGCTGGTATCACTGATAAAAGAAGTAGTGAGCTCTTACTGATTTACAGCACAACAAATACATTTCCTATTCAAATTTTTACGCTATAAATTAACAGATTTCACCTTATTTATCTCTGAGCAAATATATTTTTAAATCCCCTTAGTTCCAGAAAAAATTCTTAAGCTTTCATCCCTGAAAACCGAGTTTATTAAATGAAAAGCATATAATTACTCAATCACGAGTTTAACGAAGAAAAAGGGCGAAGGAGGCAAGAAAAGGACGGGGTCCTGTTTCAATAATTACGAATTCTGGAAAAAAAATTGCAATTTGTTAATTCCAGCGAGACGTCGGCAGTTGCGATTCCGGGAAACGTCCATTAAAACAGCGAAGTTTTAGGAAAATTAAACAAGACTTTTCGAACTTACAAAAAAAAAGAGGCCCAAATATAAAAATTCCGCTTTTACTCGCGATTTCCCATTTCGCTTGAGTTCTCTTTTCTCCTTCCGGAAACAAAAAGAAAAGCGGAGGGAGATCCACCCAAACGCCGGGTAAATTGCTCACTTAATGAGGACTGTTTTCGTCCGGCCAAAAACACCGTCATAATCATCGCGGAGGTGAACGAAATTCGAATTATGCGTTTGGCGTTCGTTTCTGGTGAAATTCCAGTGAAAAATGAACGTTCGCGTTTGACTGTAAAGTGTTTGATGTTGTGGTTAGCGCGCTGTTAGAGCTGAAGATGACGCCGAATAGAAGTGGGAAACACCAAGGAAAATATCATTGAAAATGGCCATTCTATCTACTTGCTGTTGTTGGAGCTCCGTCAGAAAAGGTAGTTTCGCCTGCGGGATCTATTCAATGGTAAGTGCTGTGATTTATGTATTTTAGTTATCCTTATAGGAATCCTTGGAGAATTATATTAGTTTAACGACGTGATCTATTACTTTCACGTTCCTATTTTGTGCTAAACGCATTAAGCATTTACGTTATCTATTATGGCGTAAAACAATTATGTAACTATTTTTGGCCATATTTGAAAATTTCCGACGAGTGCATGTGAATTTTTTAACTTGGAAAATTGAAATTTTGTAGAACTGTGGCCGTATGAAGTGGATTAGAAACCCAATAATTTTCTCGAAAACATTATACAGAATGTCCAACAACTACGTTTAAACTCTCAAATCGAAGAAGTGTAAAAAATTGCTCTGACGAAAGGACAAGAAAAATTCCATATTCATTATGCATCTAAAATTGATACTTTTAATTAGTCGTGACTGAAGTTCTCCACTTTCCGTAGGCTTCACGAAGTTACGAGAGACTCGTCTTTTGTCGACTTTCAAGGAAATCAGTAGGCAATACGAATCCATTCTCATGAGACGATCAAACACAAATCTGTCTAGTGTCTCCAGCTAATTTCGTGAAGCGCATGGAAAGTGGCGAACTTTAATCATGACCATTAGAAAACAATTCAGAATCAATGAAACGTTTAATTTTTCCGTTTTAAACATGTGGTTTGCTCCATTAATGAGAGTTGCGCTTGTTTGGGAGTCCATTTCTTGTAAATTTGACCGATTAAACACTCACAACTATAAAAGTTTACACGCACTCGTCTATTTGCCAGAAAGAACAGAAGAAGAAGTTAGAACTAGGGACATAATTGTTTCATCAAACAAACCTTAAAATTGAATAAGGAATTGAAAGATATAGCAATATATAGGATGTTCCATTTAAAATAACAAAGTTCAGACCTATTTCCGGTACAATCGAAAGTGTCAGATTATTAGAAATATTTTAGTTCAATAGTACCTGTCGGCTTTAGTGCGCTAGCAAGTTTTCAGAATTTTCCAATGAATACTCTTTCACATATCGATCCATGCCGTTCCCGGTGAAACATAACGTTTGTTAAATGCACTTTCATCACAAAAAGAACTGTAAATTGAATCAAAGCTTTACAAAACGCAGAATTACGTAATATTGTTAGTCGTCAAATTTTCTTGTTCAAAACTAAATTTAAATTAAAAATGCATTAATTTCAACATGTTAATGCATTTTTTTTAATTAATTGGCTTGTCAGTGGCGCCCATGACACGTGCCCTAGATAATCTGTTAACTTAGCCTCGTAAATTATTTAAAAAGAGGCAATAAACTTAAATTTAAATCTGAATTTTTAATTTTTATTTTAGTAAACTTGTTCGGATAGACCCTCTTAAAATATTCGCCAACAGTGCTACCAACAACATAGAAGAAAATGCATGTTTTTATAGACTAGCACCGTAGGATACTTGTTGCGTCCAATTGGTTTATTGGAGTAATTGCCGGTGAACTGCTAGGAGGTTTCAAAAATAAAGTCAGAGTCAATCCGTCGGAGATTTTGTAATCTTAGTTGTATTTAGTTTTTACTACTTACCACCTTTTATCTCCGACCGAGTTTTAGTTTTTAATGTATGTATATGTGGTTTCCTTGCTTCTCTGTATTTTATGCTTGTCTCGGATCTGCTTCTTATTCTTTATATCTTTGATATGAGCCAAAAGGATATGTCATTGCATACAGTTATTTGAATATTTAGATATGGACAAACTATAGCTTTTATTCGTAGGTACAAATATAAAAGTATTTCCTACGTTATGCACTCATTTTTATATTAGGAACCCGACTAATACTTATTTAGGAGCTGGAAGACCCGGTAGGGTGACTGTGGCAGTTTAATAGTCAATCAACATCTACCGTAAATACGACTGGACTCCCGACTACCCAGGTCCTCCTAGCGTCTTTCGCGCTTTTTAACATTTATTTGTATTTATATACAGATTGTTCGTTGCATGTAGGGTCGACGTTAGTGGTCGGCTATAGTCGGAGCATGCTATGTCAGTTGTATGAGAGCCGTATTAGAATGCAGTCGATGTTCGTTTAATTCAGGATCTCGATGCATTAAGATTTTTTTATATTCATTATTCCTTGTTTCCTTTCTCTATTTAATCGTTTCTATTTAAAATAGTAAGTATTTCAACTATTTTTGTTCTTCTATTATTATTCTTGTTTGTAATAATGGATATGTTCTCCTTTGAAGAAAAGAAATTTGTAGCAAAACATTATCATCGTCGTCAGTCTGCAAATTACTCGTTCTTTTCAAGCAAAATTTGAAAAAAACTATTTGTTATGAAACTGTACGCCGCATAATTAACAGTTTTTAAATGCATGAGTTGTATTCCAAGAAAGCAATCAAAATGCAAGAGTTCTCCTACATCCATTGTAAAAGTTATACGTATAACCTTTATAAATCAAATTTTGGTTTTTTAAAAAGATTTTCTCACGAACCTAAAACAAAACTCATGGATGTTTGTATCCACATCGTCATAAAAAGACAAAATGAGGAAAGGGATATTTTAATTTGCGCTACAGTAGAAGAAACGTCGCATACATCTAGCAGAAAAATTGCAGAGCAGCTGAATGTTTCACACAATACGGTCTACACAATTTTAAAGAAAAATAAATATCGATCCTATAAGTTGAATAAAGCAAATGAAATATTTCCTAACGGCAATAATATGACAGATTCGACTTTTGTGAAGCAGTTAGCGAACGTTGCATCAATGGCGAAAACTTTGTAAAAAACATTTTATTCACTGACGAATCCTCTTTCGTGCCGCATCGACGTCACAATCCCTCTGCTACACGCTATTGGTCTGAAGAAAATCAAAACATAGCATACAACGCTCGCACTTAATATCCCCAAAAGATGAATGTGTGGGCAGGTCTTTTAGGAGACCGCATAATTGGCCCCTTTTTTATTGAAGAAAATTTAAATGCGGAAAGATATTTACATCTTTTACAAAATACTCTGTTACCGTACATAGGAAACTTTCAAAACGTTATAATGCACGATGTTTAGTTTCAGCAGACGGCTGTCCGGCTCATAATGCAGTTATCGTACGAAGGTACTTGCAGGAAATCTTCGATAATCGGCTGGTCACCGGGGGAGTGCCATTCGCTGGCCTCCTAGGTCACCCGATGTAGCCCCAAATGATTTTTTCTTGTGGGCTTGCTCAATTTATGGCTTCGAAAATAATAGAGCTCATTCTATTGAAGAGTTACGTGAAAAGATTATAGATTGCATGCGAAACATATCAGCCGGAACATTATCTAATGTCCGTAGAAATTTTGAGGTTATGTTATTGCGTGTTTCAGCTTGTAGATCGTTTTGAGAATTTATTATCTTATGTTTCCTTTTATTCTGGTTTTGCACTGAATCTTGTTTTTTTTTCTTCTTTTCTTTTAATCTTTTAAACAATATATCTGATTGTTTTTCTCAAGGCAGTTTATATTATTATTGGAAATGTTTTTATTTTTAAAAGGACTATATTTAGTATTATTTCCCTTGTTGCTGAAAGCAGTTTGTTATGTTTAGAAGTGATTTTATTTAAAAAATATATATTTAGTTTTATTTCTGTTATTTATATAAGGATATTTATTTATTTTTAGAATTGTTTCTATATCCATAAAAATAGCAATTCCGTACTCGCATACGATTATTTGCAATTAATATGTCATTACGACAGAACTGAGCGCGGAGCGTTCGGATAACATCGACTGACCCTAAGACGGCCGAACGTACGCTGAATATGTGTCCGTAAACTTCGCTTTGATTGCTCATTACCACACCCCCCTTAATATAACGAGAAAGTCACAAAGCATATATTGTGCGAGAAGCGTATATATTGTCCGGCTGCAAGCACCGAAAACATCGCATCAGCCGATGCCTAGCTCCGCCCGTGCAACTCGAGCATGCGCTGGATCCGTAGCCGACGCACAGTCGTACGTTAGCGGAGCTCGGTAGATGACTGGCGATGAAACGTACTCGGTTCGCTGCCGTATCGGAAAACAAAGCGCGGAGCTAAATCTGCGGCTAGAGCGCGTTTATTTATTTTATTTTAAAATGCAATTTTAGCAGATTCTTTCATTATGCCGCATATACGTTATTGTAGCGTAAAATAAATGGTATATACAGATAGAAATAAATACAATGGATAAAAATATGTACAAATATAGGTAATAAAACAAGATTGACAATAATAAAGCATATAAAAATATTAAATAAAATATTACTCATACGGCTAAAGTAAAGATGAAAAACAAATAAAATATTCTTGAGAATTACGCAACACGCCTATTTGATGCTAAATATATACAGACATATTTTCCAATTCGATTGCATCATGTTGAACATTTTGTTGATAGATGGTATCAATATTCTAGCCAACTTTCAAATTTATTTTGACACTTGTTCGTATATTTTTATTTTTCTTTATCTGCTACCTTATATATTATTGGTCTGTTCTTTTTCACTCCACAGAAAAAACAAACATAGTTCTCTATTAAGATATATGGTATATGTTCCCGTTTTATATCTAAAATCTGAAAATGTCAACAATAATTTAACATTTATTACAATTTTTTCTGTTGTAAAACAGTAATAAAGTGTTATACTCTTAATTCATGGGTGGCACTACTGCTATTTTCAAATTCATTTTAAAACCATCAAAAAATAATGGCTTTTTGTGGAACTATAATTTAAATTTGAAGAATCTTAAATCACAGAATGTTTCGATTAAAATAAAAGGCACGTTCGTTTCCGGTTTAGTCAAAGATGTAATAAAAGAAAATACACAATAATAAACATATGGGCCCTAACATCGCCGTCACATAGGTTTTCTTCTCCTTCAACAGTTTTCTCATTCGGTATTTACAAAACAACATCTAGTATAACATTACTCGCGATTTATGATTATTCTCCACCAGTCTCACATAACTCCAGCTCCATATCTGCAGCGTATTTTCTTTTATATGTCTTTTCTTCTTATATTTACGTCCTCATACTTTAGAATGAGCTGTTCAGTAGATTTCATGCAAGGCGGGTGACTGGCATTATATCGTTCTGCAGTTTGTTTCGAAATTGCGGTCTTTAAAATTACAAAAACGGTTATACTACACACAGCAGCTCTGTTTGCTTTCTCTTGATTTTCTACGGCATTCGTCAGTCTATTTACAATTATATATCGGTATTTGGTATCAAATGTAACAGGTCAAGGTCATCGTCTTCAGTACCGGCCTCTCTTTGCAGCAATGCTACTTCTGGAATCATACCACAATTATTAAAATTGGTTAAAAAAATCAAGTAAGGAAGAATTGGACGACAATTCAGTATTGCCAATTTACGTTAAATAGAAATTTACGTAAATGCGCATTTAATTGGTTGATAATATAATTCGGTTATTTAAATGCGCTTTTAGCTAACTCTCCTTTTAAATGGGATCGATAATACCGGGAAATATTAACCCAATTTACTCTACTTCATACTACAACTATGTAATTTCTTCCATCATAGTTAAACGGAGCATTTAAGCTTAAAAATAAGTAAGTAACGTTTCTCATTCCTTCAGCAATGCAACTTCTAAGACGATATAAAATTTTAATAGCCTATCATTAAACGAGTAATTCATAGTGCTGAGGGTATTGGATTTTATTCCACTTAAACGACTGGCCCGATAATGAAAATACATTGTACGAAATGGTAACCGACATACACTCTGCTATTAATTTCACAACGGAATTTCTACGGGACTTTCCATTTATTTTTAATGCATCTCCGGTTAGACACGCCCGTTTCATTGTGCTTTGTATCTAAAATGTGATTGAAATTTGTTTCTTTTTCCTCTTTTGATAAATCGCTGTAGTTAGGCATTCAGCAGTCACAAATGTAATCAATTGGAATCCCGAGCGCGCTCGTAAAACAGCGGACCATGTTAACCCGTTGATTAATTAATTCTTTGCGTGCTTCTTCAGTATTGCATTCCAGGATCCTACTTTTAGCAAGATAAAATTTGTGCGCCTTTACGGAATATTATTTGATAAGCTCTTCAAACCATTGTTGTAGCTAAAAAAATGTTGAGATGCTCTGATGTTTCCGAATGATTGGGATATAGATATATTTAATATATTGTTATTGAAAAATTTTAATTCTCGATCAGAAAATTTTGACTAATTGATATTTAAGTCCAAAATAATAATACAGGGCAATTTAGACTTTGTCGAGAAGCGAAGAGTTGGTGGTGAGACGACTTCAGGAGGCACTTGATAACTTAGAGAGGTGGCTGGCGAAATGGAAACTCATAGCTAATAGTAGGTTAGGTTTACATGGAAAAAGAACGGATATTCCGTGGCGATTGCGTACAGAACATGTCAGGGAGAATTTCTTCCGGGCCAAAAAGCTGTTACCGTTTCTCTAACCACAAGCTCCTCGCTCACCTTAAAAATAAAACTGCATATTCGTGGGGAACAGCCACAACGACTAATTTACACAAATTAGAGGTCCATCAAAACAAGATCGTAAGGCTTTCCGCAAAAGCCTTAGCTTGTAAAAAACGCACAGTTCGCTTCTGGCTTGCACAGTTGAGAAGCCCTAATATTGGCCCCCGCTCCGATGTTGCAACACGAGAACAGAGGATTAGCCTGTCTCTATTTAATGGTATTTAGATGATCGTATCTCTTGGCACTGGGTTGCAGCACGAAATTGTTTCATCACTGCTTTTTGGAAAGACACCTTTTGAATGAACGAAGACGTCTGCTTTACGACATCTTGTCTAGTTTTAATTTTTGCGACAGTATCTACAACTTCTACATATGCAAAAACAATTCAAATGGTGCAAAACTTCTGTACAGGTTATGGAATGCGCAGTGGATGTGGTATTAGTTCCAAGCTATTATCTTCTAAGACCCTAAACATAAAAAAACCGACTAATTCTGTAGAGTGTATTGTTTTTTATAGTGTGATTAAACAGAAGAAACCGCGTTGTCTACATAACGAAGTCCGCTTTAGACACCAAGAGCACTCTCGGCGTATCCGCGGCACAAATTTATTATCGACTCTCAAACGCAGAAGGGAAATATTCAAGCGAAAAAGGTAGGAAGTTACTAAATAGTTACATACTGGGTTCTGGATTTAGCTTTTCGTCGTCTTCGTCGCTTATTATTATTAAAAAACAAGCCAAGGATTCACTTCTTTCCGAACCACCAATGTGGACTTTGGTTCTTTGCTACAACCTCTCTCGGTAGCTACCTTTTGTTTTTATATATATCCTTCTTTTCATTTCTTTTCGTTCTGTATAGGCCAAAAGAACAACGCCAACAGTACAACTATATTCGAGTAATTTGGTCTTTTTGCCGCTCTTTATATATGTACAACCATTTTATACTTTTCGTTTCATTATACTAATAAATACATATTATTATTGAAATAAAAACGTAGGCTTCAACAGCCAGAGTCAATTGTAATTAAACGAGTTCCGGGTTTGAACCGTGTCATGTCGTTTTGGTCAAAATAAAAACTCGACGTTTCGCCCACAATCGTATGGGGCTTCAAAGGCACGCTTGCACAATACTACATTCTATTCCTCTTTTCCATTCATAGCAAGCGCGTCCTGTAAACTTCCATTTATTCACAATAAACTTATTTCAATCTTTTCGAGGAATTAATATCTACAAGCATCAGTTAACTCTTAAGATCTCGAAGCAATCCTACGAAATGAAGCAGCAACAATGCCTCTAATTACGGATGGAAACTCGTTAACAATATTAAAATTTTAATTAGAAAACTTTCAGAAAGTTACGCGGACGTAATACCCATGTAAACACATCCTTTTAATTAAAGTAGCCCGCAGCAGGTCTGAAATTATGAGAACTGCAGCGTCAAAGTAGATCGACGCAATTAATTAACACTTCTTAATCGGAGAGTGGAGGAACTGCAGTTAATTTTATCGAAAATAACTTTCCTACGCAGCCTTGAAGATTGCTTTTCGACTTATTGTGTGTTTGAGCTTGCGTGTTTTACGATCTTTCCTCATCAGAAAATCTTTGAGTATTAAGATCCAGGATAGCAGCTTCAGCAAAAGGTATAACTATATAAAATTTCTAACACCCAAGGAAGAAGTCCAAAAACACCAAATTTTAACATTCATGACCACTTAGAAAAAACCTATATTATATATTGTTTAATGCAGCGATTGATCAAGTTTTCATCAAAACTACAAACTGGTCTGCGCATAGAATGGACATCCAAAATTGATGGAAATTTGGGAAGCATAGTAGGACAAAATTAGTCAGACGATGAAGGACATGGAATCGAGAGGTGGTAAAACTGGAAAGGCAGGGAACAGCTTAAAAAATGAATCCCAAAGATAACTAACTAATAACAGAAAGAGGAGAGAGAGAGAATGCTTTAACACCTAACCGGGACCGAAGAAATAAGTAACAAAGAAAATGGCTCATTGCTCGAACGCACGACAACACAATTAACAAATCTCAATAACCAATCATTTTTGATTTGGGTGACTAATTCATATAAATGGTTAATTTTTATTAATGGTTGACCAACCAGAAATTTCAATGAATTGCCACATACTCACAGTTTTGAGCTGCCACGAATATGAAATAATTTCAATCTTTGCATAAGATGCGTGCGTAAATTTGAAAACATTGCTACTCTGTAGCTATTACATTTTAACATTATTTTTTTAAACGAACTATTTTGGTAAAAAAATCAGAAATTATATGTTGAAAATTAGTAGATCAGGAGAAATATGGAACAATCAAGAAACCTCCTCGAAAATCTGGAGATTTAGCAATGCTAACCGATTCACCCCAAGGATGTATAGAATTCCACGTAGCGTGATACAAATTACAGGACCTTTTGGGAACCACCTCGTATTCAATGTCCAAACCCATAACTTTTCAAACTAGTTTTAATAGCGTTAAAAATAACTTATTCCACGTCTTTTATAGTATCTAGTGCACAAGGAGAGGGAATTGTGAAGTTTCAATTTGGAGCAAAAATGTTTGTAAAACATTTGGCCTGACAGTCAAGAAGTGAGATGTCCAATGTGCTTCTGCTAGTGTTCATCCAAAAATTGAACAATTTGAATAAAATATTGCGCTTTACATACAGCAAGAAATCAAGCAATTTATATAACCCAAAATTGATCAATATTCGTTATATATATATGGCAGTATTCAATCTGTGAAAGTCGATCAATCAAAAAAAGATTAAGTTGTTGATGAAAACTGTAAGTTGAGATGTGCTAAGTTTCAAATAAATTTTATACACTTATTTCAAAAGCAACTTGGCTAAAAAAAAGAAAATCATGTAAAACTGGAGAACGGCTGAATATAAGATCTGAATCGCAAGTTGAAACTGAATTACGTATTTAGAGGAAAGACGAACAGATCACTCATTCGCTCGCCCATCGTGATTAGCTAACATCATGAACGACGTATCTCGACGAGATTTTAAGAATGGACAGTATATATTCCGTCGTAAGCAGCATCCTCTACGAGCCACTTCAATAACAACATCCATCACGTACATATATCGTCTCGCCATTCACGATAGATGAATTCAAGAAAATTCAATATCCCAGAATACGTAAACTCTCTAACCTTAAGCGAAGTTTCCAATATCGCTCACCGTCAAGGGAACTCGTCTATGACAGCGTACAACGTTTCAAACAATCGCTACTTGACTGCTGTTATGTCGCAGGCTCCCCGGAGACAATCGCGAGTGAAATAAGCCGTTTCATCGCGTATATGCGTAAAGAATTTGTTGTTATTGATGCAAAAACCCCAATCAATCAACCGCTGCTTTGAACAGCGTTTCGATCGGGAGAATAACAGACACGGAAACGTTCCGACATTCCGTGTCACATCCCCGGCGCGGCGGTCACCTCCGTCTTAGTTACACAAACATCTGAAGCGATACCGATTTCCTAGTCAATAATTATTTGGGCTTTATCAGCAAGCCGCAATAGTTAATTACGGTCAGAATTATCGGCACACGTGCGCTCTTCTTGCTTGCCGTTCTCTTCGTTTTTCAGGTCCGGATTGAAGGAAATTTCAAAGAAGGAAACAATCATTTTGTCTAATTGAAAATATAATAATAGCAAATTATCACAACAAATAAGTTCACTAACTCCAGGAGTGTATTGTATACGTAAAAATAATGTAAATAAAACTTATATGTTATAGCTTATGATATTGATGATTTTCTTGCATCCTCGAGTACGCGCGATTTGAAATGTTTTTCCACAAACTCATTTCAAACCGTCAACGTCTGCGGGATACTCTACAGAGTATCTCACAATCTAGGAACCCAAAATTGATTCTCAAGCAAAACAAGATCAAGGGTTTTAGCACTCTCTTCGGCTAATCATTATGTTTTACTAATGATATCCGTCATACTTTGAAAGTCCTTGACTTTGTGAGAATTATGCTATGACTATAAAATTGCCTCTTTTTAGAATTAAATGTCATCAATTGTGTCTACTACGGAGACACAATTTCGGCACTAGGAGGTGGTAGCAACCAGTGTTACGGTTTTCTCCATCTTGCACGTAACAAGGTTGCTCACCAATAGTGCCACAAGGAAATTTTACAGCTGTGGATGATGCAATCATCCGAAGTGTTTATCCTGGCCAGGACGAACATAATGTGCTGTATCTTTTGTCGGCTCTAATAAATCTTTCCATTTTAATATCTTAGATGGATTTCCTGTGCTAGGCATTGAAAATCTGTACTTTATACGCAATACATTTACAGAAATAAACGCCAACAAATAATCCTAAATTCGATTGCGTCATAATAAACGCTCCACGTTGTCTCCGTCCTGAATCTAACCCTGGATCGCGCCCACATTTTACTCATCAAGGTACGGAGTAATATTCGTTCAGTCGAAACTCAATAGGGCTCAATACCTTTCGATGTAAATGTACAGTGGAAGAATTTAATGACTGTGATGTTCGCCAGTAAAGAAAGAGATCTCTTTTGTGGGATGTATTGTAGCTGTTCTAGCCGGCGGCTTAGTAGCACATACCTACGTATAAAGATTGGAAATTCTGAATCTTCTACAAATATCCGTAATTAAGACGAGGCTTAACGTTTTGGAAAGCAAGCCTATAATATGAACATTTTAAAGTCTCTAAAAGAAACGACAAAAAAAAAAAAAAAGTTCAAATAGATGAGATACAAGTCACTACATATATCTTTTTCTTTACTGGCAAACACTGCGGTTACTAAATTTTGTCACTGTACGTGAGGTTTGAGAACATACGCACGCAGGTACTTCGAGTCAGATCAATCAAATATTACGACGTACGACTCGATTGGTTTCCAAACGAAGACGGGGTTGATGAGACGCGCGATTGCGTACCGGATTTCGCATATTAAAAGGAAATGGAACGATGTAATTTAACGTTTATCATCGATCCGGTCGACTTAAAAGCGTCTTAAAGTTGGAAATTGCTGAAGTTTACTGTACAATAGGTGCAATATTCCTGACTGTATAACTTCCGGAGAACATTTCTTGCGAAACCCGATTTGTATGCTACACATTTCACACAAATTCGACTTCGAAAAATGGTATCGCTTTGAATTGAAATTTGCTCGTTCATTTCCAAAATACAGAAAATTAGAACAAAGCAAGATAGTGGACAAAGCGAGACCATTTGCTTTAATCTATGCTGGAAGTCGATCCCGAAGATTGGATTTAAAAGCCTTCCTCTTATCACGCTCAGGTTTCTCATTTTACGCTTTTAACGCTGGCTATTTCCCCAATATCTGAAAGCATGCAAGCTCAGAAATACCTCCCGTAAGTCAAGCGTCTTAGGGATCTGTTGAATGTTATTAATCTGATTCCTGACGTGCAACTTGAATTTCGTACCGATCTCCCGACCGATTTCCAGTTGCTTCGTCTTTCTTGGAATTCGTCTGTAATATGTTTAAGCGCGTGGGGACGGTCGGAGTGCTGAAAATGGGTGATAGTTTAGTATCGCCTGTTTTTTGTAAGTAGTGGTTCAGTTTCGTCATCCGAATGGCCAATAGTGATAAAGGAGCTTAGAGGCATTGGCTTATGTAGCTTCGACAAGAGATAAGGGAATTTTTTCCAGAATAATAAATATTGAAAGTTTAATGTCAATTTATTGAGACTTTTGAAAAATCAGAACCAATTCTTCTTGTACTCTCCCAAATCGAACACAAACGTTGCAACAAAATTGGCCCTTTGTTAAAAGATCCTGTTTATGCAGAAAAGCCTGAAAACAAAGAACAACTTGTGCTGATCGTGAGACTGTTAACAGAACTTTCTTTAGTTCCAAGAAGAGCTCGAATGCGCATACAGGGTGGACACTTTAAACAATTAATGCAATAAAGCAACTTCTTTTTAACTGATTTTCAATGAGGTTTTACCTAATATTTATTTAAATTTCAAATTACCCTAGCTCAGTTACGAGAGGAACATATGTCTAGAACATATGTTCCTTAAACATCTTTGAAATTGCTTGAGCAACATTTCCTTAAAATGTGGCAATCATGTCATGGAACACCCTATTATAGAAGAAATAAGATGCAATCACGAATTTGATTTGGTACAACCTTTACGACTAATAACTAAAAGCTCAAATTTATGATTGCTACATAATCTAAGAAAAGTGCTTCTCGTTATATAAAAAATTCAAACCGCCGCAATTCAACGTTTGAAAAGTTCCGAATCTGCTTATAAACCGGGCAAGGTTATCCGTACCGCAACAATGTCAAACGTAATCTTACCAGTGTGGGGAGCTTATCCAGACCAGAATCAAATTGTCGATAGACGCGAATATGTAAAGCTCAATTACTAACGTCTAGACGTGTTTTTCCGCTCGCAAAAGTAACGCACAAAATCCTAACATATGTAGATGGACTTATGGCATTGAATTTCTCGAATTTCTACTTACGCAGATCGTGCACTGGATATCTTGTTACGTGATAATTTCACGTGACGAAGGGAGGATAATGACATGTTTACTCGGGACTGTATTCATATAATTTAGAGGAGGGTAGATAGGAATCGGGATGTCGTTCGTCCCCAACAAGCTTGAGTCAATAACATTTCGAATTGGCTAACAGAGGGGAATAGCGCAAAATAAAGAAATACTCCCCATATCAGTTTGTAGGTGTAGGTTATCGTGATTAAATTTTTCAGTATACAGTGTTTTCCAGTATTTGGAATAAATTTTTATGATTATGAAAATCAATCGCCCCGAAGGCCCATTTGTAAGAGGTAGACGTTTGAGTCTGTGAGAGTTGGCGATGTTTTTGGTGGATTCGGTACTGTGACCTACAACTTTTCCTTCTCCTGAAGAAGCTCCATATAATTGTGGACGAAACCTTGAATTTTCGATTACCTAGATGACATGGTCTAAACCTGGAAAAATTTCGTGTGCACTATTAAATAGAAGATCGAAAGTGACCTCGAGAACGTTTTAGCTTTTCTTTGCAAATCTACATAAAGATGCTAAAGGTAAAAGAAGAAAATGAGCTTTCTTCTGTTTTTGACTTCGAACGTTTCCTCTTCGGATTTATAACAAACTCGACATTTAAACCTACCCTCTACCTCCAATAATAGGCGAGGTCCCCAACCCAGGCGAGAGTTGAAAATGAATCGCCTGTATTGGTAAGATACCCCGTTGGGCCGTCACCACACGTAAAAATGTTTTTTGTATTCACCATGTGTATTTAAAAAAAAGATTTGTAATAATAGTGGTACTTATCTTTAGTAAGCATTAACCTTCATCCAACTAAAATTAAAGAAGGTGCATGACAGTACTGAAGACATTGAATATAACCAACGAAGTCGAAGTCAGTGTTTCAGCACACATCAATTTCGAAACCAGATGCATTGCAAAGATCCATATTTTTTGTTTTAAGTCTAAGACGATGTTATAAGGATCGCCCAATAGAAACGCGTTTAGACTGACCAGTTGCAACTGTAATTTGATTCTTTCTAAGCAGTCTGGTTGCGATCTTCTTGTTAGGTGTTAGAAATGACCTATTGAAACGTTGATGTCGTTTACGACTAATCGCAACACATTTGCATAAAACGTGTTCTGCTGTCTCCAGAACTTCTTATGGTGGACGACAGAATTGAACTTCAGCTAGTTTATGCAAATGATATTTTAGAACTGTGTGATTTGTCAATAAACCCGCCAGTTTTCTGACATTCCCTTTGCTAAAAGATAGCACTGTCTTTGATGAGCTTGATATGAATGCTTTCGCCTGCTCTTGTCCTGATATGTTTTGTACGAGGCTCTTCAATTTTCCACCTATTTCCTATTTTAGGTTGCTCTTTTATAAACCGTAGTAAGGGTATAGACCAATGAAAATCAAACTCGTTGCTTCATTGGTCAACCTTTCTGTTGTCCCCGATCTCTTGATAGGATGGGACCCATTGTATAGTAATGTCCTGATAGCGTTGATTTCGAACATATTCGTGTATGAAATCAGATTTCGTGCATAAGCTTTGACGTTTTTTGAAGCAACAAATTTAAAGCAAAATTTGTTGCTTCAAGGATATTAGCTTGAAGTCCCATAGGAGTAGGGTTGCATTGGTGCAATAAGGTTGGATAACGGAGAGAATCCACAAATGATTTGACATGTTCGTGTTGCAGCATCCGACAAAAAGATAAGGCAGTCAAGAATTGCTTTAGGTTCAAATAGATTCTCTAAATCTTGTGTGAGAACTGTACTTTTCCTTAGCTATTTGGATATCCCGAGGAGCAAAAAATTGGCACCAACCATTAATTCATTCGGTGCGCTAGGCAAGAACAAGTGATGAATTTTTACACCAAATTGTTGCTTTGGTGTGATCACTACGAATCGGAATCTACATGCAATGAGAGCATGCATCTTATCCTTCGGCAGGACCGCAGTAGTGGCCGCACTGTTTGATTGCCCGATGCTATATTCTAGAAGATATTCTAGAAGATCTAAAATGACATTAAAGTTTTTCTAAAGCACTATTAGGGCGTCTTTCTTCTCGATCCATCTACTGAAATCGAAAAAAAAAATAATGGTACTATGTACATAATTATTCATTAATTCGTTTATAATTCGTAAAGTGCAAGATCTTATTAATTTTATGTAATGAAATTTGAGGAATAAAACCAATCGAATTAACGCACACATACATCCCTGTAGCAATCCACGTCGATTATCTTTCAAGATAGCATGTGGCGAAGGCTCTGTAAAAGATATACGAAAGCCACAGCATTTCATTACAAGGCGACGCGAGACAATAGCTTCGCATGAATATAACTTTCCGAAAGATGATTTTAATTCTCGCATTGTGAATGTTTGCCGCGAAGCGAAATGATTATTTCAACGGACGAGCGGTCGGGTTTTCCAGCTTTCCATTTCTGAAATGAAACGTCTGGCGCGCCCGCATTTATTTTTCGAATAGATGGTTTATTTGCTAGTCACGTTTGTTACTTACATATGTATGTTATTACATTCCGAAGTCTCCCTTCATTTATACATTTGGATACGCTGGATGCATTAAAAGTTACCCCGATTTTCTATCTCTTACGATAAGCGAGCTATAACTTTCAGAATGTTTACATATGACTCACACCCTCATTTGAATGGAACGAGGAATGTGATTGCTTGATATAACATTTTGCCATATTCACGTGATAAAGTAGGCAATAGTGGAAATTGCTTACCAACTTATATGGTTGTACGTAAATAGATTTATGATAAGAAGAGCTGGTTTGTCGCAATAACTGAAATATGCTCGATTAATTTGCTTTCTCGTCTGCTTGTTCGTTGAATATAAAATGCAATACGTTTTGTGTACAAATTGCCATTGTCATCGACTCCGGTGTATTTTCCTTAAGAAAAAGGAACAATTTAGATCTATAAAATTTATTATTAAACACGTAAAGAACAAATAACTTAAGCACACAACTCACGACAACCAAGATCGTCTCGTTATATTTTGTATTTGGTACATCGTCGCTCATTGCTCCGCGCTACTGTGCATATATAAGCGACAATGACATGAACCAGGTTTTGTGCAGTGTATGAGTTTTACATTGTCAACGATTGAAGTGGTGGCTAACGATACTCGTTCTATATCATTAAAAATTAGCTTTAAGCAAAATGACATACTTACATACTTTCCGCATTTGCGTATTTTTTGCTTAGTAGCTTAGAAAAAGTATCTTCCTTCCGGTAAAGTTACTATGCAAAATGCATCATTACTACGGTGAAATCAGGGGCCAGAGGGCGCCAAGGGATGCTTGACTTGTCGTTTCGAATGCTATGATATTAACTGTGAGGCAAACAGCGGTACAAGGTGGAGTGAAAATACCCTTGGAACTACTCTGATGGCAGAAAAGTGTCCGTGGGTACTGTTTTTTTCTCTCCTTGCATTGCTTTTGCCGTCACCCATCAACACCATGAGGAAGCTATTCTAGTATTATTTTTTTGATTTGAGAATGTGCAGTCTTCAATTAGTTTCTATTGATTAATCTTTGTAAATAAGTTTTCTTCGGCATTTTTGGAGATGGTTGTTAAATCATCAATCGTCTGCGTTTAGAAGTACATACCCAATAAAGCCATTATTTCTCTTACTCTTATTGGAAGAAGCTGATGTTGAATTCTTTTCAAATGGTGCGAATTCTAAGATACTTATAGAAATACTCAAAATCCACAACGTAACGAAAGCAAATATTTTGGCAAAATCTGTATAATAAAATTTAAATGAGATTACATATGCTTTCTATGCACCCCCGAGATTTAGATACCGTTTCTTTGCTTGCTTTTTTTTTCTTTTAATCGCGATGTTAAATTAAAACAATAAAGTATCGTCTTTCCCTCCGACATAAAATTTTAACGCGTAGCCCTCGCTGACGTACAGTAAGATACGCCAGATTTGCAATTACGTTATGTAAATTTCCGCCATAATATTTCAGATAAAATAAAATAACTTCGCATCTTACATGTTCCGTTTTATGACTTTTTCATATCAAGAGTAATGGCAAAGTACGCGATAATCTAATGCAATAAATACAAGGCTTACATGAATACATTAAAAATATTTTTCTTTGTGTTTTCGTTTGAAACGATACAATTTTCTGTCCGAAAGACCATAAAGTAGTACAAAAAGTACAATTTATAACAATCTTTGAGCGATTTTTTGGAAGATTTTTGTCAAAAAATATGTCAAAAGAAAATTTCTAGGAAGGTTGTCAAATAGTTGATATTAACATATTCAATTCATCAAAATTTGTTGATGATAGATCCACAACTTCTCAAAACAATTGTTCCGAATTAATTAAATGTTCTAAATGGTGCCGAGTGTGCAGATATTTTACTGTATGCCATGCTACCCCACAGTCCTTGTTATAATTACAGAGAATACTCTGTTAATGACAAGAACATGAATTTTTAATTAATTAAATAATTTCTGGGAAATTTATGAATTAGAAATTAGTTAGTAGCAGTGTGGGGCAAGTGGACAACTTCTGGTAGGCTTAAGCCGATATGAAAAAATAAATTTTAGTTACTTAAAAATTTAATTCGTATAAATATATTAATATATATTTGTTTATTGTTTGTAATAAATGTAAATTCGTGTAGGTTTCTGGCACTTACATACCGGGGCAGTTTGATAATTACTTGGCCATAGTAACAGATGGCGCTATCGGAATTGAAATAACTCTATTTTTCGGAAAAGTATCCTTTGACAAGAGTCCTGTGAAGTGAGTTAATTTGTGAACAACATCCATGTAATGTAAACAACTTTTATGATTTAACATCAATGGAAAAATCGAATATAGAGCAGTGATTAAATATTTGTTTTTGAAAGAAAAAGTGAATGATGAGATAAAAGTTAAATTTACTTGAATTTAATTGATGAAGAATAGCCAGGTTGTCCAAATGAGATCGCCACGTCAGAAACGATTGAAAAAATTCACGATATGGTAATGAGTGATCGGAGATTGAAAGTGCGTGAGATTGCTCAAGTTGCGGGCATCTCAACTGCAGAACATTTTAACAACTCATTCGGAGGTAAGGAAGCTTTCCGCAAAATGGGTGCGCAGTTGACCGTAAATGTGTGTCAACTTCAATAGAATGTTTAGCGATGTTAATGCGCTATCCAAATGATTTCTGGCGTTGATTCATAACTGTTGACGAGACATGGATTCATCACACCAGAGACTAAACAACAGTCCAAACAGTAGGTCTTTCGTGGCTAACCGACGTCAGAGAAGGTGAAAACCACTTTATCGGCCCAACAAAATCATGGCCACAATATTTTTGGATATAGGCGATATAATCCACGTTGATTATTTTGAAAAAGGCAGAACGATTATTGACGAGTATTTATTTCAACTTCTTGCATCGTTTCAGGGATACTGTGAACGAAAAACGCCCTCGTTTGGTGAAGATAAGAAGTCTGTTTCATCAAGACTATGCGCACATCATCGTCACCATGGTGAAATTCCATAACTTAGGACACGCGTTGCTTCCACGTCCATCATATTTACCAGATTTAGCTTCCAGGGATTATTGACGGATTAACGGTATCTTAGAAGATAGCAGACTTGTGGTTAGCTATTTGTGTAGATTCAAAGTACGACCATATTTCTGTTAACACAACAATATAACTGCGGCAAATCTCCTTTCAACACTTTCATAGGTAACTTGGTATTGACTTGATAAAATATGAAATTGCCTTTCCGTTAATTACATATCATAGACGCCATATTTCCAACATTGTTTTTAATACTTCGGATCTTCAAGTGATTGCTCCTTCCAACACCATCCACAGAATTGACATTACTATACCCGACAATATGATTTTGATGGATTTGTACAAGAGAAACCCATTTCGGACTTTGAAAACTTCGACGAAATAAATATTTGTTTTTTCATCTCGCCACTGGAACAAAACTTCACTACCTACCTTTTTTTTTGTAGAAGTTCCATATCGCTGCGGTAAAATAAAAGTGTTGCGTCGACGTCCACCGTAAAAGCGTCGTTTCGTTCGACAGCAGTAGCTAATACCAGAAAAAAAAACGAAGAATAAACACGAAACAAACATCTGCACGGATAGAAATTGATTCCGCGCGAGCCATATACGACCGGAGCGGATTCAGTGCGATCCATTAGGGTGGAAAGTGGGGAAATGCCTCACTGAATTGTATGTTTTGCGCGATGCGATCGCATTTATTTAATTAAAATCGAAAGTAGCATATAGCCGGTAATGGTTTTCAACTTTTACGCTATATGTTTGTTCGGTT
Organism: Marronus borbonicus; assembly: GCA_902655005.2. NCBI lineage: Eukaryota > Metazoa > Arthropoda > Insecta > Coleoptera > Scarabaeidae > Marronus > Marronus borbonicus. The sequence goes on along the minus strand of LR737398.1, from coordinate 664,846 downwards.
TTTCTTTTAAAAAAGGGAGTAATGAAGCGAGTGCCAAATATGTACGTTGATTCTGTAAATATGTTTTTATTTAGAGTGAGATCTGAAATGAGAAACGTACGTTGTAGTATTCTTATAAGAGGCGAACTCACCCAATATTATATCAATTACTTCTCATAGAGGGTTATTGAATTCCATTATAAAACAATTGTGAAACTTAAACCTTCATTGTTTTGTTATTTTGCGGAAAAATTAAAGGATTCGGGCTGATTTTAGGGGATAAACGGGGGCTAATAAACATGACTTCGTATGTTACGTACAATGTACTGCAAAAAGCTTTGCAGATTTTGCTCTCTTGAAAGGCAAAGCTGATTTTTCAGAATTCAATAAAATTGGACTTGTTGCCATCTGAATGCGGCATATCATTGTAAATCTTATCGCCCTGATTCCAGTTGGCACGCCAGGATTTCGACTTTCATCTGAAAGTGCCAAAAACACGTATTTTTTGCTTACTTCTGCCTATGCTATCACTTAGTATTATTCTTACCCTTCAAAAGTTGTCAAATTATATCATGTAGTACTTCATAAGCATTATGCGTCATAGCAATGCAACGTCGTTTTAAACATTTTTTGACAAACTTTTCTGATAATCCCGCAAAACTACTTTATCGGCTACTTTGGTTATTTGGTGGTTTAGTTGATTGCAAAAATAGAGCTTTTAATAAGTAGACGCGTATTTCATCCCTGCAGCGTAAATTAATGTCACCTTCGAGTGTCCACCTCTGATCCTTGAAAATTTGACGTAAAGTAATCTGGACAAAACGCATTCCAAGAAAATTTTCCGCTTTGTACACTTGCGAAGTCATATTTTGGAGTACTAAGCTCATGCATATTTGATCCCTTAATTTAATTTCAACGGAGAGTCAAGATCCCTATTCGTCGACGTTCCCTAATCGCTTTAAAAATGTTCTCAGGTTAGATTAGGTGTACGTTACTGTCACTGCGGAAATGAGAAGTACCAATCAAGTTGATTTAATAATGGTAAATTGCAATTCCTGAAAGAAAATACTGCTAAACAGCAAAGATGTAAAACTTACTTGTTTGTAGTTGTTAAACATTTATTTTATTTTCATATTATCTTTGTTCAAAAGGATTTAATACCTTTGCAATCTCAATACTATTTTTCTTTCAGTCGATTTTGTTAAGTGCCGCAAGTACGTACCTGAGCGACGCTTCAAAATCTTTGTTATCTGACATAACAACGAGCTGCGTTTCAAATATCGTGCGGCTAACGCTTTCATATCGATAAATTTTTTTCAAAGCACAATCAAGTTGGACGTGGCTCCCAGCGAGCTTCTGTACGGTAATTTGTACACTAGCCGCAATCAAAAATGTACCAGGAAAAAAAATTTTGTAAATCAATGTTTAATGGTCGTCAATATCTGGAGTGAACTATGGTAAGTGTCTTTGTTAATACCAATAAGCTAAAATGTCCTCGCAACCAAGAAATCTTCTGATCGAAAGTGGCTAAAGTATACAAGCCAGATAATATATATCAAAAATTAAGTCTTCATAATGAAGGTGGTTACTCGAATAATAGTCACATGAAGAAATTTAGTTGATAATTAACTTTTTACAGCCCAAATGTTAATTTTGTTGTGCTAACCTATATTTTTCTTTGGCAAAACAACAAAAGCGATAACATCATGACATTGCAAAACACTTATAAAGCACTTCGTACTTGCTCAAGAAGAAGTGCCACTAAATTTTAAATACTCAACAAACCCTAACTTACGGCGACCACACCACGTATGATGAAATTCTACCAGTTTTAAAATTATCGATCCACCGATACACGCTACTTTTAGATTCTGCAGATTCACCAAACTCTCCTTACAGACGTTGAATAATTTCTGAAGTTTTCACACCCTCTTTTCACAGAAAGAAAATTATTGCTCTTTGAAATTTAACCGCGTCTTCCAGTTCTGCGTAATTTACTTAGAGCACAATTCCCAGAACTTTGGAAACATCTCTCGTAGTATTCAGCCACATGTTAAACTTTCTATTGTTACATATAAAAAATAGTCTATCAAAATACCTTGTTTACAAAAATATACATGCTCCAAAGTATCTTTTTCATCCTCGATGTGTAGCGCAGAAGGTACGCTCCCCCCACTAACACGCTCTAAGTGAAACTCATTCTACCTTTCCTTCGTCAAGAAACATGTTTCAACCCCAACTCTCACCATATTACATCGGGAACTACTTTCCAAGCATTGCATATACTTCTACTTACGTCTACATACGTATAAACTTAAAATATGCCTCCTCATATTAACGCTAGACTACTTTGACTCGCTAGTTTATAATTATATTACGCCGAAAACGTACTCATATGGTATACTGGTCCAAGTTCGCAACTGACGTCTTCTATTAGCAAAACTAATAAACTACTAATAAAACTTGACTTTTGCGAGGCTATTTTCCGTTCCATTAACGAAACTCATCTCCTTAAAAGGCTACATTTTCTCTAGCAATTACTTCGTAGAACGAAATGTCGGCATGTGCAAGTACACCGCAAGCATCTTGTCGAGTACGTAGATATTCACCGAATTGTTTCGCTCAAAGTTACACATATCACGCTGCAAAAATAAATACAAGAACGGTCACTCAACGGTCCTGTACGTTTTCGAATAGTCTAGCAATTTTTCAATTTGTTTGAAAATGTTTTGTGTTTTTCCAATATTTATATTCATCTTTAATCCTTTTTACAACGCCGCAATTGGCGTTTCTTAAAAATAAAAAGGGTTTAGAATTTTTAATTTCGCGGAAACATTAATTCGTGTGCACAAAAAAAATCAATTTATCAACCAATATATGCACATACATTTATTTATTAATTCTGAATAGCCACCGATGTGGAAAATAATTATTCAGCGATCAGAGAAGCGTATTCACTTCAGTGAAATTTTGCCCGATTCGAATATGTTGGTCCGGATTTTTGAAAGCTTTCTTATTCGAATTAATTAATTATCTAGTTCATAAACCAATGAAATGTAAATAACCAAATTCGGTATTTGCAAATTTTTTTGATATTAAAAATAATTCCTTTTGTAAATATTAAATATTGCACGTTTGCTGACGTCTTTTTTTTTGTTTTTAATTTCGGTTGCAATTTTGCGAGGCGGTCTCTTGTCTGGATTTCCCTCTGGTTTGGTTTCATGTTTTCCTCTTTCACATGGGACTAACAAGGGAAGATCCCGAACCTGGAAATTTTAAAAAATTATGAAACTTTGGGAGTTTTCCATTCCGCCTCTGCGCACAGCTCGTTAATTGTAAGAGGTGGCGAAAAAGTTTTAACACAAAAAATGTTTGTTGGAATGATTTTTAACAAGGGTTGATTGGTTGTGTAACACACCTGTCGCTGCAGTGTTGAAATCAATTTTAAAAACTAACAAAATTTTGATAAATTTTATTTTTATTACACGTTAAAATATCTACCAATACGACATTTTGGTATATTTAAACATACAATGGATTATTCTGCATGGTGATGAAACTCCTCAAAGAAATGTTTAACTCACAGGAATTTGTTACAGCATGCACTCCGTACGATGGCATAGCTACCACATACGGCGCAACGAAGGGGATGCGTAAAATCTTGTTGTGTAAAAGCAAAAATTACTGAATTTTCAAATTCATTCGGTCTTTGGTCAACGTACTCGCTTTTATACCAAACGTAAGCAAATACGTCGTAATGTTTTGACGCCGAAAGTCGATTATGAATAAGAGATTGTAATTTTATAATATTATTGCGTTCATGTAACGCAATATCGTAACCATGCAGTAGTACAAGTTACAAAGCTGTTCCATATGCGAGAACCATATACATCAAGAGGTTGTATCATTGATGTAGTTTTTCTTCTGGATCGTCAATAAATTTACATGTTTGTTGGATGGTGTACTGGTTTCTAATATAGCAGGACTGGGGCTGCTCCAAGAGTCCAAGAACCAAATACTGCGAGCTGCCACATTTGGCAGATAAACGTCGGTTACCCGTTGCTGAAATAGTTCTTTTGTTCATTTTACGGATGTGGATCTGTTAAATGAACATTCCAAGGTCGAAACAAACACTGTGATACGCGTGCAGCGAAATTTCCACTTTGAAAACAACGAGCAAAGGCGACCGGAATGTAGCTCAAAATTAAAACCACTCTCATCAGCATTGAATGTACTATCCGTCCCGACATGCCCTGTATGACTTTCTGCACTATTAACGAAAGTTGAGGCAATTTCCTTCAATTGCTCGAGTCCGTACCGTATGATCGGGAAACTATTTTGTAAGCTCTCTTGAAATTTCAAACCCAATGTCGTGATGCTTTAAAATTTCTTAAACCAATGTCTGTGTTAGCTTGTAATGCCCATCGTTGGACGTCCAAGTTAAATGAATAATGGCACCTGAATCAATATTATTTACAAATTCATTATATACAAAATTTTTCGCAACTTTTCTCGTTGCGTACTACCTCTATTTATTGTTTTTTCTCAGCTATAAAAAAAAATCTAATAATACTATAGCACAAGTAGGAACAAATCGTTTCTATGTTACAATATTACTTCAGCATTTACCTGTACAATTGCTGCATAGATGAAACTTTGCGAAACTTTTGCTGGTCTGTATTCAACGCAAGTCGTCTTGTCTTCCCACTTTTCCAATACATAACAGTGTTGGTTTTATATTCTAAAATTAAAATACCTCCTTCTCCTGGTGTACTCTCTTCTACACCTCTTCTTCTTCAGCTTCTATTGCTTCTTCCCTTGTTGGCGCATATATCTCATCTATAATTCCAGGGAATTTTTTAATTTCCGGATTCGGGATTTTGTTTTTAAAATGTGAAAACAAAGAATGCAATCAATAACTTTAACGCGTAAATCAAAATTTACTGCCGTAAATCGTAATTATATTTCTTTAACCTTTCTCAGGCCTTTGTCTGTATTTTTCACAGAAATTACCAAAAATATTTTTTTTTGCAACTTGAACTATTCAATAACTTCAGATTGGCTTTTCCAACTATTTCTTAACGAAAGTGTTTTTATAGATTTTATTAATGTAGTTAAAAAATAAAATTAACCGTTGTTGGCCTGCGTAAACAATGAACGAAGAGACGCCAGACATTCAAGGCTTTTTAGCTCGCGTCGTGTTTGAGGGTGCTGCGTGGAACATTTTCAATGTAGTTCCAATAATTCGGCTTTCTTAAAAATAATTTATTTCAATTAACTCATTTAGACTGTTAAAAGAGTACCAACGTAATATTACTGAATCTAAAAAAATAAAACAGATACAAATGTCAAATTTGTAACATAACAACATATTATTGCTTCCAGTGTTTCTATATTATCCTAGGAAGCCTATGAAATAGAATATCCATTTTAAACTGGCCATTATTACAAAATATTTACTTTTCGTAGGCGCCAGTTCTCCAAGGCCATTAGTACAAAATATTTTCTTTTCGTAAGCGCCGGTTCCCCAAACAACCGTAAAAAGAGCAGCAGTATCCAAACATTCGAAGCATTAAAACCTTTAAATTTCGGGGCAACTAATTTCGACCTCTCCACAAAGGTATCGATTATCTATATCTCGTATCGTATGCGAATAGGTACAAGTATTACATGTCAAAGAGGCCACCGAGACGTAAACTGATGTTGCACCTACAAAGGCGGCGCGGCGACTGCGTATTATCGCCTTGAAAACATATTCAACGGTTAACCTTGACCGTGTAGCCTGTTCCTGGTATATCCGAATTTTTTAAGCGGTTAGAACCGGGGAAGTTTCGCTAGGAGAACGATGATGGGCGCATCCAGGGCTTTCAATTCTAGTAAAAAGTAGAAGGTGTGGTATGTGCAAGACGTTTAAGAGGTGGAACAAGTGATTGGCGTTTACGAGATTCGAGTGTCGTTATCGATATGTGAATTCTTGGCTTGTTTTTTGCTTATCTAAGGTCTCTTACAACACCAAAGGTCTCTTCCAAAAATGGAATTTTTCATTTCATCAAATACATTAAGGTTGAAAAGGGTATATTAAGGCCAAATTTTGTCCCACAATGGACAATAACTGGCAAAAAATTATAGAATGTACGTTTTAATGAAAATGTTAGCTTAATTTTAAAAACAATCGATTTTGCATGAGCGTTTAGGTATGAGAGAGATCCATTCCCGAAGGATTCCACATAATTTGACGCAATTACAGAAAACACACATGTCATTTGGAACCGGAAACTGAACAACAATCAACCGAATCCAACAAGCGTTATTCGTTCACAATCACTTCCAATAAAATGCTTATTTACTTCGCTGTACTGGATATCTCAAGCATTGATTTGGAAGAGTGAAGAACAGCTAGTATCGAATGATATACAACAATTTGTTTGATAGAAATGAAGCAGATAAAATTAAGAACAAAAATTGACAACATCGCATCGTTCTTCACCGTGACTATGCCAGCTCCCACACAGCACGCCAAACAATTGATTATTTGAAGAAGAAAAACGACGAATTGATGTCTCATTGCTCGTATTCACCTGATTTATCGCCCAACCACTTGCTTTCCTTCCGAAGTGTCAAACAAGGAATGCGAGGGCGGCAATTTTTTTATCACCTCAAGAAACTGTTGATGCCTTCAAAAACCATGTTTTGATGTGATGATAAATGAATGAATGAAGTATAAATCTTAATGGCGCATATTACTAAGAATGTTCTTTTTCTTTCAATGCTCTCGCAAAAACTTAAAAGGCATTCCTCGTATTGCTTATTTATATTTATACAATCGCATTAACATATCAACTAACAAAATGGATAAATAATTCATTTTCTCCATTAGTAGACCGGAGATGGTTTATAAAATTTTATGCCGGTCTGCACTCCTCCTCGAAGACCGCTGCTAATGCTCCCGGTTATTATTGGAAAGAAAAAGCCGGGAAAAACTGTCCGTTAGCTTCATCCCTGGAGAGGAAAAAGTTAGATGATTTACGAACTTTGTAAATATGTATAAATACGCACCGCTTGATAAAAGTATATAAACTTTCCGAATTTATAAATTGAAAGAAGTCGATATAGGAAGAAATACCAACCGGGGAAAAGTTCGACGGAAGAAAAAGAATGGAATAATGCCAGGAAGATGATTTAGTGGTAGGCGTATATACGTGGACGCAGGATCCGTTTCCATTTCGATTTTAAATAAAACGCGAGGTGAATGTACGGTTGATATATTGCGAATTCCCTTCTTTATATCGCATAAAGTGGGGTAACAATTTTTCTTATTGTATACATCCGGTAACGCTATTAGGAAAGAGCAAACAGACGAAGATAATCGATTTGAAGGGAATAGATTGCCAAATAAATCTAGGTTACATTACTAGATCGTCAATCAGCGGCGGCTGTTGCGCTGTGACTGTGGAGCTGCATTACAACGCTTCGATTTCCTCGTGTATTTCCGTTGTATATCGTGTACATTATACAATGCACGAATAAATCGAAGAGTAGTAATTGATCTTCCGTAAAGGAAATTATTACAAATAAGAAAAGAATTGATGGCAGTTCTATTTACTTACAAATATATTCATGTCCATATAAGCGTATGTAGACTAAACAGAACACATCAGAAAATGCAATGCAAGAATCAAAAAATATAATGCTAAGATAGCTTAGCTTCGTCATGGTATGGATAGAATAATTCACGGGAAACGCAACAAAAGGAGAGAAAAAAGACTTACACTAACACACGGACATGTTTCTCCCTACCCGGCGTCATCAGCGTGGTTTTCAGAGTAATTTTTTATCTCTACCTTCTATCGCTGTTGCCTCACAGTTAATACCACAACTTTCAAAACGACAAACTCGACATTTCTTGGCGCCCTCTAGTTCCAAAGAAACACATGCCTCCATTCAGGAAGCAGCGATATAAACCGGGTACTGTTCCCCAAACCATCCCTCGAACAGTCCTCTGATTGCTAAACACGAGATGCCGACGCTGGTAGCGCTTTGGGAAACCGCACATGTGAATATTCCGACAGGCTTACCATGATGTATGTAAACGAACACATTAGAAAATGCCTAGAAACAATAACCAAAAAATATAATGCTAAGATAGCTTAGCTTCCTCATCTCGTGTTTAGCAGTCAGAGAACTGCTCGAGGGATGGTTTGGGGAACAGTACCCGGTTTATGTCGCTGCTTCCTGAACGGCAGGCATGTGTTGATTTGGCAGTAGAGGGCGCCAAGAAATGTCGAGTTTGTCGTTTTGAAAGTTGTGGCATTAACTGTGAGGCAACAGCCATAGAAGGTAGAGATAAAAAATTACTCTCGAAACCACGCTGATGATGCCAGGTAGGCAGAAACATGTTCGTGTGTTAGTGTAATTTTTTTTCTCTCCTTTTGTTGCGTTTGCTGTGAATTATTCCATTAATACCATGAGGAAGCTAAGCTGTCTTAGCATTATATTTTTTGGTATGTGGAATACTTTAGCGAACAAAGCTGCGAGTGTAAGTTAAAGAAGTTAATAAATTTGAAACTGTTGCGACCAATAAGCATTCTTCCAATTAACAAGTATTGATGAGAATTTGTAAATCTAGATATGCCAATCAAAAATTGCTGAAATTAACGCTATGTCGCTTGCTTATTACAGCAAGTAAATATTCAACAATTCTGCGAAGGTGCAGGCTTCGACTAGTTGGAAATTCACCAATGGAAATTGATCTAATAAATACTTAATACGAAACTACCAGCACCACCATCTATGGACACCGTTTATGGCTCATCGGCACACCTTTGGTAGTCGATTTCTGTGATATCCCATTTTATTATCTTCATTATATACAGTCCTGAATTGCTGCCCTTTTTTTTTACTCGTAGAATAATAGAATAGAAAGAATAATAACAAAAGAACAGCAGGCGACCCCCTTATGAGTGATTGATGATAATATCCTTCAGGTGACCAGGAGTGCAAGGAATCTACGTATTCTTATTAAATCGGATATAAGTAAATGTATAATACAGTGATCCTTTGCCTCCTTAACGTACTTATATGCGGACAAGAAAATTATAATCATAAATGCAACCATTGTGTGTCTCCTTGGTCCTTTCAGATTTCACATTTCAACTATTGTGATGTGTATGATCGATGTTTGGACACACTCTACATTAATGTAATTAAAAAAGTGCATACGCTTTATCTACAACTTGAGAAGAAGAGAACATGTATCGCCTTAGATTCAACCCATTGATCGGTTGAATATGTATAGTCATACACGTCTGCGCCTTTGCTATTTTGTACATGGAGTGACAATAAGATCTTGATCTACCACTGAGGTCGTATGGACGCAGTGCGGAGCTGCGTTTTTGAGAAAACGGTTCAATTCGAACGTGAAAGTCATCGCCCAAGCAGATGCCTATTTTGAGGACCTTTCGAAATCCCAGTTATTGTTTAATGTTAGAAGTTATTGTTAAAAATTAGCGATATATCTTTTTTTTTTAATTACCGACAAGCAATGTGACGATATTAAAATTATATTAGGATAATCTAGACTCCTAGATTTAGAATTAGAATTTGCCTACTCTAATAATAAGTAATAATAGTGATAGCAAGGACTGTGGCGTAGTATGGCAAACAACACATAAGTATCGGCAACCTCCGCACCACGCAAGTTTAATTAATTATATAATAATTAGTCCGGGACGGCCGATTCGAGGGCACAAATGGTCCTTATCATCAATGGGTAGCCGAACCTGTCCTCGAAACGGCCGCCCCGGACTAATTATTGTATAATTAATTAAACTTGCGTGGTGCGGAGGTTGCCGATGCTTATGTGTTGTTTATTACAGTAATAAGTTTTGCCACAAAAGGAAATCTAAAAATTTTAAAATTTCACCAGTTTGTTCAACATAAGATTTTTTAATGTGCATAGAGGGTACTTTGGATTGCTTTTAGCACAATGAAATAATGAAAGTCGAATTTGTTGTTTGATTGTTACTAATGTGTAATTAACTGATCTTGTTTTGATACTGTTTGAATGCTATTAATATAATAATAATTTAATAATATACTTCATTACCCAACAGAATTTGATTTACTTATAAATCAAAATCGTGAAAGTACGGAAGATTGTAGAAGTCAAAGATTTAATCTTTTATAAGAATACTTCCATCCAATTTCAAATATGTATGTGAAAATCTTACATGTATCAAAGCAACTAAGAATTCAAAAGTTGTTAAGTTATGTTAAAAAACAGTCCACATATGAGCAAGGATATCATAAGATGATCGCAGAGATACTCTATTTCTGGAATTTGGATGGTAGATAGTGCTTGCAGAAGTAATAACGTATTTTTAAGTAGAAAATACAATTTCAAGTCAAATAAAAATATGAACTTAAACGTATTATTATTATTTATATTGACTACCTCTTTTATTTAAGAAGTACGTTGAAAATTCTAAGCAAATATTGGCACAAACATAACATAAAAATCTACTATTAGGGGCAGTTCAAAAAGTCTAAAAGTTCCCAGATTTGAACTCAAAAAATGATTCCTAATGAAAAGAAAACTGATGTACCTTCTCTCGCAAGATCTAATACTAGTTATTTATGTCAAAAAGGATGTAAACGCCTCGTTTGATCAAATCAGGAGATAATCACATTTGTAAACGCCTATTTTGCAGAACAAGATATCAACTTCTGTTCGGAGGGATTAAAGAGATGGGGCCATCGCTAGGAAAAATGACCTATTAGGTTGGAAACTTTTCAGACTGCTCTCGCATAACAGATAACGATATAGGATCGACCTGCCACAAAGAATAGGAGTAGTCCCCAATGAAGTGAACAGACATATCTTGCATTTGAGCGGCTCAATAAAATAAAATTTTGTTTAAACAATCTATAGACTTCAGGGTAATCAGTATGCAATAGGTATTTGCACAGAATAAATTTAAAAGTAAACAACTTGCGGCTACTCTATAGACAAACTATTCTTGAGAAGGTATCCAAGAAGCTATTAAGTCCTTGTAATTATTTATCATAATTAAGAACGTAATATTTAGAAGTAAATGAGGAGAGGAAGATTTCGCCCTTGTGTGAAAATTGTTTGAAGTAAGCAAATCCGTAATTATTTGTTTGTTCGTTTGTGGTTTTCCTTTAATCCGGAGTGGTTTTCTTTTTGGGTGTGATTTTGAACCCTCGGGCCTACTTTCATCCTTCTTTGATAAAGAAATGAATCGTACTGAAACTGGCAAGCAGCCGTATCTGGTAAATATTACTAATAATAATAATAAAATAGTCGAATATTTAATTGCAATTAATCCTCTAATTTCCCTTTTTCTGGAGCTGCTGACATTTAAACGATATCTAATACAATGTATTAATATGCAAAATGTAACAGTGGAATTAAAATTTAATGAGGCTTATTTGCACCTAGGAACTCTATTATATATTTTATTATTTGCATTATTGCTACGATTATTGTTATTAATACCGTGGAACAATGATTAAACCCCGAATCTGCAGTCGCAAAACCTTCATTTAGGCATCTAAAAATTATATACGAAAAAACCTTGTGTTTTCAACACATGGCATACGCAATTACCTACATAAGCACCAATTGTTCTCGAATGAAAAAAAAAAACAATTTAGTGATCAACTGTTGAAACCTTTTTTCGCAGTTGCAGTCAGACTACAATGGACGCTTTATCTCTAGCGCAATACAGAACGCTAAATATTTCACGTCACGTCAAATAGCTGACTCCGGCGTCGGTATTCAGGCCGAACGTAAAACGGAAAAATCACGTGTAACATCCTATATTGCTGTGCATACGACGTGACATAGCGAACCTCTCTTGTTACATTTTGTGTTTTACGAAAGCTTTATAAATCGCTTTAACCTAAAACAACTGAAAGCTATCTCTAGAGGCCACATTTTAGGTGACTGGCATCGCTTATTGTACGAGAATGTGTCAAATAGATACACACGAATTTATATTTAGCGTATATCGTGGAAGGTTAACGAGACATAACATGTGGTAACCCAAGTGAACGACGTCTACACAGGGTCATTCACGCGACCCGGTCATTAGAAGTTTTCTATGTTCTAATAACAATTTAATTTTGAAATTTTGGAATGCTACATTCTCCAATATACTCTTTCTTTAAAAAAGTTAAAAAGTAAAAAAGTTAAGAACAGATTTTTTCAGATAGATCACCCTGTGTATCATTTCACAATTGGATATAAAATGAACTTCTGAACCAAAGATTATTAAGGCACATTAAAGCTATCTATCGCGTTTTCTTTTTAGTTCGAAGTTCGAGCATATTGAAGAATGTAACATTCTAAAAATTCAAAATTAAATTGTTATTAGAACATAATGCACGGGTTACGTGAATGACCCTGTATATTATACATGTTATACCGATTGTAACTGTGATTCCTCCGCTGAGCGAGTGCGTGTATTTGGATTCTCACAAATGAAGAAAAAATAAGGCGGCACCAGTGGCGCACCCTTTCGTTTCTTGTTTTCTAAATTATTTAAGTAGTTTAAATTAACATAAACGCATTAGATATGTACTATGTACGTTAAGAGGGTTAAGGACGTATGATTCGCTGCATAAATTTTTTTGGTTGCAATTTTCCGTGCACGTAATTAATATCGAATATTTGTTGTTTGTTCTTGTAAAAGTTTTAGGTTTTTTAAGTTTCAAAACAAAATTATAGCAAATCAATAACTGAAAATAAAATCGGGCTACGTACTGGGGTGTAGAAAAAAATGAAAGCGTTTTGCAACAAAAAAGATACAAAAGTTAAGGGAAATACCAACTAGAAACGTAAATGTAATATAAACGTACGTCTCATGATGTCTTCTGTGGAATGCTTTGCTATATTATTAGATTTTATACGTCCTTAGTACGTCTAAAATCGTAAAACACAAGAAACCACTAAAAAGAGATGTATTATGAAATCCAGTGACAACAGATATACTTCTCTCGTGTAGTGCTTTACCTTGCTTTACAAATTTTGTCCATCAATCAGTTGTTCATTCTTGATTGGTGTTGGTTTGTGGTGTGAGTTTTTTTAGATTTCTAGATAAATGTGCGGTAATAATAGCAACGACTATGGCGTAATATGGCAAACAACACAAAAATATCGACATACTCCGCACCACAATCAAACAATAATGTTGCACAAATAATCTATTTTTAAGTGGTGAACAAAGCTTTGTAGATAATGCACCCGCAATGGTGCTTAAAAATTTGTTTACCAGAGGTATTAATCTGTCAACGGTTTCAAATTCGTTTTTAATATGTTAACAAATGAGTTGATGATTAAGTGACACAGGCGTTATGGAACATGTACATAGATGTAAACATTTTTTAACAATCTGCCAGCTTTAATCATGTACGCGGGTACATCAGTGACAATGAGCCTGTAACGTTCTAAATGGACAACATAATTTTGAAATTTATATTAATGAAATAACAATATGAAATTTTATACCAACGCTCCAGTGTCTTACAGTACGTCCTTCTGCTTGGAGAATATTTTAACGTTATTAAAGCGCAAATTGATAATACGCCGACTTTGTAATTAGACGGATTTCCGACGAAAATGCCTTCGATCCCTTGGCGAATAAAATGCTGACTATACTTTCGTTCGATCAATTACACCGGGGCAAGAGAAATACATAAATCTAGCTGACTCTTGGGTTTCCTGCGCTAATGGCTCACGGTAAAATAATTGATGTCGAAGCACGACACGAACTTCTACCGTTTTATCGATGCAATTAGAATCTTCTCTTTTACTCGTTAGTTGGGAAGTTGTTACGGTAAAATAGTTACACGAAAAGCGGTGAAATATTCATTTAACGTGATTGCGTGAAATATGAATCTATTAAGAAATTGGTGTAGATTTTCACGGTCGTTGTTATTCTTTTCAGAAAGTTTGCGTCAGAATGCCAACGTTTCGCTTTCGATCGCACAGAACTTCCTCTGGGCTGGATCATGTCGTGTTGTTGATGTTCAGCTGATCAGTTTCGACTTGGAAACCTTTCTGAAACGAAAGTGTATCTATTAAGTTAGATGTACCTAGCACCAAGCTTCGTTTCAATATTGTTCGATGCACAAAAACCTACTGAAAACTCCTACCGTGGAAGAAAATGCAAAAAGAAGAAGGATCTTTTTTTTATTCTTCAATTATAGGTCAATCCAGTAAGATTTCCAAATCTATTTGCTATCGTCAACGCTATATTTCAAGTAGGACTTGTACATACCCCGTTGAGCTCACTGAAAAGTGCTTCTATTTACCCCTTTCGCCATCTTCCATGGTCATATTTTACTTTTTCCATTATTATCGTCTCCCAGCATTCCATGATGTTAATCTTTTAATATCTGCCACTGGCATATTTTTCAGAACAAGTACGGTTGCACTCATTAGATCCACGAAGGATAGATAGTGGGTCAGGCAACCACTTTCCCCTTTCGAATGTGTAATATTGTCTTCTCTTTAGGTTATTTTAAAGCTTTTTTTTTTTCTTCCTTTTTTTGTTTGATGTCTGTACACTATTCTTGTTCCTCACTTCTGTGCTCTATTTGTAATTCAATAGGCACTAGAGTTATTCTTAACCCTTCCTTAAAACAATCGCAATTTTGCAGGCAATTTTCTCCTTTTTAGCACCTTTTCTTGGACAAATCACATTTGTTTCTTATGAGCTCTAACTTCTGGTATTTCAATATTTAGAAAAATAACAAGGTTTCGCCTTAATGACTTTGGAATATTTTATACGCTTCTTCTAGAAGAACAGAAGGAAAAAGAAGTTGCCTGTTCTGCTAACGTCAGAAGAAGGTGAGGTGGTGTGTGAAGTTTTAGTGGGATCATTGCTAAGAAGGCCGAAAATTCTGTTACAAAGATTGTGCATGTTAATAATAGAGAATAATAAAGCGCTCAGACTGCGATGGTTGGGACATATGCAAAGAATGCCTGGACACAGAACTCCAAGAATATTGTTATCCCATTACAATTGGTGGCAAAAGAAGACGAGGAGAACCAAAATCAAGATGGAAAACTAAGGTAGAAGTAGACATGAGAAGAATGAAAATAACTAAATGGACAGAGAAACCAGAAAATAAGAAAGTATGGAAGGAAGTAACGAAGCAAGCCATGGACTTTTTGTATATCATCATGTGGATCATACCTGTTTCACTATTAAGTCCATTTCTGGATGAAAATGGCCTAATTAGAGTAGGAAGTCGTTTGAAGAATGCCATATTCCGTTCGAACAGAGGCACCTACACCACTCCAGTCTGTGTTCCATACGGACGGACGGACGGAAAGTTTACAGTTGCAGCTCTCCGCAAATCATCATTCGGTAAAATTCCCAAGAAAACTTTGATCTGAGGCAACTTGCCAAAATATGTTGGGGTGTTTTATTATGATCTTAGTAAAGGCGTAATTCCCACATCAGTAATCTCTTAATTTTTTTCTACTTATATATATCAAATAAAGCAAATTTTAAAACAATCTCCGAGCAACTCGATCTTTACCTTCGCTTGCCATTTTATTCTTCGCCTGTCGTAGTTACGACGTCATTACTGTTTCAATTATAACGCCATAGATTCCTCCTCTCTTTTTAATTCAACTGCGTCTGTAAGATAACGTTACTAAAATCTGATATTACGTCCGCCGTTATATCCTAAAAATACTTTTAGCGCGAGTTCCTTCCATTTATAAAGAGATACAACATTTTCATTCCTTTAATAACATAACGTCCCATTCGAAGGATCGCGATCTTTCCCTTCAATTCATCATGCTTCGGATTTCTATAATAAAGCCTCCTTCTTATGATGCTCTTTCGCCTCTAACGATTCGTGCTATTAAATTTCGACCGTATCTTCGTTAAAAGGATCACGTCTATAATGATAACGGCCTCCTGAAGTTTCCGAAATATCGATAAGATCTCGTTAATTCGTTATTAAAGGCGCATTCCGACGGTATAAAATAAGTTTCATGTTTTTTTTTTTTTACGTTGTCGTTATATAACAGAAATATTTTCGCTTTCGAAATTAATGTCGGACAAGTTTCATAAAACAAAATTCTCTCTATTCTCAGTTATGAGGTATTAATTTTACTGAGAATATTGCAGCAATTAATATTTAATTTGCGAACTCGATAAGTTTAAGCTCTTATATAATAAGAGTTTGTCACTACAAACTGTCGTCTGAGTATTAATTAATATTTGAGTGAGAAAGGAACGGTAAAGTTAATCTTCTAAAAGCTTATAATGTTGTTTAATTAATTCTAGATTAATTTATGAAGAGAGACTGAAGGAAAGCTTTTATAAAGAAAGTAATTGTTTAAAGTTAGAAACTAACTTTTTAGTTAGTTTTATAAAGGAGGTGATTGTTAAAAGTTAGAAGCTAACTTTTTAGTTAATTAAAAATATGGAAACATTTTCTAAAGGGCGAAATACAATCCAATTGAAATTGAAGTTGCTCTAAAGAACCTTAGTATCTCTTCGTAACAGCGTCTTTGGCTAATGAATCTACCTCTTCGTTCGGTGAAATGTTTGAGCCCCGTTTAACTCAAGTAAAATGTTAACTATATAACCGGGGCCGTGCCGTCCATGTGTTTAGTATGTTCATTGAACATGAGCAGAATTTGTAAAAGGTGGCCAAATTCGCTGGAACTAGAATTTCATTTTTATCACGGATGGTCCATTTCGACGACATGGCTCTGGTTATATCAAAATTTTCTTCTAACTCGATGAACTAAAAAAGAAAATATAAAAATATAAATAATAAAAATTCAGTCTATGTTGTGTATGTAGTTTACAAAATGTTCACATTTCATATTGTAATGGCCCAACGTTCGTGTTCCACTTGAGAAGCTTATAACATCTTACAACTCTGTAAATGTTTCTGATCAACTCTTGCTCTAACCATGCAGCATTCTTTTTCCGAAATATTTTTTTTTGGTTCGTTTCCACGTTTATGACATTATGTGGTCAACTTTAATAACCCTGTTTTTTATAACCTCTTTCATACCTTGAATATTCTTCTGCACATTTAACTTCTCTAAAACCATGAATATAAAGGTCAATAACAGCGTAGGCCAAGTATAGTAACATAAGTCTAATACTGTTGATTGTTGCAAGAAAGTTTTAGATGCGGCATCTGTACAACGTCGCTCCGATAGTTGTAACATGCGAACGTACCTGAATGCATGTGGCTGAACGACGCTAGTCACATCCATTACTCATAACGTGAACATAAATAGTGTATTTGGAATGTAGAACATTAATTTTGTTGATGATTTAACTCTTATTCCAACCATGCAATTCCCAACGGAATTGAGTTCGTAACGTACCTTATTACATTAAAAGTTACGTAATTCCTTTCCAATAAAATCAAATTAATCTCTTCCACGTTATCTTTAGTTCCTACATTAACACGCACACAGAGTAGGTTCGTTCTCCCCGCAGTTAAAACCGGTAATTAACTCAACAATAACAGTCCGGGAATGATATTTTATGTTTTACATTTTATTGCCGGCTTCCCGCTTCATTGACTTTTACTTTACGTTCTCGAAGAGCTCTAACTGGTCTTTATCCGCAAACATAACAAAGCTTTCACAAAAGCCAGTCGAAAAGAGCGAAATACACGCTTATTAAATTTACTTTACCTCTTGCGCGGCGACTTCATTGTTCTTATCCGCTCTAATGATTTTCAAGCGGAGAAAATGGCTATAAGAGTCCTACATGTGCGATGGCACATAAAATGCGAGGGCGTTGCTCGAATGGTT
This sequence comes from Marronus borbonicus, assembly GCA_902655005.2. NCBI lineage: Eukaryota > Metazoa > Arthropoda > Insecta > Coleoptera > Scarabaeidae > Marronus > Marronus borbonicus. The sequence goes on along the minus strand of LR737398.1, from coordinate 647,037 downwards.
GACATTTACGAAGAAACGTCAAAGTGTAACTGTATAGAAGGAAGTAAAAGGAAGTGGCCCGCAAATGGAATAGACGCCCAATTTATTTTGAAGCGCACGTGAAATGTTTGTGGTGGTCTTTATGTTGATTTCACGTAGTTGCGGGAAACAATTTCAAATAGATTCTGAAGTAACGGCAGTTGTTATACACTATGCAGGATTCGCTTTTACTTTCGAATAAAATGGGGAAGTAAAAAAAAAACAATTGAATGTTTCATTTCCTAGAAAATTTATCTTGAATAAAAGCCTCTTGATTCGCCTTCAACTTACATACAAAAGAAAGCCGTTTATTTAATTGAGCTTTAAGACATACATTACGCGAAACAAGAATAAAAGCAATAATAATGCAGAGAAAAATCTTAGAATATAATTTGGCTTAAGAAAAAAAACGCCTCATTACCTTTAAATTTGCTACCAAAAGCATAGTGCCTATTTACCAACTTATCCTAATTCTGCAAGTAGCTATGGATACTTATATAGTATCTTCACGAAGAACGTATTATGTAAGTATGCATTGTAGATCGAAAATAGTTCGTGAGAAGTGTCGTTCGACCCTGACCTCCCTAAGGAAAGGGTACTAAATGTTCAGAATTGCTTAAACAAATTGTTTAATATAGCGACCATTCTGTTCCCCACACATTTTTTTTTTGACATGTTATTTTAACAGGAAGGGAATATGAGGAGAGAGAACACTAACCAACGGACATGTTTCTGTCTACCTGCCATCATCAGCGTGGTTCCGAACGTATCTCTGCCTAACATCGCTGTCTGCTTCTCGGATTATTATATCACTACACTTCTAACTTATCAACTGTGTCTTCGTTTGAGTATTTATTTGCCATTATCAATACTTATTAATCTTAATACATAACAATAATTACTTATTGACAAATACAAAAGGTTTTAATGAATTAATTTCGATAGCCGTAATTGTGCTTTGAGAACTTATCATTTTATTTCACAGGGAAATTTAATTCCATGGCTTATTAATTATATTGGGCAGTCTGTTTTAGAGTAATATAATTTCTTCCAAAAGCTCACGTACTAATGGAAGAATGTCGAAAAGTATGGGGATTTATATAATTAAAATTGTTACTGTATATTGTCCGTTATAATAAAAACCTTTTTATTCCATTTCTGAACGCCTGATGTGAAGTACTCGTCTTACACTCCTGTGGTAAGCTATTAGAGAGTTTACACGCATCACATCGCACGGCCTTTTAATACATTTTATTCGGATAATATATAGTGTAAGTTGATTACTTTTTGTGTTATAATCATGTCTTTTTCTTGGTACGAAAACATAAGATTTCATATATATACGAGGTGTGGCAATCAAATAACAAAAATTTTTCCCTGTAGTCTTTATTAAGTTGAATTACATGGCTTTAAGTATTTATTCCTCCACAATAGTCTCCCTCGAGTGTGATACACCTGTACCAGCGGTTCTTTCATTGCTAGAAGCATCGTCGAAAATCATCTGAAGTAAACGCCCGTCGTGCACCTTTGCATATCTCAATTCGTATCAAAACATAAAAGAACCTGCAGAAGCTAGATCCGGGCTACTGGTTCTTTTTTTTTCGTTAACAATTGCTGCATAACGAACGCAGTGTGAGCAGGGGCGTTATCGTGATGTAGAATCCATCTATTCTTGGCCAATTCTGGTCTCATTCGAGCATCTATGACACACAAATGCTGTAGGACATTAACGTAGAAGGCACGGTTAATAGTTTTACCTGCGGCACGAACTCTTTATGGATCACGCCCCCAATGACAAAAAAAAATTACAATTGACTTGATTTGAGACCGTGACATTCTGGCTTTTATCAGACGCTTTCCTCCCTGCTCTACCCACTGCTTACTCTGTCTCCGAGTTTTGGGATCATACTAGAACACCCAACCTTCGTCTCCAGTTACAATGGTTTCCATCCAAGTTGGCTCCTTCGCTTTGGATGCCTGGATCCTGGCAAATCAACAAATACAGCTCTTTTTGCTCCATTCTGGCTTTTGTCAGGCGCTTTCCTCCTTCCTCTAAGCACTTCTTACTCTGTCTTCGAGTTTCGGGGTCATACCCGACTTCTATTTCCCGTGCATCCAAGCTCGCTCCTTAGCTTTGGATGCGTCCCGCCAAATCGACAAACACGACCCTTTTTGCTCCGCTGTGAGTGTATTCGGAACGAGTTTAGCATGACCTCCACATCCCTAATCATTATGTAACATCTGACACGTCGTTTCCTTGTTTATGACTAATTCCACAGGCAACATACGAGTGGTGACATTCTGGCTTTTGTCAGACGCATTCCTCCCTCCTCTAGGCACTTCTTACTCTGTCTTCGAGTTTCGGGGTCATACTGGAACACCCGACTTCTGTTTCCCGTTCATCCAAGCTCGCTCCTTAGCTTTAAATGCGTCCCGGCAAATCGACAAATACGACCCCTTTTGCTACGCTGTGAGTGTCTTCGGAATGAGTTTAGTACAACTTCCGAACCTTCAAATCATTGTGTATCATCAGGCGCACAATTTCCATGTTTATGCCTAGTTTCACAGGAAACATGTCAACGATCGGAGCTTACTAGCACTTACTAGCAAACGTTTAATGTTTTGATCTGTGTGCACTGTGACTGGTGCTCCTTGTCTTCATCGTCTTTCACAGATTTACGACTTTAAATCGCGCTGCCCACTCGTACACACGTGCTGGTGATAAATACTAATTATAGAATTTGGTAACAACTCTTTGCTCCATCTGGTTTAATAAAATGCTACTTATTGTAGTATTGTAGATTAATTATTTAGTTCTATTACAAGACGTCACTTCACGTTCTTGTTCTTACAACTAATAACAACTTTTACTGCAATCTTGGTGTCACAATTTGATGAAGAATTTCGGTACAGATTGCACTTGCCACTATATGTACCGCAATGTGTGGTGCATTTTTTTACAATTGTAATAAAGTCTTCAACATTTTTCTCTCGGTGCAGCGTTGCCACGCTTCAATGCGTTCATCCGAATGGAACCTTTTAGTTTATTAGTAACTCTAAACAACTTTCCATTTAAATATGTATTAGCATGTCTAATCCTTGCTTTCGAATTTGTGTACGACTTCAACTTCCAACAACTATCTACCATCAATTATCTCATTTTAGAAAAGAAAAAAAAATAAGATTGATGACGTCTATTCAACATCCAGCATCATAAAACACAAACAAACTAGACGTAACAATACTGCCATTATGAAAATGCCCAAAATTGCTTGTCCGGACTTATGTGTATACGCGGAAAGTGATCGAAAGGATTTTCCGAAAAGCCCCATCACGTTAACTTCGACAACGGTATTGTAGTACTCCCAGTAGGAAATTGCGGTCTCCCAGACTAAGAAAATAACCTCACCCTTCCAAGCGCGTTTCGTTTTATTTGAATTTTTCGTGGAAATGGATTTAGCATAGCCGAAAAAGCCGTTGCGGAAATGGACCCGTTATACATCGGTCCGAGCATACGTGTATAAATACAACGCTTACGATCGATACGATATTCTATCTGCTTAATGGAAAAAATAGCGATATTTGTTTAGAAATGCCATTCAGATATTGATGTTTCCGATAAAAAAATGTTGTTTAGAAATTTTAGGCGGACGCTAATAATGCTTGTATTGAATCGTATATAAATGGACGCGGTTAAATTGGTGTAATTGTGCGTAAACAAAATCTTCCTCTGAGTAGACAGGAATTCAAACAAACTAAATTCCGCTGCCGTCGTTTGTTCTGTTAAAGTATGGTATATGCGTACAGTCTACGTAGAAATTACCGATTTAATGCGGCGTACCGTGAAACGAGTGAATATTGTGGAAATTTAATGCTTGCAATGCGAATTATGTGTACAGGCTGGGTCAGGAGGAACGGACTAAACTCCATGTGTGTATTGTAGAAGTAAAAATAATCTAAAAAATTCATATGTTCTTATCCGATTTTCATTTGTTTTCAAGTTGCAAATAAACAAAATTCCATATAATCATGGCGTTCTTTTAATAAATATTCATAAAAACATAACTTACGTTGTACTTGCATTTCGTATGTTTTCTCAGTGCTCTTGAGAGGATTTGCACCGACAATCCGAACGATTTGTATTTAATTTGCCCAATATCTGGTTTGCGTCGAATGATGGCCAGAGGCAGAAATTAGTACTACATTTGTCCTCCGAACTTTAACAATTCAATCGTATTTTGAATCGTAGCAATAGAACACTTATTGGCTTGGCTAATGATCACCGTCAGCGGTTGAATTTTCATACAGCATGCTCGCAAAATTTGCTTTCTAACAACGCGTCTCACTTGATTAGCCTTTATATAGATTACACGAATATAAACTCGTTACTTGTATCTGTTGGTTGAATGAATTATTTCCTTTGCGGTTGAGAGAGTGTTAACTATTCCTTTAACAACAAATTTCCTAAATGCACTATTGCACGTATCAGAGAAAAACTAAAAATCCACAAAAAATTGAAAATTCATAATTCGAAGCACTTTGGTCTTGTTCTGGCTAGCTAATCCTAACATACTAGCTTATATTAATAGAAGCGCATCAGGAGGTACTGAAATATGCGAGTTTTTCTCAGAGTATTTTTCATTCGTTCATGTAGGCAATAAGAAATTGCTAACTTCAGTTACGTTTTTAGAAAAACCGTGGACACCTTTGATAACATTCTTCAAAAGCAGCTATTCCTGCTACCACCATATTTACATATTCTAAATTTGAATAAGTTTATGGCATTTTCTAAAAAAAATAATGTACAAGCCCGAAAATAAATCTTAAACCAATGTCACAATACACTGATAGTTCCACAGATCGGAACAAAAAAATTGTTGAAATGATTTTGAGACTAGAAAGGATTGATGAGGATAACAAGCGAAAAAGCTTTTAATGCTGATCGGATATCTTTACGTGTAGATACACTGCTGGACTTTTTGTTTGTTCGGCCCAACTCATGCTGTATAGATTTAAAGGTATACCGGGTATTCCCACGAAACTCGTTAGTTAGAAATTTTAATGATGTTATTATGAGTAAAACTCTGAAATTTTGGATTAGGTGGTGACAACATCGGACCTATTTAAAATATTGTCAGCTATGAAATACTTCCGGTTGAACCGGAAATCGTTATCAACTTTATTATTTTAAATATAAGTACATATACTGTATTGGAGCAGGGCGATCGGAACTAATGGGATTGGTATTAATATGCTAAAACACATTATCAACCGTTGCATTGAAGAAAATGTTCTTTTAAAACCAATGGAAGTCAGCAATTATTTTACTTCTTCCAAAATGGACCTTCCCTACTTCTTATGAAGTTCTCAGACCAAGTAGCGTTCCACCTGCGCTTAGTGAAGTATGAGAGAAGGCCATGTGTGATCAACTCTCGGAACATATTCTAAGAACTGTATCATTCCTGATTTCCAAGATTTTGGGCTATTAATAATGGCGGATGAAATTATTCAAGCTAGAGATCACTGACCCCCAGGATCACACTTGTTCATCACCGTTCTAAGCAGAAAACCGCCGATTGTTTATGCGTTTTGCCAGTGAAATTCTCCTACACTTCTGCCAATAAACTTCTCCCCAAAGGTGTTTGTTTTACATAGATTTTGTAGTACTTAACTAACCAAATTCCATGAAATAGTTGATGAAAATTTATTTTGAATTATAAGGACAGCTATTGAGTTCAGCAGGTTTACACTGAGACATTGATCTCAACCATTAGATTTTCTAGCTATTGGACGTTGCAGGGTTGGCTTGAGATGTTACAATTTGGATTGATATCTAGGCTATTAGCCAATATACCTATTTGCCCTAAATACAGTAAGATTATCGTTTCTTTAATAATACTAACAATCCTTAAAATACTAAATTCTTCTGTTATTAACACAATAGATCGGCCACAATGCAAAGACTGCTAAAAAACTACCAATTGAAAATTAAATTGCATTGCATAAAAGTGTCTTCCCACGTTTTAATTGCAATATTAAATCATGTACTTGAAAGTTTTCGTACAAATAAGGCTTGTGAATGCAAAAGCGGAACTGCTCTATGATACCATTTAAATCTTATAATCCCATATTTCGCGCACTAAATGCAAAAGCTAATTAACACTCATGCAATTGCATCCCGTGAAATCTAGCGCCGTTATTTTAATATCATCCCGCCGGCTTTTAATTATGCACTTCGCAGTTTGCCGCACCATTACCGGCGGCAAAGACGAAACGAGCAGCTGCTCTAAAGTTTCAATTACTTTTCCCGATGTCTTAGACGGTATTGTTTGGCATTCCTCGGCTTGCTACGGAATTCTTCCACATCCTGAGCGGCGATGTAGTTCTTTTATGGGGAATTTATCACGCATAGAAAGTCAATTTACTAAACATGCAGTTTTTTCCTTTATTTTTTTTTGATTCGACGAATTTTATTTTTATTCGGGTTTCATTCGAGTTTGAAAATGTATTGTGCCATTGCGGAATTCATTTTGTCGACGTTACGATAGAAAAAGTACCTTCGTCGAATTTAACTTAAACCGCTTTCTCAGTAGAGAAAAAACGCGCTTTGTCACTTCCGCCCACATGAACTCGTAACTTTATTTGGAAATAATGTTATCGTGTGCGAAATAATTCAACATATGCAACGCATGCGGCCATTATTGCCCAGGATTATTTAATTTTATCATTATTTCGCCTTTTTATTACGCCTATAAAACGTGTTAAATTATAGAGGATTATATCTTGTTGGGATTACATGGGATTTGAGATAATACTCGTTAATGTGAATGGAAATAATTCGATTCGATGATTAGCAATTACATATGGTATTATCCTTAAGTCAATACTTTTCGGCATTATTTGTCGATAATTTCATTGTTATCTGATTACAGATTTATACAAACAATTTAGCCGATTATATTTATTGATTGCCTCAAGTAATTTTTAGCGATAAATATACACAGAGTGATGCCCATTTTAATCAAAACCGTTTGCAAAATAACCGATAAATATTTAATTTTAACCTATACGTCTTTGTTTCTAAATGGCTGCAAAAAAGATAATTGTACGTTTACAAAACAGCCTGTATGTTTAATCAGAAGCAAGAGATGTAAGAAAGTAATAATAAATAACGCATGGTAGGTAAGAAAATTCATCTTTTGGGTTTTTATTCCCTTATTTCCTTCTATCGAAACTAACCTTGAAACCAGGTTGTCCTCAGCGAAGATTTCAGGAAATTGGCAGGATAAGTTCGGGTACGAGACGACGTCGTCTTCGGTGGATGCTGGATAAGGACTGGGGAAAAGTGTCCGTGCAGGAAAATGTCAGTAGCTCGGAAAAATTCTTCGTAGAAGATTTGGATTAATTTGGAGAAGTTCGAGAAGATCTCGGAATAACCGGAACTCGGTTATTAAAGAGGTAGTTGTAGTTAAGGTCAAAGTAACGCTAAATCAATGCAAAATTTGGGGAGAAAATCGCTTTGGAAAGTTGTCATGAGAGATGAAAGATGTCATGGGTGATTTAATTAGTCGGGAGACGTCATGCCTAGCAGCGGGCGTTGGTTGGGATCTTACGCTGCACCAGGTTGTTGCCTACATGGCCATATATGAATTTTACAACGACGCTACTTATATTTTGGCAAAATGATTTTTTCGAAGAGAATTTCGATAGATTCAATGTAATCAAAAAAAATCTTAAAAATAGCTTAACCTTTCCATAGATCAGCAGAAATAATAAAAATATGCTAAAAAAGAAAAACAAAAAAACAAAAATAAGGGATCATAAAATTTATCTGAACTTTGCATGAACAAGCAAACTTATTACATCCTACATTAAAGAAAAAGACCATATAACTTACATTTACGAGCCCACGTCGAGCAAGTAGCGAGTAAGCAACTGCAAGCAAATACCATTAAAGAAAAATTATTTATAAACACAAGTTCTAACCTTTTCGTCGTCAACCAACTTAAGAAGTTATGATATTCTCAAACTGGCAAACTCAACGAAGGAGAACCGAAATAAACAGACGAAATCCATTAATTTATGCAAAAGGTAGGACCTGCGAAAAATTTCGCTTTTCCACTTCGCTCCTTCAAAGATGAGATAAACGCCCCACGAGTTTTTTTTTTTTCTCTCTGGATTAGTACAATGAAAAAAATAGCAACGTTTTCATTAAAAATTCAACACGTCCTCCGCGAAGAACGCTCGCCAACTTCTTACGGCCGGCTTTATGTCGACCCGTTTCCAACGTGGCTATATATTATTCATGGGGACGCTACTCGTGGAGCGTAAACACTATTAATTTTCTAGGTCAAACCTTTTATCATCGAATGAGGCATTACGCATGGTAAATGAAGTATAATGGTACATACGGGATGCCAAAGCTATGGAAACACTGCTGCTATAAGAATGTTATTAGTGCAATTACCGCGTCGACCTGAAGTAAATATCTTCACTTCCGTGCTGATATCTGTAACTAAAACTAAAACGAAAGGTAGTAATGCGCTTATGCTCTCGGGATACTAATCATGCATATATTTCAACAATGACGAAGTAATTTAGACGCCTTTGCTTAGTTCTTGTAAAATACAAGAATTCAACCGAAAGTGTGTCACTGCACGGAGAACAACGGGCATGTAGATCTTTGGCAAAACCTGTTATGGTATCATGGCGATGGATTCCATAATTCCTGCACTTTAGGACGTCACAGCAGAACTTATTTCCGATTCATTCGGAGCAATTGTTTCGGCAATTCGTGGATTCCCATTATCAACTGTACGATCGAATGTTGTGAGACCAATCTCTAAAAAATATTTACAATTAAAACATGCGAAATATACGATACTAGCTGCAGCACGAAACCTAAACATGCGTCCATTTTACATCAATAAATTCATCAGATCTGAGTGGACCCCTCTCTTCTATTTAACAGATTTGCGCCGAAATTACGTGATTAATTAACTTGAGGATTCGATTATATAAATTTCCAATCTTTTTCTCTGTTTAACAGCTCCTCATTCTTTTTCATATGAATGGCTTTGTAAGCTTCTAATTCTCTCTCTACGTTCTTAATTAATTTAAGGTTTTCTACTTTATATACTAATATTATACCCGGTTTTGTATGTGTGCTGTGCTACACTTCATGGTTCGATCCTTCTATAGCGGTAATCAGCCGTCTTTTAATATGGTGCATATCCCCCATTTTGTTTGTCCAATAAAGGCTTTATCACATCCTTCGTGTACGGTTTAGCTTTCGGATGGCCTGGAAGGTTTCTGAGTATGTTCTGCGAACTAAAACGCACGTTCATACGTCCCCTAAAATCTACGTACCTTTAGATATTCTGTGAAAGGGCCTTGGAACTTTTTTCTTCTTATTGGGGGGCTCTGCCGGAATTAAGGTAGTGGAATTTTCTACGTAAGGCTTAAGTAAGACAAGATCGATATTTTTTATAAATATAAATTATTCAACAACTCTACGAGGATAGCGGGCTTCGGCTAGTTAGAAATTCACCAATTCCATTTAACCGCCAGCTATTTTCGATTTATTTTTAATTTTTTGAATGTATTTTTAACGTGTTTTATTCAAATTTAGTTGTTCTGCACATATTTGATTAAAAAAATAGGAGATATGACGACAAAATATTTGGGAAAAATTATATATATTTTTTTTTAATTTAATAAAATTCCGTCCGCTGGGTTACGTGGTTGTTTAATTATTAAATTTGCATTTTATAGGCATAGAATACGATAATATTATAAATTAATAAATGGATGGACTTTTCAGTGTGAAAAGAAAAAACAACAAAGATAATGATTGAGAAATAACTACACTAAACTGATTGCAACATTTGATTTGGTTTAGCAGAATTTAAAAAAGTTATAAAAGATAAAGTGGCTATTGGCATTTCCGACGACAACTGTGAGCAAGAAATAGGCACATTTAAAACAAAAAACAAGAATTTTCTTGAATATAAGGGTACCTTAACACGACAATAAAGGAAGATTGGACCTTAGTTTAAGAAATAAGTTTCAGCTTATTTCCGCATACCTTGTACATTTATGCGCAATATCTTCATAGATCTTTAATATAACCCTTTCTAAAATTTAGCTTATAAAAGTGGCAAAAATACCTCCCTACTCCCTACCTATAAATAAACACGTACATCAAATCAATCGACGCGTAAGCAATTTATCGTCGCGGAAATCTGCGGTCTCTCCGACAGCTACGCAAGCATTCTCAGAAACCTCTCTCGAATTTGAGCGGCGCTTTATTATGTACGGAAGTTCATTCCTAAGCGTAAATCCTTGTATATTATTATACAAGGATTTACGGATATTACAAGAGGATATACCTTTGTATATCCTCTTATAATATCGCGCGCGCGCGCGCCAACCAAATCATATATTCAGACGGGGATAATTGCGTTTCGCGTTCACCCATTCTTGAACGGTTCCAACACGTTTCTATCACTATATCGACGGCTGCTTCCTATAATTTCGCGGCGTCACCACAGCCGCTTGTATTTATATGGAGCCGGGTTCAAGGTTGTAAAGCTCCTTCGCCCCCAGATCTTAGTACTACGCGGAACAATTGAAATATGCGGTAAGGTTACAGTCTAATTACATTGAATTACCTCGACTCCCACAGACACATTCCTTTTGCTATGAGTGATTCCATCAATACAATAAGTAAGCTACATTCGTTATTTTTCGGTTGATTATTGTTGGTACATTTAGAAAAACCGAACCAACAAACGTTAACGATCAGTCGTGGCAGATCAATGGTGCTACTGTAGGCAATACTCACTAAGCCTGCAGAAACGAGAACAGCAGAGAGTAGACAGACTCGTGTCTATTCGTCTCATAAGAATGATTTCGTGCTCCTTACTGATTACCTCGAGAGTCGACAAAACACGAGTTTGTCTAGTTTCTGCTAATTTCATGAACCCCACGGAAAGTGTATTTGTTTCTGCAGGCTTTTGCAGACACCCAATCGAAATGAAGGTAAATAATAATTGATAATACAATCTTCCTTGGTCTGTTCGTTGCCAGCAATTCTGGCATCTGACGTTCCATTTATTGTTCGTTTATTCAAATTCAAAACTGTTACTATATATAGCTAACGTAAACATACCTAACCAGTGTTCTTAGCCATTGATTGGTTACACGTCGTAAACGTTAGCCTGTAATGCAACATTCAGACTGCAATATAGAGCGGACATTCCGATTGTCCCGCATTGCACATATCCCATATGTTGCCAAATCCATCGAGGATTTCAAATCAATCCGAACTTTTCGGGATACGGAATCGAAAAGTTGAATCTATTTTTGCGGCGCAAATAAACAAGGGTCGAACGCAAATCTCGTTTCGAATTTGCCCGAGTTTGCCTAATGCACATCTCCGGAGACGAGGGATGCGGGATGTCAGCCTCTGATGCGCAACGATGGCACATCGACGGAATCCCAACTTAACCGCGGATGAACTCTAGCGTCGCGTACGAATTCAGGTACTGGAAACGCGTCGACTTTATTAAAGGTCGGGGTTCATTTTGAATGGCTGAATAAATAGTAAGGATGAAAAGATGCGACGTATAATGCACGATTATCAAAGAGAATCGGTCGTAAGAAAACTGGACCAAAACTTATCCATAAACGAATAATTGCTGTATATAATGAGAATTCTCCATAACATTAGCGATTCAAGTTCTACCGAAACAATTTTCTTGCCATTGGAAATCTATTAAAAATGATCCAAATTCTAGTAGACCTTTTGAGGCTACAACACATGAAGCAATAAAGGAAATTGAAGGTGTTGTGTTGACAGATCCAAGGATTAAAGCCTGGCCATTGCAAAGGAAGATCGGATATCAAAGACAACAGTCTTGCAAAATTAACATGAAGATTTTGACATGTACAAAGTGTTAAGGAGATGGACTTCAGGCTCTTCACACATCTGAGAAATGTTGATACGTTAGAAAAGACCACAACTTTTTCTGAAAATTATCACTGGTTCGTTGGGGAAATTGATGAGAATGGTTTTTTGGAGCTACGAAGTGCTTTGATTGGTTGAGTACATAAAACTGCTATCCGAGAAAACAGGCGAAAAGTTGGACAAGTTACACAGGATTGTGGTTCCCAGGAGTTCATCTCTAGCACCTACCGTTTATCTTTATTCTATGGTAGAAGCTGCAATTATTTCTGATTAATTTATTTAAAATATAAAACATACAATTTCTAAATAAAAAATCCGTCAATACCAATATGATCAATCCTCGTCATGCTGAAGGATGATGCCTGCTTCCCTGATTTCATCGATGACTTCTGGCAAACAAATTGTTGTACACCATTCAGCATTAACTCTTCTTCGATCCTCCAAATATGCCCCAAGCGTTCCAACACTTGCAGCATGACCGGTACAACAAGAGAACCAAGCAATCATTTTCTTGGAAGTGCTTCATGAACAATAAATTTATTAGATTCGGTTCATACGAATACATCCAAGATTCGTCACCTGATATAATGTTGTATACGGATTTTGGAACAAAAAACGATTTTGATCGACCTTCACGAAATTTATCACTGACGAAAGGACGACCACGGCAAAATTCTGCAAACCAGTTTTAAACAGTCTTTTCTGATGGTGCGTTGTGTTACGCCTTCACTAGAAACATAAAAGATCAACACAAGCCTTCATGTGAAATTTCCATTTTTTTTTTACAATTTTCTTTAAAGGCTACTCTAAAGAACGACTTGGCCGATTTCTGTACTGTCACTGCTTTAACAATACTCAATATCAAGTTTTCCAAAGAAAGCAATGTCAAATTTTAATAGCGCTATCTGATGGAAGTTTCTAAGCTTCTAAGAATCTACCAAGGGTCCTAATGCGAAATACTCCAAGAAGACTGACAAAATTGAGGCAGCCTACGCTTGAAATCGATTAAACGTTTTCATTAAAACATTCCACGCTTGAATAGTAAATACATTTAGGTACTTTCCTCAATGTTATCTTTCAAAGCTTACAGAGATGTTCTACATATGTATGTTTCCACATCCTTCTACGCTGGAGAGAGAATTTACATTACGCAGTTAACTTTAACTCGTATCTCTCGTCCATAACGAATAGGGTAGAAGTTGCGAACAATTCCTAACTTTATCTACGTCGACATCACGTCATAAATAATTTACTTTTTGCCGATTGTGTGAGAACCAAGTCACATGTCTATTCTATCTCCCCGAGGGAGTCTGCTATGGAAGCGAATGATGGTGGGTCTGCATTTTTTACCTATTACCCAGTTTCCGAACTAACAGGTCGTCCATTTATCTTCTACGTACGCATAGGTTTTATTTGTTCTTTTTCTTTCTTGAATAATGTGCCATATGTATTAATATTTTTGCTGATATGCGTAGACAAAAAAGAAGGTATCTGAGAAAGCGAATGTGAAAGCAAGGATGCGACGTTCTTGTTATATTAAATAAGATATGAGATGGGTACAAAAAATCGATTCCATCTAGTGCTTATGGGGAATTGTCTCGATGTACAATCGTATTGTCGTTGGTTGTCCGGACCTGTGTCCATCTTCCTCCAGTGTCATCATCTTAGTAATCTTCCTGGAGCCTTCGGAGTCTTCGTCCTGGACTCCTTTCCCTGCTGTACTCCTAATAAAGAAACGATGAAAGACGATATTTATGCCAGCCTACGAAGGTGGTCTTATGCTTCGCTCCTAAAGCGGCTCTTCATAACGGGATTCTCGTTAGTTTGCGTCTTCTTGAGGAAGTTTTTGTTGAGCTTTGCCAGGAATTCCTGCAGCTCCTCAGTCTCGCACAGGTCTGTCAATGTAGCGAAGTGCGCAGGGATACGTGTAGTACTAATCGCAAGCAGCGATTTTGTACACTCGCAAGGGAGGTATTGTAGTTGGGTGCCGCCGTGACCCAAATGGGACCAACGTAGGTAAGCATCGGGCGAATGTGTGACTTATATCGCGTGACGTCCGTTTAAGGGTTGAAGTGGGATTTGGAGAGGATGGGGTACAGCTCTCTGGCTGCACCTAGTGCCCTGTGAGATACCCCGCAAAATTCTGCCTTACGTCAAGGATCATTCCAAGATACCCGATCTTGCTATTCCATTCGATCTCCGTCGCTCTGGCTTTGATCTTGGGAAGCGGACCGTGCTACTTCCAAGCAACCGCAATCGCTTGCGTCTTCCTGGGATTGATCGTGAGTCCTTGGGTGTCGAAAAAGTTAGAGATTTTGGTCAAATGCGCCTGCGCAAGTTTGATTCGGCGTTAAGAGATGTTGCCAGGATTGCTGTGCCATCTGCGTAGATGGCGTTCAGCACTCGTTGAGCGTCTGGCTTTGGAATGTCCATGATACAGATAGCGAACAGAACGGGGCCTAGCGCCTATCCTTGTGGGACTCCGGATAGCATGCTCTTCTCTGAAGATTCCATCCTATTAGCATAGCGTGAAATCTTCGGTCTCTGAGGGATCGTACTAATCAATAAAGAGCGTTTAAAATAAAAGAAACTGGATGATTGTCTACGGACGCCGATGATAAAATCGACAAAGAACAATGATTGAAATGATCAGAAACAAGTATAAAAAAGAAAAGGGCAAGGTTAAAATTAATGAGGAAGCGAAAGTAACAAAGTAGAAATGTCTTTCGGGTGATGTCGTGTAGTTAATATTTAACTTGACGTTTCGCTGACTATCCTGTCAGCTCCTTCAGAAGATTTCTAAAGACTGCTGTTGTTGTCTTTTGCTGCTGGTTATATATCCTATTTTGTTCCGCTTTGCTAATCCATAACCATTCTGCTTTGCTGATCCATAACCGTTCCGTTCCGCTGAATCGCGTCGTTCGTTGTATGACGACTCGTAGTGCTAACCTCCACGTGTTGCTGATCTTGTATCCATCTTCGCGATTGAAGTTGTCGGTGTTCTTCATTATTTCTATTGATTCGCGTATTATCCTCGGGTAGTAGTGGCTGGTCCTGGCTAATACCTTGACGTCAATTTTCAAGTAACAAATCTCTAAGAAAAAGTAATTTTCTATTTTGTAAAAACAAATACTACAAATAACGCATGCTTCTTCCGAATGAGTTTATTTTATTGGATTAAAAAGAAAAGTAAATACACAAACGGCGTGCTGAAAAAAAAAAACGCAAAACCCTTTGCAGACAGCACCCAGACATTTATAAAAGCGCTTAGCTGTAGTCGTAAATTTTGCCTCGTCTAAAATCTAAACATTCACGACTGTCAGGCCGGTACAAATAAATTGAGTTTGAAGTTGAAATTTCTCCAGAAAATCGCTTTATATTGGCGATGTGCAAGAAACTACAAAATGCGGCGCAAGCGAAAACAATTCCGTCTCGTACGTATCCAAGAGCACCGAACGATACCTACACAAAGTACTTGGAACTCTATCTACGTGCGCCGTTTACAAAATGCGAAAGGAGAGGTGTTCTTCCTACTGGGATCTCGTATTAATATAAACATACGTGCAATATCAATGTTCGGTTGTAAAGTATGGCTGTCTAGGGAAATGCGGCTTCTCAGATATTCTAGTTTAACTCAGACTTAGACTGGATATAATAAAAATTTATGTATTCATGTGTCAGCGTAATGGAGTTGTTTGAGAATGATACTTTATTGTGTTTTGGAAATTCGTTTAGTAATACGAGGGTTGTTTTCTTTCTAAAATTTGTCGACAAAATAAATTCCATCCATTCGATCCATTTTTTGCATCCGTGAAAGCCAATCTTCAACAGAATTAGAAGTATTAGAAGTTTTATATAAACACGCAGGTGTTTATCGAAGCTTTTTAGAACATAAAAATAGCTATCTTTGGCCGAATCAAGATAGATACGCCTTAACAGTTTCATCGAAGTTGAGAAACTTGGCCACAAAGCACTAGAATCAACATAATTTCTTAAAGACTTGAATCCGTCATTATTTCAATACTTAGCTCAATTATCTATTGACGTGTATTGCCGTTATATACAATTAAAACTGGTTATGTTTCTAAAAACCATGACATTGTCTTAAATATTAATTAAACTCTTTTTTCTCCGGCCAATCCCGAATTAAGAACCAAAGTAATAGTGACTATTTTACGGATTGCCAAGCTAGTAAGAGACGAGATTCGAATCTCTTCGCTATCGCTTTCTAAACATAATATAGAGTGCTTGTCCAGGAAACTATCGCGATAGCGTCAATTCTCCCAGAAAACTTTGAAATCGCAATAAAAAATCGCTTGGAACAACATAATATATTGGATGAACGTCAGCATGGTTATAGAAAACACAGGTCTACTGCGACTGCCACATTAGAAATGATAGAAGAAATAACGACCGCGTTCAATGGCATATTACATTTAGCATCAATTCGAAATTAACCTCCAATAAAACCCCATTAAGCAAATCTTTCAAGCGAAAAGTTCGTTGACCGCCTGCGATCGCGTGTGCTGCCAGGACACTAAGGATCCACCAACCGCAAATGCCGCACATACACCACCATTTTTACGATCTGAATGTACGCGTTCGCGGCAGTTGGGTGCTCTTACTCAAATCACATTAAAGGAAATATGAATGTATGAGCTGTATATGTAGAAAATGCCGTTATAAATTCCGTAAACGCGTAAAACCTCTTTGAAAACGACGCGCGTCGGGAATTTATCGCGTTGTCGGGCGTAATTTGCATAATTGAATAAAGTATCCCCCTAACATATTAATATGGTTCCCCGTATAGATCGCTTCGGGAGACACGTTGGTTGCCCGTACATGATTGATCTATATATTAACGCGAAGTGAATACTTTGTGAGTAGCGTATTAGAATGCGAATATTTGTAATTCAGAATAAATTAAAATAAATAGGATAATGCTTCATTTGAGCGGCGGTTTTGTACGCAATTTGTTGTTGGGAGAAAGTTACCCCGAGGTCAGGTCAAGCGGAGCGATTGGAACTAAAGAGATTCTCATTTTTATGCGCAAAAATTGATCTTTTTCAGCGGAATAAAGGGTACAGTCGAATGCTTATGAAATAAAAACAAGTTATGAACGTGTTCATGAATTTATGCATGTATAAAATCTTATTTAAGTATTATTCAACCATATTGAGTTGTGCTGAATGGAGCGTAGATAGATTGGAAACGCTTCCAGAATAATTGGAATCTTCAGAGTACATAGTTCTGTAAAACTATCTATTTCATCTGAACGATTGGCAAAATTATTGCTTTTTGGTAACTTTCTATTTGACCATTTTTATTAATATTTATACTATTAACAAATAGTTAATAAAATTAGTTTCAACAGGCTAACAAAGATCCTAACGCAAAATTTCCCTTCCACCTGTATTTCCCGTTAAGACCTTATTAACCTCTAAGGCAGTAGGTTGTATTAGTAACTGATGACAAAGGACAGGTTGACATAAATGGGAATGTACCAATATGACTACTTACTTTTTGAATGCATATTAAAAATTACTCTTCCATGAGACTCTTATTTATTATTTCGTAGAACGACGCTACCTTAATAATCTTAGGTCGTGGGGTTCTGGGGTAATAAAAAAATTAATCAATAAAAGAATTGATTTCAAATATTAACGTTTTATTACAAAAGATATTGAGGTAAGACAAATTACATTTGTTAACAACGAGTCGAAAATTAGCGTGACAAATGTGGAATCCCCAAAAATATTAACTACATCAAATTCAAATACGAGAATTCATGGTGACAAAAAAAATATATAATTTAAAAAATTCAGAGCAACGGATTAACAGTTGATAGATGTGAAAGGAAAAAGAAAACTATAAATAAACAAACAATGGCCAATTAACCCTGACTGGGTGCGGATTTTCTAACGATGTCGCATGATCGTCGTCTTGGGCCAAAAATAATGACCCTGACTTGGGGCTCCCAAGCGATGGTGACCCGCTTTTTGATAACACTTTTTGTGGTACTTATAAAATGCACTTTAACCACTATTGAGACTATGGTTAAAGCCTTTTCTGGTTGGGGAATCTAGCGACTTATACTAGGTAGCTTCCTTGCAACTTCCTCTCGGGCCTCATTTGGCTAGGATATATCGCTGATATATATTCCCTTATGAGGATGAAGAGGATAATTGTTCCTGGTCAATTGGGATTTGTTACAGCCAACTGCAGTTGCCTGGGACGCTAATCTCACGTCCGTACGCCTTTGCCGCTGTCTGAAGATATTTTTTCTAATAGTGATGTTGGGAACGATATCATTCTCATTCCGCCAGAATATCGTCACCCTCATCATATCGCACCAATCATGAGCCGCACAACAAATCAGTCGAGCGAAAAAAATCAATAATTTAACCGAAACATCATTCCGTATCATATATGGATACGGCGGGAAACTATCTAGCAAAAAATGCGCTATCTACAAACATGTGTGAGTAAAATAATACATTCTTAAAGTAAATATATTTGCTAAAATATAGAAATGAAATCAATTCAGGAACAAAATAATACTAGACATGGGCGTCTCGTTACACGCTAGCAATGTTTTCAGGAGGTGTTGTAAGAATAAACAAGTGACCAAAAAAAGGTATGTATTGGTCGGCCCTTTTCAGTCGTTTTTCTTTTTATGTAGTGTGCTGTTTTAAAATTATTTTCCTCGGAAATAATAATTTATTAGCCCAACCCCATCTCACATTTATAGTTCATACTCCTGACGAAGGTCTAAATAAACAGCGAAATATTAAGTTGAAGAATAAAGGAGTTTCCTTGCTTCTTAAAATTACCACCGACCTCCTACCTGCTTAATCAGTCTATTACTTTCCGATGATGTCCAGTAGTTCTTTTGAACTTTATTGTTATTAAAAGGATCTAGAATATAGAAGGTAATACTTTCTTAAAGCATTTGCGTAGTCATCACACCATCATTTTGAGATGTCCCTACTTAAAGTATTTACTTTGTTGAACATATTCGAAAACTGTACCCACCTTACAAAGCTTGTAATGGACATTTCAACCTCGCAGTTCCCGAAAGTTTTCAAACATTTACATCTTTCATTTACCGCCGCTTTATTTCTTTAATTTCACACACAATAAAAAGCGGCGGGTGGTAAAAGGCAAGCGGGCGATTTTTTTTTTCCGACGCAAAACAGCAAAATCTTCCATTATCATAAAAAGCAAAAAAATATGACTACAGCTGGCTTTACAGAATAACATCGCATTAGTTTTTAGTATTTACGACGGTGGCTTTTTGCGCTTCTGTTTAATGATTACGTAAAATATGCCTAGAATTTTCCAGCCGCATTTATTATTCGAGTTTAAAATAAAGCGGAAAAACGGGATTCTGTGGAAAGCGTATCGTAAAGTTAACAGCAATTTTTGGCTGTTGAAGGGAACATGTGTTACTTCAACGTCATAGACATATGCAGATGTATGTTTTCCTTTAAATAATCATATTTATAATATTTATGTTAACGAACGTAACATTTTCGCAGCGGTATATTTATAAAATTTTTGTGTTTTTTCTTATAAAATAGAGAACAGTGAAACCATATAGTACAAAACTAAATTTAGGATCAAAGTAGATCATATTGATATTTTGACTGAATTATTTAAATTACAAACTCCATTGAATTTAAATTTGAAAAAACCAAAATTATATTGTTTCAGAACAGGTCTACTGATGAAATATTGTATGTCGGAAGCAAGACTCTTAATGTGTCTTTGAAGTGTACGCTATAAATGGTAAAATTTATTGTTATGAATTAATTTTGACGAACATTTAATAATTCATTTAGAAAACAACTAGGTTACTGTGATTTTTCAAAAATATAACCAAATTATCTCGCTATACAAAATTTTGCATGATAACGGTCTTTGGTCACGTGTGGAAATAATTATCTGTTTCACCTTTTACGGCGAGGAGGTGATGGTAACGAAGCCATAATTACGACGTCTTCTAAAGTTTGTACATCACACATAAAAGAGTTACGTTCTTCATCAAAGCTACTAAAATAGTTTTTATTGGACTTAGGCACATCAAACATCTGAAGTAGATAACGGAGCCATAAAACTCGCTTGTGAAAGTATACAGGCTGGTCCACGTCGATATATGTATGCTAGCGGAGAAGGTATTTACCATTGAAGGTGGTAAAATTATTTCTTTAATAACAATAATGATTTTTATATTTATCTGTTGCTATCCAATAAAATTGATTTCATTTACATATTTTACCGAATGTATTTATTTTAAGAATATATTATCCTTTGTGCGTAAATCATGCACATTTTTCTAGATAGTTTCTCGCTATACCCATATATGGCAAAATACGGAATGCTTGTTTCGGTTAAAGTATCGATTTTTTCGCTCGTCTTGTTGTGCGATTCATGATCGGTGCAAAATGATGAGGGGGACGATATTCTGTGGGAAAAGACGCGAAATGAGAATGATATCGCCCCCAGCATTATTATTGAAAAAAGTCTTCAGATAGCAGCGAAGGTTAGCGGACGTGTGACCAGCGTCCCAAGCAACGCCAGTTGGCTGTAACAAACCCCAATTACCGAGAAAAAGAAATAAGGGGTAACTATCCCCTTTATCCTACAAGGCGAATACATATCCGAGTATTATCGCAACCAAGGAATCCACGAAAATAAGTATACATCACCCTACGACAAGAGGGGCGTTAACCACAGCTTCGTAGTCGTTACAGTGCGTTGTATAAGTGTTAAGAAACTGGTCGCCTAGGAGTCGCAAACTAGGGTCGTCATTTTCCATTTCCCAAAAGACTACGGGGACGGGTCAGTAAAGCATCGCCAGAAGAAGACACCCAACGGGTCAATTCGCATATTACTTGTTTAATTATAATTTTCATTTTGTATTCATATTTATTAAGTGTTAATATGTTCTTTTAAATTGTATATTTTTGTTTGGCGTATATTCCGTTCTATCTTATTATTGGGGGCCCCATTTTCGCCTGGTTCGCCTTGTTTTAAATTCATTGTTACTAAATGTATTTTGTCTCGGTTCCAATATTTTTTATAAAAAAAACATTGTTAATACTTGAAATCAATGTTATTATCCAGTTGTACTCGACTAATTTTTTTACCCCAAAACTGCACGAGCTAGAATAGCTTCATGCTGTGAAATATAAAACAAGTGTAAGAATCAATTAAAAAGAAGTAATAGGTATTCAAAGAAGTAAATAGCTGGCCACCAGCCCGATAAATTCCAGTCTCCCAACGCCGGCGTTCTATTACGTTTGGTTCTTAAATCGACCGTACTATTTCATTCTGGCGCCCAACGTGGGGCCAGCAGTCGCTTTTTTACAAGGTCAAAAAAGTGAACGAGCAATGTAGAAACGTACAAAAAAATGCTTAAGTTTAAAAAATCATTTACAGAGTAGAATGCTTTCAAAAGAAAGTATTTATTTAAAGCTCACTTAAGAGACAATAAGGGAAAATCTCTAATTAAATTTGGATACCTCATGGAACTAAAGGGAATGGAACAGCCCGGCGCCTCCACCGCATGCGTCACGCGACACTCTTCTGATGTAAACACAATATATTAATATTAGTAAATAGGGATAGTGAGTTATTAAACTTACTATCCCTATTTACTCGTCACGTCGTAGCATACGCAGATGACGGGAAAATATTTAATACAATCAGCAGCTTTCACGATTTTACACGAACATTTACAAGACAAGCTTCTACAAATTAACTCTCTCTAAACATCAATCAAGTGCACCCCGATTTTCTATAGTAGCACATACTATTACACGCTTCAACTACCTGATTAATGATACCACTATACCACGCAACATCAAAACTTTAGACTTTGATGTCTTGTTCGATAATGAACTGCTATTTACTGAATACATTTCATCAATGTGTTTATCAGCTTCCAAAACCCTAGGTTTTATCATACGCTCCTGTTACCAGTTTCCAAGCTTAAATGTAATGAAGCGTTTATGTTCGTTCTATGCTTGAATATGCCTCAATTATTTGACAATTTCTGAAGTACCTTTCCATTGGAATGGGCAATTTGTACCCTGATAAACGCACTGAATATTACAGCCTACTTTGGAGGCACAATTTTCTTTGCGAAATCTTAGAAAATAATGTCGATTCACCAGCTGTCGTAAATAATCTTCACAGTACCCACTCGTCATGTTCGATTCTTTAATGCGTTTCAAGTACGGAGAGGTAATACCAACACCTTGGTGAAAGCACCTATTAACAACATGATGAGGAAGGCGAATAAACAGAATCTTGATCCGTTTTTGTGAATCTGTTTTGAAATGTTTTGCTGTGAAATGTTTTCACTTATTTGCACTTGCTTGCCCCCTTTCTTCCCTGTCCCCTTGGAACATGGCATCTTTGTTATACTGTATCACCTCCACCTGACTCCATCTCCACCCCCTTCCTACCTTGTGGGTTGGGCTTTAAAGCCCACCTAACGCCCTTCTATCAAGCCCGATTTTCCACGTATCCTTCTGCAATTCCGCATTTTACAACTATGTCAATAAGTTGCTTAAAGAAGATCTACCTCGACCAACACTTTAATTTTTTTCATCTCTTAAAAATGGTAACATGGTCAACGCAGCCATGCTTCAGCTTATTCGCTACAACGACAAACCCCCTAAGTATACTGTATTGAGATAGAAATGTAAGCTTTTTGATGCAAGGTACGTAATGCAGGTTAATAAGCTTCACATATAAAGAACTTGCGGTATCGTTGGCTATTCGGCTCGCTCTTTAAATAAACAACAAACTACATAATAGAATAGTTTGTGCAACCGTATAAGGTCACGTATACTTTACATTCACTGCCTGTTGAGCGAAGCGCTTCCGCCATACGAAACGCCATTGTCGTATTTTCCCTGCTACATGCGCCACACAATTAACTCCCGGCAAATTATTAATTAGTTTCCTGCTTCCGGGGAATGTAGTAGACGTCAAATACTAGCGGTACCACCGTATACCTATACGTCCGTACAATCTAACTTATTTCATTTGCAGCAACGTGCATTGACCAAACAATTTTCCAGTCCGAATTCGAGAACAGTTCGAGGGAATTGTTCGGGAGAATTGTTGTTCTAAATCATGCTACATGGAAGATACGATTCTGCCTGCGTATACGCAGTTGCTGGATACAGCAGCAGTCCATGATTTGGCTAACATATTATATTAAGCAGAATTTGCAATTCCGGTACGGCAATTGTATATTTCCCGTGGTTTATCAGTAATGCTGTTCCTTGAGAGCTGAGTTCGGCAATGTTACGAGGGTAATCGCTGAAGTATTCAGCCTAGCATAGAAATAAATATTCTTTTGACAACTTTTGTTTTTCACTATAGTCTCCTTGTACGTCTATACACTTTTGCCAGCGATTGCCCCACTTGTTTAATCATCTAAATAGTAGTTGGCATCTCGCCCCACAAAATAGGCGTTCACGAATGTGACAACGTGAGACAAAAAAAAACAACAGTGGGGGCTAGATCTGGTGAATAGGATGTGCAATCTATTTAAACTCCAATCCGTGAGGATGCGTTGTCCTGGTGAAATAGCAGCAATGGATAGCAGAGGCTGCTAACAGAAGTTAACCGCCTATTAAGTGCCGCGCTTGTTCACTCGGGGCCAAGGACGTACGCCAATGAACACTTCCAAAGCTCCGTTAGAGCAGCCTAAATGAAATAAGTGGTAGTTTTTGGGTCAATTAATAACTGTAGGTGAAGGATGGATACACCGGTACATTCCTGAAGCCAAGACATAGTCGAAACAGTGGACTGCGGAGGGATGAGAGGACGCAACCACCTCTCTGCAAGGGGTGGGAGGATGATAGTAGAGGTGGCAAAAAAATCTCATCCTCGCTAGTATGATAGGCCTGTAGAAGACGCATTTAGAGATCCGAGAAAGTTTCAATCCGACCCGTGAGTGTCACATCAGAGTGTTCCCTGGTGAGCTATACAAGTACGAAGCAAAAAAAAATTAAAAATGATTTTTGAACAAACCCATATGGCAACATTATAAAGCATTATTATAAATTTCCTTACTCAAATCTATGTATCAACATACCTTTCATTTATATTACGTGACATGTATGCGACAAAGACTACAACCCCCCACATGCTCATCTTTCGCGCCAGTACTTAATATTCACCCATCTCCAGCCCCGAACATTGTAATACAATATTTCTACCCAAACCAGTTACTCGAATACCAATGAGCTTTATGGTTCAGCAAGTGTGATTCGCTTTAAAATTAATTAGAGAATGCTCAACTGGGTGGTAGAAAGTTACGAGAGCGTTAAACCTACGAGTACGTACGTATATGCTTACGTGTATTTGTCCAACTCGAATGAATAGATGTTCATTAAGAGTTTGCGGCTTTCCATAGGTCGTAAAATTACGGCAGGTTAGATTAGTTTAAAATTATTCCGGCAGTAGCAGCCATCACGTTGCGTAGAACTTAGTTTTGGATCTAAGTTGGTTGCAACGTTTTAGTTTATTTTGTCGTCCGCACATTGCATCTCCGAGATAGTGGAAATTTCTTCGTATATCGATTGTTGCGGAGGATTACGGAAACGATGTGTGCTTATAAGTTAAGAGATCATTAAAACTTGCCACATCCCACGATCTTATTGGCATTGTTGGTTAACTTCTAACAACTGTTTAGCCAAGGCCGAATTGAGCCCCTGGGGGTTAATTTTAATTGATGAAATTATAAGGCTCTCAAGAACAAAGAAGCGGTTCGTCTCTCCTCCGTTTAAATAGGCCGATGGTGGGAGTGAGGATGATTCAGAAAAAAGTCTATATTGAAACGTCGAATAACATTATGAAGATATGCAATAAATTGAATCAGATCTAATATTAGGTACAAACGCCAAAGGAAAAATTAAATGCAATTTTGGAGGAATCGAACCAATCAATGGGATCACAGTCTGAAGAATAATTTGAACAGCAGAACCACTTCCATGCAGCCAAACCAACTTCAACAGGAAAGATAATTTGACTCGGTATTTACGGTACAAAACCTGGTTACTTAAACGGTACATAATCCACTTCGCCAAACTTTCAAAACCAACATCACTAAGAGAAAGAAGTTGCCTTCTTGCCGTTTGCTTGTTGTACTATTGATGCCATTACTCTTCTTTACTGAGGATAACAATTGGACCAAAGCAGTAATCAGAATTTTCAGTTCTTAACTGTTACTTGTGGGCTTTTAAATTCCTAAGATTAGTTTTAGTTCATAGTTAAAATATTTTTATTGTTGTTAGCTGTTTTTGCAAAAATAAAGAATTTATCTCTGGCTTTTCAAAAAGTTATCTTCGCTTTACTTTGGTGATGACGTCAAAATATTTATGGTAATACCAACAAATGAACGATAACAAAACAAGGTACATCATAAAAATTAAAAAAGACGAAGATAGCACACCTAAGTTAAACAATTTAACATCGCAAAGACAGTATTCTGTAATTTGCTCAACATATCGCATATTGGACAAACCAGAAGTCACCAAAGCGATGTACAAAGACATGCGGATAAGTCAGCAGTCGCTGAATACCTTTACCAAACAGAAGAGTACGATGCTGGTAAAGGTAAAGAAGGAAAGTTCGATGCTGGTAAAGAGTACGATGCTGGACAAGGTTAAGATACTTCCTGAAAGCCATCATTTCTACAAAGGAATTACTGGAAATATTAAAGAACACCAATAATTTCAGTAAGAAAGACGGTTATAAACTAAATGATGCATGGAGGTTGGCAACACGTTATAGCAAACCATGAAGAGGATAATCGATCAACAACATGAGGAGCAGAAGACAACTCCAGGCTTCCAGTCTTTAGAGTACCTTATAAAAGGCTGACGGTATGTTCAACAAAATATCAAGTACATCAGCGCAACAAACACTGAAAATCCCAAAAAGAGCTACTTCAATAGAAAGTAGCCTAACTATTATTCATAGGTACATACGTTCTCTTTAAACCAAACTTAGTCATTACACTAACAAGTTACAGTTCTTACCCCTCCTGCAAATAAATTTAGGGATCAAGCATTAAACTTTTTCGATTAGTCCGTTACCGTCGTCCGGATATCGCAGAGGAAATCGATAGTATTCCCAGAGAAACTGACCGGCTTTTGTATGTGAGTAATGCTCTTCTATATCAAGAACTTTCCACTAAATTATGTATTATATCGAGTTGGAACGAATCTAATGATCCCTCTATTTCCTCTCCAATAATGTAAGATATTAGATCAACGTTTCCATTGTTTGTTTGATTGGTTATACAATTATATTTGAAACTTTCCGAGTACGCGACAGTAACTTTTCTTTTACTTTATTGTACTGGCGATTGAGGAGAAATTTCTCATCATTTTTCAAATATTATATGCATTACCTCATTTTCTCCGGGAATCTATTTTAAAAGAATTTCTGGTTTTACGTGTACTTGGCGCCCGGAGATCCCATTTCTTCCTTGTATTTTAGAAGGAAATTTTTATCTTCCCTGGCAGATGTAATTTTTACTAGAAGATTGTCGTGTGACAATTCTAAATTACCTTCATCTTTGAATTATAGAAATAAATAAGTCACTGTGTTTTTTTACTGAAGCTAACATTTGCGCTTACAAGACCCGGGCACTGATTGCGAGTCAAAAGGTCACGACATATTTCTACCTTTGTCCTTTCTGTTCGTAACTTATTCGTTAGCCTGTTTCATTTAGAAATTCCTAGTTTCTACTACTTATTTCTAATTCTTAAACATATCTGTAGTATTTAAAAGGTCTTTAAGAAGGACTTTTTTAACATAAAATTTCAACCTTTCAGTGATTCTAAGCAGGATTATCGGGAAAGTGATCCATTATTTGAAAACTATTTTATCTAACAAAGAGGGATTTCAAGATATCAAATGGCGATGGGATTGAAGCTTAGTAGAATTATAAAACCCATCGAGAATTGTAAAGCACTGCCTTCCGTTTCGGTGGAAACCCACGTTTAGGACAAAATTTAGGAAATTTTGAAATTTAGTTGCTCATTTATTATATTTGTCAACGCGTTAATCCATTTGAGGCCAGGCTAAAAAACAAAACTTCCTTTTGAAAATTCACATTGAATAGAGCGCAGTGCGCCCCTTGAGAATTCTATGCACGTATACCTTAACCAAAACATTGTTGCTAGTACAGCTACTTACGGTATTGGTGGAATCACTCACGGCAAAGGCAATGTGAGGAGAGAGAACGCTAACCAGCGGACGTGTTTCTGCCTATCAGCGTATCAATACCCACATTACTGTTTGCCTCTCAACCTATATCACCCTCCCTTAAGAACAACGAGCCAGATATATTTCCAGCGCCATCTAGTGCTAAGAGCTATTCATGCCTGCCGTCTAGAAAGCAGGGGCGAAGAACGGGTACAGTTCCCCAACCCACTCCCGGGCAGTTCTTGGACTGCTTAACTAGAGAAAGCGGCGCACGTGAGCGCTCTGGATAGCTGCACATGTGGATCATTCCTCAGGCTTGCCATAATGTATTAAAAAAAAACACACTAAAAACGCCTAGAAACTATAATAAAAAAAGGAGTGCTAATACAGCTACTTGTGGTATTGGTGGAACCACTCACGGCTTATATCATCCTCCTTCAAGGAGGCCGGTTCTTTTAAAAATGTGAGCGCTAATATGTACAGTTATGACGTGTATAGTACGACATAACTTTCACTCACAGATGCTGATTTCATCGAGGCAACAAAAGCATAAGCGCAGCATCGTCAGCATTCAATATAACATTAGATGTTTAATAGAATTTTCTAAGTAGCACAGTTCATTTATAGCCGTTTATTTATAGCAAAGAAGAGAAAATAAAAAAAATAAATGAAGGTACGCAAGAAGTCGAACAATTTTTCTTTTCATTTCCTCATCTATGTTCAAAACGTTAAGAAAGCAATCAGCAACATCCTTTTTTGAGGAAAGGATGGAGAGGAAATCAGCGTATGTGCTTTCGTCAAAGCAAATGAGCCGCACTCTGGCCGCGAAATTTCAGAACAAGTGAATTGTTAAAACGCCAATGTAACTTAACGCGATTAAATATGTTTTTTTGTGATAATTACATACTATCGATACCTATGAATAAAGCTATGTACTAAGATCAATTTATTTAAATGTCCCTCTCATAATCATCAAACATAAGCTTTGCGCGTCTTCAGCTTGTTCTACCCGGTCTGAAGCGCTTATCAGGGTGTGAAGTCGCTAAACACGTAACATTCTAATAAGACGCGTTAAATACGAATAAGAGTTAATAAAATATTCCAGAAACGATAGTTAGGAACATATTAAAAGATTTTAAATAAAGGTGCCACAAAGTAAAAAAAAAATCATCGGGTTTTAAACTCTTCAATTTTGTTCAGCTATGAGGACACCGATGACAAATTTTATACAAATTTTCTTACAAACAAATCAACATTTTCCGGCTATAAACCCCATAATTCTTCTGTCGTGCGCTACTGATCTCAAGAAAATGAATGCTATCCTCAGAAACTACGCAATGTTGCCAGAAACTTTAACATTTGGTTTCAGTAAAACGCCTGTCCGGCTCATAATAGGAGAGTTGTTCAAGCATTCATTTCTTTATATTTTCCACACACCACTTGTACTTGGGAAACTATATTTTGACCGGCAAGAGCTGCTGACTTATCGCCTATCTACTGACTTCCTTCTGTAAGATACTTGACGGAAACTCTCTATGTACATCAGCACGAGCGACCCCAAACGTTAGATGAGTTGCGAAAGCAAATTACATTACTCTGTGAACCAATTTGGCTCATTTTAAGACAAAAGCAATTAACACTTTTACAATACTGAAAATCTTTGTTAAAGATTAATTCTCCTAAACATCTATGTAAAACTAATAATATAAGAATTTCGAGAGAAAAAGGATCTATTTTGTTTTTCCTTCGATTTTGTTTTCGTTCAACTGTTTGTCAATTATGACGTTGCCCAATCCATTTTAAATGCGAACTTAGCACTTTTCTTCAATTATAAAAATATCACGGTGTTATATAATAATTGTTTCGAGAAAATGTAATTTAATACCCAAAACTAAGATATATCGGCTGTGAAACTACAAATGATAATTTGGAATCAAGTTACAATTGACAGAAAACTTTCGATAAACAACAGAAAGTACTAATGTGCATTTGTTAACATGCTACATTAATTATTAATTCTATGCAAGAATTATCGGCGTTAAAAATGTGTAGATAACATAGAAGCAACAGATTTCACGAAAAAACGGATATGCAGAAGGTATCGTAAGGTCTCCATCCGTAAAGTTTATGATACACGTCGTAATAATAAAATAGGAGCTAAACTAACACAAACTTTGCAAATGCCCAGACGAATAATTCATTTAACCACATCCCTGTTGATGAGGTCAACTTGGTTTACCATGAATACCGCAGCAAGTACGTAAATTGAAG
This sequence comes from Marronus borbonicus, assembly GCA_902655005.2. Lineage (NCBI taxonomy): Eukaryota > Metazoa > Arthropoda > Insecta > Coleoptera > Scarabaeidae > Marronus > Marronus borbonicus. Next base: position 617,534 of record LR737398.1, on the reverse strand, counting down.
ATACCCTATAAGCAGAAGGATGTGGATGATGTAAAAACTTATTTATAAGTTTCTAAATATATACTACAATGACGTAGTCGATATACGTAGAATGTGTATGATACGAATAAGTACCACGCACCAAGGATCGCTTACGTTAAATTAATTCGCTAAACCCTATCTATCTTAGATCACCCCACGCGCCGTTCGGAATTAGTTTCATTCGTCGGAAAGTTCGTTCTTCGCTAGAGTCGATCTTTCTCACGATACGATCTCAACAGATATTCGGTTACATACGTTTACTGAAGCTTAACTCAAATCCCGGATAAAGTACGTATGGATAGGTTTGTGATTGTAAAACTGGAATAAAACTAGAAGCAACGCCACGAATCCTTAGCGCTCTCCATATTTCCGTGGGCGGATTCTTCCTCTTGAAATATAAGAGAGCTCTAAGATTCTCTTATTTGTGGCAGGGATAAAAGGAATCCTTTTTCCTGATATATTACTCGGGTACAAGCCCCGAGCAAAGTGGAAGAGCTTCTTAGTTGTTTTTTATGTTGCGGATGCGCTGATTGATAGTTTTTGCTAAAACAGAGGAATAGTGATATTCACAGAGAATTCGTACGTAAAAAGATCTAATCTAGGATCTAAAAAAATCTAATAGATGCTTTTTATCTTATTTTTCATTTGAGATTTGTGCTAATATCTGGTAAATTAAAGCTAATTTCTTTGAAATTTAGTAAATAACACCGTAATGTTTCTCTACAAAATTTGGAATATTTTTTTGCGTAAAAGTAAAAGCAGTTCAGTTACAATTAAATAAATAGGTAACCGTGGTTTGGCTTAATAAAGGGTAAATCTACATTGTAAGAAATAAAAAAAATTAAATTTCCAATTTCATCGTAATTTTTAGAAGAAACACACATTAATAAGTACTAAATAAACCAAAAGCAACAAGTCAAAGCTGAGAATCAAATAGGCCGTCCACGCCAAGAAAATCTAAAGACGGCAGAGTACATTCGATGTAAATATGTTGCTACGACACCAACATCTCAGTAGGCTATTTCTTGCATCTACTGAACTGAAGGAAGAAGATCCTAGAGTGGTACTAAGGTTTATTAAAAGCCTCCAATTATTCTAACGTACACGAGGGCATTTCGTTGCAATAGAACTATTAAGGTCGCAGTGGCAAATGGCATCTTATAATATCCTTTTTGGTTTGAGTCCTCCGTCAAAAGAAGGCTATCAGCTAAAATAACCTCTCCATCTCTTAAGCACCAGTCAGGCCCACTTAACACATCACTTCGGGACGGATCTGTTCAAATGGCTGTATAGGGCAGGTATCGTAACATACGAGCAACTTTTATCGTCAGGAAAAATGATCAAACTTCCTAAAATGGCACTTATATTAATTAATATATTACCTTGCATCGGCGAAAAATCGGTGTTTTTTTTTGGTTTCTCCAACGTAATTAAATTTAATGAATGAAATAAAGCTTTCATAGACTTCGGCAAGATTCGATCCCGCAGCTCCCTCTGATTCTGTGTGTTGGTTTAGCGCGCCTTTATTCTATTAATTAAATTCAATTACGTTGAAGAAACCAAGAAAAAACGTTTTTTCGTGTATCACATTTTCCCATACTACCAGATGCTGTCGTATACAAAAACCTACTTCAAAAGCTTTCCCTTTTTTGATCATTAACAGCATCGAGCTGAAAACAAGCCTTCATTTATGTATGCATGCTACTTTGACATGCAAAAACATAAAATTGCTCATTACTAAGCGCGTAAAGGTTACCCAAAATGTAAATACGGAATAAATTAATTTTGGATTGCACGATTAATTGGAATAGGGATAGGTGTGTTGTTGACATTGACAAATAAAGGTTTGTAACGGATTATATCGAACAACCAGGCGCACATTCGCACCGATACATGTCATGTTATTCTATCTTCATTTAAACTTCATGATCCAGTTTTGTGTGACAGACCTATGTCCAACTTAGTTAGTGAAAGTAAAAAATACGAGATAGTTTCGTACTTTTACTTAGTTTTCCCGCTACAACCAGAGAAGTTAAAACTTTCATTCGGAAGACTAATTGTAATTCAATAAAGTTAACTTCAATAGATCTTACTTCTGCAGGTCGGTAGATTTCGTTAGCTTCAACTTTTAAAATTAAATTTTTGATCGTTAGATTCGATTTTTATTAATCAAATGATAGTTCAATGTAAAGCAATTTAAATTGCTGATTCAACTAAAACAAAACATACTTCACAAGTGTTTCATGCTGGTTTTCTGTAATACTATGGCTCATTTCAAGATGAGCTGTTGATTTACCAAGTTCTAAAATAAATGCAAAAGAGCGTAGTCTATATGCCGCAACGGGTTTAGGCTTCTGTTTATATGGGACCTATTTTGCAGGAATGCGTGATGGATTGCACATTCTGCGAACTGTCGATTTCTGGTTGGCCTGCAACACAACAGTGGCAATCACAGTGACAATTTTTATCATCGATCAGCAACTAAAATCTACTTTTATAGATGCTGAGGTTGTACCATGGGAGATCGCATTTCAAGCGCTAAACCTTTCTTACTTTTCACTCTTAAAGGTATCTAGCACGAGTGCCGTTTTCTTACCTTAAATGCGCCTTCAATATCCCAACGTTTATATGTGTGTAGCATTAGAAACACCGCCAAACTCTAATTCACAGAGTCTCAACGTCTGGTCAGGGTTACAGTATTAAAAATAGATGAACAACATTCAGGTAAGCTGTTCTTTTTTTATTACAAATTGATAAAAACAGAAACTATACACTTCGCTTCTAACATTAATAAAGCCTCTTCGAATGCTGCTATTTAATTAATTCCCTTCCTGTATCAAAATCTCATTAAACCAAAGCTATGTTTTCTTTCCAAACCGTTACCGTACTACTGTTACGAAGACTATCCAGACGTTCTTGTAATAGCAATTATTTGCTGCGGGTCTTGTAAGTACAAGTTCAATCCCTGCTACTGCGTCTTATACTAGAAGTTACATTGACAAGAACCAAGTATCGTGCGGTGTATGCTGTTACATGGCGCATAGTCGAAGTAGCGGCAGATGGCTGTCGTTATGCATTCCTACACGAGCGCTTTTGCACTTTACTATCTCGTTCTCTAAGGTCCAATATAAATGCTGATGGAATTGGATACTATATGGCTTTTTTTTAGTGACTTTCATCCATTTGCGCAAATTATAAGAAATTAACTCAATTTTTGTATTAAATACGTAAACGTTAATATTTCAATGAATATAATGAATTAACAAGAAATAAAACAAAGAAAATTGTGAACTTATAAATAAAATAATAAGCGCATTTACTGAAACTGTTAAACGAACTCAAGGCAGTGCCAGTGACGCTATTAGCCCCAAATACAGCTTCTACAAGTGCTATATAACGGTAATACCAGCTACAGAAGAGTGGAAGAAAGGCCCTAAGTCTTATCTAAAGCACCACCGTATTTCAAGCCGAAATACTAGCAGTGCTGGTGTGTATTGAAGAATTAGACCGACAAGCAGATAACTATCAATCTGTTCTATTTAGACAGTCAAACAATGATAAAAGCGCTCCGCAAGTGAATTCGAAACTGGTGTGGGACTGCATAAACGCACTCAATAGGCTGGGAAGCTGAACTAAAGTGACTCTGGCCTGGGTACCAGGACACGAAAGCCATCGAGGGAACGTGAAGGCAGACGAACTAGCCAGAGCAGGCGCGTCAACTGCTAAAAATCGCCCAATGCACTCGGTGGAAATGGCATATACGTAGTAAAAGCAACCACTAAACAATGGAAACATAAAAATCTCAAGACTGGTGGAAGGTCATTCCAGGTCAGGACACAGGCCTACATTTACAGCGGACCTACTAAGCACAGACAGGAAATCTGTTAGAGCAATAAAGAGCCTGCTAACAAGATACTGTATGGTACATGAGTAATCTGGGCCTGACAGAGGAAACAGCATGTAGATTCTGCCAGGTGGAAGAAGAGACTGTCGTCCATGTGCTATGCGACAGTATAGCACTGGCAGGAGTACGGCTCTCAGAAGTTGGCTCGGAATACCCAAAAGTCCACTCACAAGACTAAATCTAGTAAAGAAAGCAAAGCTAAGGTAATTGATTTAATGAGAGAGGAACCACAATAGATCTGGAAGGGTCGCCGTGGGATAGGTCAAGAACCACATCTGGTGGTAATCTAATCAAGTGCATTTAACACTAACTTTAGCGTTTTATCCATACATATAATGCACAATATTACTAGGAGCTTCCCGCCGAATATATAATTTAGTATATGTCTTAGATCAATAAAACGTATCGCTCACCTATCATCTAAATCTAGTTATCGAAATCAGTTAATTGTGTTTAACTTTAACTTTCGAAATTAGAACGGTGCCAACTTAGATTCAATTAGCGCGATTATTTATAAATTCAGCCGTAGCTGAGAACCGCGCCATTTATCAATAAATCGCTTGGTGGATATTGCTTAATTAATAGATAAGTTAGTTCATCCCGAAACTTCATTTTACTGCCATTTTAATACGTGAATGTAACAAGATTATTAAAGCCCAAGCAACATTCTAATTTACCGAACAATAGCCTATCGGATAATATGATTGTAGCTAATAAACAATAGGCTTGATGCGTAAAGGGAAAGACAATAAGATTCGTCAAATACGATTAGAGAACAATGCTTCAGCTTTCGAATCAAGTACAACCAGCAGAGCATGGTCTATTGCTTTGGGTTAAACATAAACTTCTGACTGGTCTAAACGCTTTAAATCACAATAAAACTTTCAATTGATTTTTGTGCAAAAGGCACCTACTGTTCCGAATTGAAAGTTGGTAATCATGATCCTTTGGAAAATTAAGCAAACTTAAAACACCCGTTACGTTGGCCTTCGCGGTCGTCAATAACACTATAATCTTGGCTTCCGGGTTGGAACCATTCGTTGCCGTAGCTTCTGCTGACTGTCTCGTCGTCACGCGTATGCGATACCTGCGAGAGCTGTTATTGCACTCTGACTGAGTTAGTTACAGTCTGACGCCAAATTATTATGACTCATTTTATCAATACATAATAATGCCGTTTGACTCGGTATTGAAACAACCAATATATTCCAGCGTCAGACAAACTAATTAGCTGGAAATTTGTGTACGAGCAACACAATATCGAAGGCACGAATATGGGAGCTTTCCATTGACTTCCAAGAATACGACCTACATATATCGTTCACGGACAGCGTAGAATTCATGCTCAGAAGAGAGAAATATTTTTCCTCGAAAGTACCTATAAATTCACACAATATTCTCTACAATAGTGTTAATATCTCTAATTTACATAATGTGGAAGTAAGGCGCTTTCCTAAAATAACCACGGCAATTGCGTAATCTACGTAACCTTCTATGCAGGTTCGTATTGCATAGAAGATGACAGCAAGCTAAAGGTTCCACGTTCCCCCTAACATCGTCCTCGTTTTGCATAAATACGTACAGTGATACGGAAGTCTGAAGTCGGGACTCACATAGACATCTCGCTCATTCTGAGTCCGCTTATAGATCAACGTATACTGATGCGCTATAGTAAGTTACATGTAGGATATTTCGAAAAAGAATTACATATCCTTATTTTTTCATTCTCTGATCTATTTCTTTGACATTATGTTAATCATTTGGATATTGTGCTTTGTTCTCCTCTTCTACTTATATACTTTGCGTTAATTCTCATATTAGTTTTTGCTTCCTTTTTCTTCCTTTTAAAGTTTAAGTCAAACTGCAAATTTTCTTCCGTATCTGCCAACAATGTTATATCTTTTGTGATTAAGCTCCGTTATCTTTGTTCCATTATCCAGAATCCTAGTTTCAAATTTGTGTGCGCCCTAGCATTGTCCGGCAAATTGATGGGTCGCTTTCTTCGCAACGCTGACCTCAGGCTATGTTCCAAAAACCGAAGAAAATATTACTTCGGCTAAGCACAGAATCGGAACCAGCACTCGTATTACAAAAATTGGACCTTGAGTGCTTCGTCCAACCCGAAAATTGTGAATTTTCCATTGTACTTTCAACTTGTCTCCATTACTTTGGCTGGATCCTTATTTAGTAAATAATATAGACAGTAGAATGAAACAGAATCTTGTGGCACTCCCTGTACTACACAAGCAACCGACGGTAACGCGTTTACTTCACTCCAGCAAGTTTTGACCCAAATTCATGGTACACCCGAACAATAGACGTGAACATCGCTATACGCAGATATATGCATCTGATGTATGATTCTAGATTTACTACTCTATCCTTGCGCAGATTATTAAATCTATTATACGTACTAGAACAGAACGAAACGTCAGATTAGAGCGTAGGCACGATATTTACGACAGACGCGCCGATAAAAATGCGCATAAACCGGGGAATAGGTATCTGCCACCGTTAAATCATGAGTATCATTCGGAGCGTTGGTAATAAAGAGGGGGCGTGCAGAATTGGATCCCCAGTGTCTCTCTCACCCGTCCTCGATTTGATGACGACGCGTAAAAGTTCTTCTGACGCTCAGAGCACCGGGCGCGTATTTATTTTAAAATTGAAAACTTCCCGGCGAGCGCAATATCATTTCGAATTTATTTCCTCGTATTATGTAGGTAGTGCATTCATATGCGCCGTAGATGTAGGAGGAAGTGGAAGTATAAACTGCATCTGTATGCATAGCCAGTATCTGCCAGGTTTATTGGACAAAAACGTAGAAAATCCACTAACATATGTATAAATACGTACGTATGAGGAACACCTACGAACGTTAGATCATGACGGAAAATTTTCCGTAAATATTGACGTGCGACGGAAAATCTCTGTACGATTAATAACAGCTTAACAGTAACATTTAAAGCGCTTAGTTAAAGTTTGTAAAACTGGGAGAAGAAGCACCTTCCGAGAAATTTGTCAAAGCAACAAAATATATTTTATTTTGTACGTATTTCAAGCAGACTATTTATTCAACTTATTACCTCCTTATTTATTTGTTTCAATCAAAATGATTTATTTGAAGGAAATAAACATTTATAATGTAGTCCACGATAACTCCCAAAAATTCTATTTACTAAATACAAAAATTTGTTGAAGCAGCAACACTGCAGATGTTACATAACATCGTTCAAGCAATAGCAAGGCGTGTTGGACAATTCGAAGGCATGTTTTTTTTTATAAATCAGAAAATATTGGTTGGATTAAACTTTTTGATGCTTAACGTCATTCTGTAGCCCGTGTCCGCGAATTTCGTAACACCTTGTATATTGCTGTAAACCTACCCACGTGCATAAATAGAAAGGAAACCCAGAGTATTTTTAACATAGCTTGAAATTAGATAACTGCATTGCAGCACATGGCTCTGTTCTGTAAAATACTTTTAACGGTTTTAGAAAATGCTGTGTGTTAAGGGTAAAAAATCAATGTCTTTCCTACTTTTAAATCTCAATCTCCGGTTATATGTTTCCTGTAAACGCTCATATACTGTAAACAATGGCAATGCTATGTTTTATAAACTAATATTGTTCCAAACTATAACTTTTCTAGGCGACCTACATTTTACACAAATTTACTTAACGTAGTGAAACTTATGAGGAACTATACGTGCACATATATAGCGGGCATATATATCATACAAACGTAAACACGTATGTTTTAACGTTCGTAAAACGAAACCACATCTTCTCAACAAATATATTTCCGAGTTGGTCCTACTCACTACATATTTTCATTTCCGCCAGTATTGCAATTCCTCAGCCATAAAACGCAGTGGTATACGAGCTGGTATGGAAATACTTTCAATATTTCCACCCCGGCGAAGCAGTATTATCTATTATTACAGCAAAAATGTATCTCGCAAACGCGGGAGTTGAAACAAACAATTTTCATGGATGTTTAGTACAGACGAGGGTGGGTGATGATATAAACGGGAAGGCGATTCGATTCCTCCGCGTATTTTCTTTGCATACTGCCGTTCAGTGAAGTTCGGTCATACAATAAAAATCTATTATATCACACTGTATACAATTATTAATACATAAAATTAGAAAAATATTAAGCATACACTCTTTTCTAAGGGATTAAAGCCATAAATTATTATGTAAAGTAGAAATATTGCGGCGACCACAATAAAGTCCCTTTTATTATCATTCCAAGAATTTCTCGGAAGTACCGATCTTTTGAAACAGGTCGTTTGGGGATTATTAACGAACAATACATTTAGGAAATATACCGCAGTATCACCCTTGTTTATTTATCACGATTTTTATCAAGATAGAAATTTGCTTCATTTTACCGTTAAACGTGTGTTGGTGTGCATCTGTCGTTTTTGCGCGAAAGTTTTAAGAAAACTTACTTCGAAATGGCACGTGGCAAGTCTACCAGTGTAGAAAAACGTTCACGCATTATTACGCTGTTTGAAGAAGGATATTCGGGGCGACAAATTGCTAAAAAAATAAATATGAGAAGTTCAACAGTAAATGACATCATAAAGCGATATCGGACAACTGAAACTGTAGAAAATCGTGTTCGTCCCGGAGCATCTAGGAAAACAACAAAAGCTGAAGATTTGAGAATTGTATTATTAAGCAAACGCAATAGAAAATTAACAGCGCCGCAAATAGCAGCCGAAGTCGATCACGGTCGTGAAGAACAAGTTTCGACGAGTACGGTAAAACGTCGACTTCAACAAGCGGACCTTCATGGACGCATTGCCATTCGAAAACCCTTATTACGTCGGGGCAACAGAGCAAAACGGCTACGGTGGGTCCGTTCTCATCTAGATTGATTGCAAACACGTGCTTTAGAGTGACGAATCAAAGTTTGAGGTTTTTGGGCAAAATCGACGAGTTTATGTCCGAAGATCTAAAACCGAAAAGTGATCCCGAACTGCATTGTGCCTGCAGTGAAGCAAGGACGTAGTTCTGTGTTAGTGTGGGGATGTTTCTCCTTTGCTGGGACGGGATATTTATGCAGAGTGCAGGGTGTAATGAGGAAGGAAAATTATTTTGCAATACTCCAGAATCATGCAGTGCCATCAGGATTGCGTATAATAGGCCGTAACTTTACATTCATGCATGACAACGACCCAAAACATACTGCGTTAGTGTGTAAGAACTATCTAAAGGAGTAAGAAGAACAGCACAGCCTGGAAGTAATGACATGGCCCCCACAAAGCCCAGATTTGAACCAGATAGAGTTGCTGTGGGATGAACTGGACAGGAGGATCCGAAAAATATGCCCAACTTCACAAGAACATTTACGGAATATTCTGCAACATGAATGGATTAATATTCCACAATCCGTTTTAACAAAACTTATCGAAAGAACGCCTAGAATAGTTCGAGCGGTGATTAACAGCAAAGGAGGTTTTTTCGATGAAAAAAGAATATAATGTTCAGTATGTTATATTAGGCCAGAATAACTTTTTATTTATTTATTTTTGTCTTTTTTACCTGTACATACAATAAAATTGCATTTTGTTTTTAGTTTCGTTTGTTTCTGTAACCTTTTCATGTTTTTTACCAACCGACCGAACTTCTCTGAACGGCAGTGTACATTGCGTAAGGGAAATACGAACCATCGTCCGTGCTCGCTCGTTTAGATCATCACCCACCGCTACTGGTTTAATAAGAAAATTATAAAAGAGTTGGTTAAAATTATTCTTAATTATGTCAATAAGTGTAAAATAGCAACAATGTTACTAACAGAATAATAGTTTTTGCCAATTATTTTGTATATAAATCTTCATTTAAAAATTTGCACTTGACATTTAACCTAGTTCGGTAAGTAATATCGATGGGTATCCGGGACTTAATTCGTACGGTCGAAGAAGTTGAACATCATTCACCCGCTCATTCGTCCATCGCGATGTTTAAGTTTTCGGTTATTAATGACGGAGGAATCAAGTTTTCCGTGATATTTTCCGACCACCGCTACCGACAATCAATCTTCCTTAGTTGACGCGCCGAATACCGCGTCAGGAAAGCGGGTGTTTTAACGGTTGTTGTGCGTTGTGTCCGGGAGGGGAAAAGACGGAATCTTCGTGCAAACTCTAGCCGGAAATTTATTATCGCGGGCGGTAGTTCAAGTACTTACGACGGAGTGCGAACGAAATAGAAGATATTGGAATTTAAAACCGACCAATTCAACGTTCAAGTGTTTATTTTACGCTGTCCTGCTGACTAGGATAAATTACGGAGGTACAGGAAACCGATTGAGTGTGAAAATAAGGAATGGACAATGAGAATTTAGAAAGGATTTAGTGCAAACCATCTATTTGGAATATCAGCGGAAAATGGTACAGCATCACGATATCTACTATTTTTCTTTATAACGGCATATCCGAGCTTCCTGTACAGAAAATTTAATATAGCTTGATTTCGACGCGGGACTGTCTGGTCTCTCCTGCGACCGGTAGTGTTCATTGTGTCGATCAAACATTCCCCAGTTAGAAAAATAAGACTCATCTGTCCATCATATTCGTAAACCATCTACAAAATATTACTCTGCGTTCATAATCTTCTTGCCGTAAAGTCTGGGCAATAAGCAACTTGTAGGGATGAAATTTGAGTCTGTACGTCTACTTCTCGAGTTTAAATGCTTGGATCAGCAGCGACATAAGCCATTGTTATTCATTCACTTGCACGATCTTTCACAAATAAATTGCTTCCCGTAGTTTCCCCGCTGCATGCCTTTTAAACGTTTTGACATTTGGTTGTCTTCTTTCGGGAAAATTAGTTAAATAAGTTTGGGCAACAATAAGGAAATTTTTAACTCTTGATATATGCAAAGTATATTGTAGCTTTCAGTAATCGAAAATTAACGTTTTAGTTCTTCTAACATGAAGGGTTTAGTTCTACTTCATTAATAAGTAATTACCAGCTTCATTATCCTTAAAAGAAGGTGAATCAATCCTTGCGTTTTCTTGATACTCACATTAACAGACACGATAAGACTTTTCTGTAAATAAATTTTAATCATTAAAGCAACCGCTCAAACACAATTATTTGTTATCCTTCCACATTGAATATTCTACCATTAGCTGTTCATTGTTCTTTATTCCTTAAAAAAACCGGCTCTTTTCCAGAATATCTCAAAATTTACTCCGGAGGCATTCTGAAATATCCCCCGTGAGGATTTCTGTCGGGCGCTAAAATAAATTCTCGGATACTCCACGCACATATACATATAAGTCTCGAGAGAAAAATATATCTGCTTCCCTTTTATAACGTTTTATCTCTTTGAATTGGAAATTACGACATTCTAACAATTTAAATTAGTACATTACGTCGTTAGACAACTGCTACTCTTAATTAAGAAGCGTAGCCGAAATAGGCCACCTTTAATTAAGTAAAGAGGACGCTGCGCTCCATTCCGATGCAAATTTTGTAATTTCGTTTGAAAATAATCCCGCATAAGAGTCTTTGAGAATTCTATTATCAGACGTAATTCTGCTTTAAACTCTCGAGAAATTTTTGTAGGCGGGCGATAACGCCGGAAGATCAGGTAACGTCCGCGATCGTGCTATTTAGCATTCGATGTAACTCTATATAGGATTAATTGAATTAAATTCTTTATGCCCGTATCGTTTTTCAAGTTAGGATGTTTTCTAATTTATATACGAAGCAAAGTCACCATTTACCGATGAAGGAATGCTTTAGTTTGTATGTTCCCTCGGCGCATCCACCAAAATTTAAATATATGTATTTAGAAATAAATTTTAAATTATTGCTTGATGGTCGATTGACAAATTTGAAGTAACCGGTTAATATTAATTTTGCGGATAATTGTTTTAAATCCAATTGACGATCCGGTAGGGAGTAGAAAATTTCCTTCAAAATGCATTTGTTTTAAAAGCAATCCTTTTCTGAAACCAAACTTCGATTGCTATAACATCATTCGATCGTTAAGAATTCATTAGCCCCATTCGGCAGAGAATCCAGTTTCGCTTCCGCTACTTACCGTTACATACAAAACATTAGAGCAACCTGCGTTCATCCATTATATTCCCCGTGGGAATATGGATTAGGTATTTAACTTTCCACAATGTGTTGGCTATATGTAGCATAACAAAAGCCTGCTACAGAAGATGATAATTCGCTCGTAACAGTTATCAGCAGAACACAGATTTCAATATGCATCTCGTGTATGATTTAAGCTTCTAAGATACGAGAATATTACAGCTAAATACAATGTTCGATAAGGCATGCACCCAGATATACACCGATAGGAGAGCATATCAAGATCTGAGCTACGTTTCAACACGTTTCCAATAGAGGAGTAGCAACAGCCTAAGTACGATTGTGATTTTTCGAAATTTATTACAAAAATTGAGTTATGATCAAAATAAATGTATTTTGTATGTATCTTTGTATTAGCAAATACATTTTATTTATGCAATAATAACGGTTAGTTCGGCATCTCCCAAAAGGATCCCTTTTCATTAATTTGCATCGGGCTTTTAACATTTGGAAACGTTCACGTTTTAAAGATATTGAAGGTGAAAAGCATTTTCATTTTTTCCAAATTTGAAGAAGCTAACGCTCTGCGTTCATTTTGCGTTAGTTCGTGCTGTAAAAAAGTAGTTTTTTGTGCGCGGACCGTTATTCAACAGCAACCCCTCCCTGCCGCCAATTTTTCGATTTTCAAAATTATGATGATAACACCGTCATGTGCCCTTCTTTTGCTAATTTGAAGATATAAAGTTATCTTAATCGAAACAGTTGCAACAACCTTGCGTTGTCAAATGATTGAAAAGGTGGATTTTGACCATACTTCCTGCAATAAAGATAACGCAGAAATTTATTTAATATTTTTCTAGGGGAATACTATCCTTTTTTTTGCGCGAGGAGACCAAACTGCGGACGCAAATTGTATTTTAGATCTTATCAGTGCATTATATAAAAGAATAATTGATTTTAAACTAATGAATTTAGATGTATAACGCCCTTAATAAATCCTAAATTTCGACAAGCATCAGCGGCGGTTATTCGTCTATGTTCAGAGAATCGGAAAGATGAGTCAAAGACAACTTCGAGATCCTTTACAGAGTTTTTACGAGTAAGAGATAGACTATTCAAATAATAATTAAAGAAGCAAAATCATCTGAATAAGGCAAACATTTCGAATATTCAATGTAATTAAAAAATAATAAGAACAAGGGAGGTCCCAGATTACTTCCTTGGGGAATTTCCGTTGGAGGTAAAAGAGGCACCGGGAAGGAACACTACTTGCCTACGACTGGATAAATAAGACCCAAAAGAATTCAAAAGATTATCATGATCTACTCTATCAAACGCTTTGGATAAATCTATGAAAATGACGTCCAATTAGAAACTATCAAGAAGTACCATTCAAGAATATTAACAAATTTTATTCAACGGATCTCTCTTTAACAAAAACCATACTCATCATCAAATAATTTGTGCATAGATTTTGTACATGTGACAGAACACTAATTTAACATCTCCAGATTTAAATATCGGCAAAACCTTAACAACTTAATCGTCTGGTTCATAGTAGATAAGTAAAATATTTGGCTAAGAGGCGCAATTTCGTGTAAATAAATGTAATAATGTAAAATGTAATAAATCAGAGTTCCCAACTATCTCGAGAAGAAAAGAGGCACTAAAAATTAGCAAATTTTTCAAAATAGAAAAATTAATATAGCGGCTGCTGATTGGGTACAGAACGAAACTAGACTAGATTTCCACCAAATTAAGTTGTACTTAGTCCTCCACCTATCAATGGGGGGACATGGTTTTTAACATGTGATACAAACAAGTCAATATATTTGTTGATCTTATACTATTTCTGTTATTATTAAATCAAACCGAAAAAAAAAAAACGGAAGGAAAAACATATTTAATAAATAACTGAAGAGTATCTGTGCATTTGTTTTAGTGCCTGAATAAAAATATATCTATAAAATCGCACTTGCGGAGTAGCAGCAAAAAATATATATAAAACGGCGAAGAGGAACGACATTTTATGTATTGTTCTCTTATTCCTCTGTTTTTCTCCGGGCCGTGATTTATTCGCCTGACATAGGCAATGTGTTCGCCGATATGTCAAAAAAAGAACATATATAAAGCATTAGATTGTTTGCCTGAATGTTTTCATATCTTGAACGGACGAGGGTAGTTTTAGACTTTTCGACAGTCGAAAACAACAAAAGTTAAAACGAGATAAATCACATCGTCGGAAATTACGTCGGGAGATGGGGATGAAATTATTTTAGCTACGAGTTAGATAATATTTTCGACGTACGGGAACAATATTGTAAAGTTCTATCTCATTTAAAAGTTATAACAATGATTTATACTGTTATTTATAATTATTGCTCTTATCTGCAGTGAAAGAGTTGAAGTTCTGTTGTTCTTTTTTTTGTGTAGAGGATGTTTCTTTATATAAATAACAAGTGCTAGTGTAGTATATGATTTTGTTGGGTTTTTTACAAATAAGCAAACAAAAAAACTCTTATTATCAATTAATTTCATTAAACTGACTTACGGGTGATGGACACGGATTTAATTCAAATAACTGACACCCTTTGCTATCGATGCGAGATGTTTCGGACAGCGACATACATAGTTAACTTTCCGAGGGTGAATTTTGCTTACGCTGACGACGTCGTTACATGTGTGACAGAATCAGGACATGAGGAGAGCATCAGATCTTGCATCGGCTTATATACCGGAGTGGTCACTGACGTAGCACTTTTTTCGAATGACGTACTCCACAAAGATTCAGGAAAAACCTATTCAATTTTCCAAAAGTTTGTTTACATAAAGTAAATATTAATCTGTCGTAAATATCCAATTCACAGGATTAACATAAAATATCGTTTGATTAGCTGTTCGCCAAGATAATGCAAACTAACACGTCACTGCGTCTATAAATGGCCCGACGAAATCAATTAAACTGGCAAATTTAGAAGGTTTCTGCTTTTGATTAACTGGTTAACGCACTAGTATTGCTTTCAAAATCGAGAAAAGGTGAACATTTTTTCGTGCAAGGCACTTAAATATGTTTTTTACAAATGTTGACAACAGCAAACAGCAGCAAAAGAATATGTTGTCGCTCTCTCGGGTACTGTAGCAGAGAACACTAAAGTATCGGCACACTCCGCACCGACACAAGTTTAACTAATTAATCCGGAAGAGCTATTTCTAGGATGCGTGGATTTCCATTACCAACCATGTGACCGCATGATGTAAGAAAACACTCTAATTCTAACATGCCTGTTCTATCCCAGTTCTTAAGAAAGAATTTCTATTTGCCGCCTATATACCCAAAAACTTCGACGTAAATCGAAAAATACGAAAAAATAAACGAAAGAGTCTCTTGTCCTTGTAGCACGAAACATAAAACAATAATAAAAGATCACAGCGGTCCGTTCTCTCTATTCATCAAATTTGCATTCCTTTTTATGTGAATAGTCCCGTGTCTAATTCCAACGACGAAGTTATGTACTTAATCAGTCTCAAATTATGTCCGGTTTCGTGCTACACTTGACGATTCTATCCTTCCGTATCTGTAGCACCTAATGTGCTCGTTGAATCTAGGCACCAGATTCGATCGCTCTTTTCGTTTGACCAATTTAGGCTTTATCACAGACACTACATGCAATTTTATAAATTTCCGACCTTTCTTTCATGTGTTTCGGATTACCAAGAAGGTCTTTGAGTGTATCTTGCGAACTGAAATATACGTTCATGTATTGGCACCTTCTACATAATTGTGTGAATTTTATGTATTAAATTATACATTGTGACGTTAATAGAAAATATGTTTTTGTAATTGAAGCTTTTCACGCATTATTTGCAACATGTTGCTGTTTACAATTTCATGGTTGGCAATGTAAAAATAATCAACTTCATTTCCATTCGTTATTCATTATGACGCAAAAAGAACGCCACAAAAACTTTAATTCTATGTGAACCCGCCCTTTAATTACTTTAAAAGCTGTTTTTCACCACATACCCGACATCTCCTTCACTAAGCTCCACGATCGACATATTTTTTACGCCCACAATTCTACCCTCCAAGAGGCATTGAAATTAATTATTCGCTTGTTAAAAGTGCCTATCCGTATCTCGAAAACAATCTCGGCGGGAGCAGCTTTAAATTGTCGTCACGCCAAAATTCGAACTCTAAAGCCCAGAAGGCTAGCCGAGGCAACATCTACTGTACTGACTAATTCCCAACTTTTCGCTATTCAAATTACAGTCTGGCGGGCGTCACGTCAAAAATAAAAGTCCAGTCTCTCCCTAGACGCTCTAGAAGAAGAAAAAAAAAAACAAATTGCTGTACCTTGTAACAAGCGGCTTAGAATCACGTTAAAACTTTAATAAACATCGTCATCTGGGATTGTAAATATACTTGGTATATAAGGGAAACAGGATAAATAAATAATGAGGTTTCAATCTTTACAATAACAACGACCAAGTTTGTTAATCAAACCCGGTGTAAAAGCGCTTGGGAAGAAATCTGCCCGAATATTATGTTTTATAGGAAATACAAACAAAAATTAGTAACCCTTCTCTGGGTTTATAAGTCAGACCAGATTTAATCCCGAATAAACTGTAACGTCCATGATGCAAACCTAAGTTCTATTTCGGAACTAGTTAACGAATGGAAAGCGCCGGCATATTTCGTAAGGTAGGTAGGTATCCCTATACAACCAGTTACTCATTAATTTAATAGCCAAGTTTCGCAGTAGCCGTAATTTAATCAGAACTTGAACTAGAGTTCCATTCGCACATTGTGTAATTCTGCTTGTTTTCCGGATGGAACTGAAGTTGTTCGCGGACATTTGTTACCTTCCATTGCTTGCAATTTGTGCCGAGGAATAACCAGCTAGGTATTAAAAATTTAGTGCCGCGAAATTTTCAAATTGCCTGAATGAAAACGCCCCAAAGGACGTTTTTAAAAATTAAAATGGAATGTTTTAGAATTGGAAAATATAGCTTTTTTTGAATTATGTTGTAGCGGTATTTTTAGAAAGCGTTTATTGGAGATTATTGTTGTCCCTCTAGATCCTTTTTTATGTCTCTGCTTTACACATGAGAGTAAGACCTATTTTATTCTCAATCACGTACTTCCAAATTAAACATCGTAACCATCGACACCATATCTTGAAAATGTTAGCAGGTGTTACTGTAGAAGCGAAATATTTTTGATGTAAAAATAAGAATCATATCTTACGAAGTGGATATAAGGAAGGATATAAAAATTTCGACAACTAACTAAATTCTTCGAGTAGTTAAAAATACAAATTAATATCAAAGAACATGTACATAACACATTGTAACACATGTAGTGCCTAGTGGACTGTACTCGCAGTCTCGGGGTACCGAGTTCGAACCCCAGGCTCGCCACTCTCTCCTCTCAAAGTAAGGTTTTCTGTAGTTTTCTTGCTCCAAATTTGGCAAATGTTGAGAGCTATGGGCGCAGACGTAATAATAACTCATGGCCGCCCAATGCCCCATGCAATTGGCGAAACATGTTGGGGGATATAAAGGCATGGATTATTATTAATTTGAAAACAAGAAATTGCTTTAATTAAAGGCTTGAGGAAGGACTACATTTCGGAGCTGACTTGAAAAAGAAATACATTTAAACTATTTGTTATTGAAAATTTGACATAGTTCTATTGAGCAATTTTCAAAATTTTATTTAGATCCCAGTCATGATTAATAAATTTAATTCAACTGTGCTTCAGGTCGACTTTCGTGAACTGTGTATTTTAAACACGTCCATAAGAACTAGTCATACGCCGATAAATCAGGTAATAGTGAACGCCGAGTTACGCCATCATTACTTTTTCTGGAAGCAAGGGTCGTATTGCTTGCATTAAGAGCAGTGCCGAGTGAGTGTCGAAACCACAACGAGCGTAAATTAGCGTCAGCGAAGGAAACTCACCTAGCATGGATACAAAACGCTCAAATTTTACCGTAACTTCTCTTTAGTGCCTTGAAAAAAGTACGATCTGAAAATCCGAAGCGAACTCACTCCACACCAGAACGTTACCTTCTCGCTATGCAAAGAAGATTGATGCAGTAAGCTCGAGTTTTCCTATGCCCAGAAATTTTGATTGTTCACCTAACCTCGTGAGTGGAAATGGGCCTCAGCTCACATTAATTTAATTATGTGAGCCGAGGCCTATAAAAATTGTGGTTGCGCTACAATCGTTTCCAAGAGCCTTTTGCAAAATTCCATTCGTTGATTTTAATCGCGAAACAAGAATTCTTAAATTTTAAATGGATGGAAACGCAAGACCACATGTAACGTTCGCATATCGCTCCTATTCGACATACGTACTGCCACGGAATATCGTCTAGAAGAACGTCGTTGGCTCTGCTCTTCCTAGCTTGGGGTGCTTTTCCTCCCCCAACGTTTTCTGGTATGCGAATTGTTTGCGGATTCTTCCTCGACAATGCAGAAGCAGTCAATCTAACCTTTCCTACCCAATTTCAAGTTATTTGACATGTTGGCACTCGACAGCAAACGCACGATGTCCATTCAACCACTGCTACATAGTGACTGAAGGTTTTGGATCGATGATCAAACGAGCGTGCCACACCCTGTATCTCATTGTTAAACTTTTGATATTCAAATGAACCGATACCCCTCAATTTTTAGCGCAGTCTTACAAAAACAAGCTCAAGGAATCTAGCAATTGGGATGAACATCAATAAATAAAGGTTGTGGCTCTTTATCATTCCCATTAGCAAGACCATACATGAAATACATCTCGGCCAATTCGATGTTGGAAACTATGCACTAACCACTGAAAGTCAACTACAAACTGTATGTTTGAACCTATGTTAGTTTTTGCGAAAGAGATAAGCGGAAGAACACACAAACCGTGCATTTGCCCATGTTCATTAACACTTTTCTACATATTTTGGCCCATAATATCCCCCGTCAAGGTTTGCAACACTTCTTTTAACACCTATAAAATGTTAACAGCGATACTTCCAAAGATATACTAAAAATAAAGCAGAAAACGAGTTTCTATATACCAAGCTGCTTCAGTTCGCAATAACACCTTCTGCATTCGAAAATATAATGATTCACAGATATTTAATTTATTTTAGCTGTTAAATCCGTTTTTTATCCATTAGCAAATAGAGATAGCAAAATCCCGTTCACCCCCTCCATCGACCGCTGTGTTTGAGGATAATAAACGTCCGTATTAATATTTTGTTTGCGGATAATCCGCGTTTGCGTTCAATCGATGCGCGACGGATTATCGGCCTCATAAACCGTTTCATCCATGCGTTCACCGTCAAGATGATTGCCACTCTTTTACAGGTTCTAAATGACGGGCTAATCCATTTTTACGACTTCAACACGCACGACGTCACAGTCGCTCCTGAATTTTTATGATTGTATATTCGCCAGTTGTGGTTTATCGACCCGCGAAAATAAGGGAGAAAGCCATTTCGACGTTTTGGAGGAAATATATTCGAGATATTATAATAAAAATTTAATAAATCGGCAATGAAAGAACAGTGAAACTTAAGAACAAATTGGAATTTATTTTAGTTTCAATAGTTATTGTCTACATTGTATTTTATTGTCCTCATTTTGTTCTGGATGTTATTGAGAAGTTGCTTTGTTGTAACATTTTCGAAAAATCTGAAAAAAAATTGTTTTAAGGAAGTCAAAGTTGGATAATAAATTTGAAAGCTGCAACAATCTCTACCGACTTGAATATCAAATAAATGTTGTAATTTGCTAACATTATTAATACTGTGAAAATTATTGGACTCAAAAAGCATATTGGACGCTCTTCGCCACGTAAATTAAAGCTGATGTGAACTCTGTTTACGGGGACTTTGCACCATAATTTGCCACAGTGAAAATTTGGGAGACGTTCGGGACGACCAAAAACTGTAACCGCTAATACTAACATCAGAAAAATTCACGAAATGGTGATGGTGACTACAGTCGAATTTCGGTTAGAGAGACACTAAAAACTGTGGGCATCTCGAAACAAGGTGGTTATCATATATTGATTGAAGATTTTGGCATGAAAGAGCTAACCGTGTGTTGGGTGCTGTACATACTCACTCAGGACCAAAAACACATTTGAATGAACATTTCCTAACGCTTTATTGAAGCAGTGTAAGTGAAGCAATTCGGAATTTTGGCATCAATTAATAATGCACCGGTACACCCCAGCCAAGACACGGTCGAAACAGTGGATTGCGAAGAGTGAATTGGTTCTGAAAAATACGAACACTGTTCCATCGGCCGAGAAATTGATGACGATTGTTTTTGAAATAGTCATGAAGTGCGTTAATCGACTATCTTGAAAAAGGAAAAACAATAACGAGGGCATACTAGGCATTGATACTTGACAATCTGAAGGCACAAATTACGGAAAAAGATTTGATTTGATGAAGATAGATTTGTAGATTTTCCGTATGATCCATTTATATGTTTTTTCAGACAGAATATCATGTTAAAGGACTGTATAGTAGCATCTCTAGTGACAAATAAAAAGAACATGTCGACATTCCAACCACTTCACCAATGCCATTCAGAATTTTATATATTCATTTGCATTAACTTTTAGTATTGCCAAATAAACAAAGTAACTATTAATAATTAGAGGGTACCTGTTTCAGTTGTATGGGGCGATTTTTTATAAATTGTTACAATGTTATACAACAAAAATTGACTTTAGTAGAAGCATTTAAGCAGTGTGTAATGTTTTAATTGAACTGCTTAAGAAACTATATGAGCTTTGTTTTTAACGAAGAAAAATTGAAACGAACGTTGATTTTAGGAAATTAATTAATTAAATCTACAGACTGTAGGTGCAGGGGTGGACTCAGTCACCCTTTCGAAAATTTTAATTCAAATAAATATCAATTGATGAAATTTTACGAGTATCAGAATTTGAAAAGGGAACTAACCTCAAGCTGCAACGTTTCAATACATATAAACTCTATGTTTATATGTTCCCTACCGGAACCCCGCGCATTTTCAAACCACCACACTTGAGTACAACTTTGTATTAAACTAGCATAATGCATGCCATGCATTATGACCCAACTGAAGCAATGGTTTGCTATAACACTTAACTACACAATAATAAAGTTTACTGATAAACAAGACGATTATTTGACCAACGATGAAATTATTGTTAAATATTCCGAATGTGAGGAAATTGAACAGAAGACAAGTTATTTATCCGTTCCACCAAGACCGTCGTTGGCTGGATTTATAATATTCTCCTAACTCCCTCGCTACCAAGATAGTGGGAAATAAAGATTGCAGTCACTGAAAAAGAGCTTATCACCACTTAAGGTAAATTTTACGTTGAACGAGTGAACATATTGAACCAACTCCACATGAGCTAATGAGAGTTTCGATGTAATGCACATTTTAACACTACAATACATATATCAATTGCACCATAATCTTGCCTTTTTAAGTAAACGTTCGAATTTTTTCTTTGATTCGGCTGAATGTAATTGTCTTTATATAATGTTAATCTGAATACTTCGATGTAGTTCGGACATAGTTCCAATATCGAAATTATATTCCAAATAACAGTAACCTTATATGTCGGGGCATCATAATTAGCAACATTTACTATAATTCAATTAAGTACATCGCAAATGTAGGCTACAATCCGTATATCAAACGACCAACCAACATATCCTTCTAGAAAAACAGCACCTCACAGACAAAAAATATCCAAATAAATCTTCTACAAATAAATAGGTCTATTATATTCATCTCCACTGAAGCATTTTCTTACAATGCCGCCACAAAAACGAACATAAAAGGACACTCAAAAAGCGTAGACCAGCAACTTTCAAAATTCGCAAAAACATTTCTCTATCCGCCACATTCTCTATCCATCCTATCGCTTTTTATTACCCTGAAAACGGAGATCTTGCTCGCCAATACACGATTACATAACAAACGATCTGTAAACAATAGAAGGACAGGAGACGGGCGTTTGATATTGCGAAAGGACACCGACGAATGGCGATGGCCGCTGTCTGACTCTGTTCCTTGACGGACGATGTGACAACGAAGCGGGTCAGCGAGAGGAGATCGACTTGAACGGCGTTGAAAACGCGATATACCGCACCGTAACCGTCGCGTCGGTTGTTTTTTTGTATTCCGTTCGCAATGCGCCCACATCTCGGAAAAAATTGTTTTAGAAAGGCGGATTATACGGCGGAAGTTAGGATCACGATTTTTTCGATGAACATTGTTTATGGCGAGGATAAAATAAATCGCTGTCTATATTGGCTAAAGATGCGGTTCACTTGTTTCGCTGAACTCCGCAAATAAACGCGTCTTTATCTATCGAAGAGATAAACTGGATACACGACTTGGGAGACTGGATGAAGCTGGCATCCATAAGTTAAATGATTATCGCTAAAGAAGGAAAGAGATGTGTATATCTGTTTCTTAGTCAAGCAAAATGCTTTCGACACCATAAGTAGAGAAGAGATTTAGCAAAGTTTGAAAAATAAAAAAGAGAAACATGAAAACTATACAAGCAGTTAATGATAGCAAAGGCTGCAAGGTAGTATAGCAAAGTACACAAAAACATCGGCACACTCCGCACCACACAAGTTTAATTAATTAATCCGGAACAGCTAAGACATGCGAAAAATTCGATTCTGTTCTACCAAATCGATAAGACCTGATGTGTTCCTTTCAAGAGAAATTAGTTTTTTGTTTTTTTGGTTTTGTTGACTTTTAAGAACTCATTTCTGTTCATTTATTATCATTGTTTGTTATTCTAATTGTTATAATTCAATTTTATATTCTTATTCTATTTATATTTAATTGACAATTGTGCCCTTTACATGCATAAGAAAGACTGACAATTTTCTGTAATGGTATAATACATATATAAATATATTATGGATCACCAGTGCTTTTTTGTAAATAGATTTAAAATCTGATGATCTTTATCTTTGAAATTCCCTTCATGAGAAGATGAAAACGCCAAGCACGCACCATTAAAATGTTATAGAAATATCTGTTTTTCCATGCGGATACAACTCTTGAAGATTCACTAGAAGCAATCTGGGTTTAAGCTGTTTACTTGGAAGCTAATTTTACTGGTTACTCTCCTGTTTCCTTCATTCTTTTTTTTTTATTACCGTCGAAATTTACTTCTTTTGCTCTCTTTTTAATAACCAAAGAAACCGTAGGATCATCAATTACTCTCTTCTTTAATTTTGTTTTATCCTATACCTTCCTCCGAAAAAATTTGCGGTAAAAATAAATTTACACAAAATTTATTTTTACCGCAAACTTCGGCATGCTAATCAATTTCTTTACCGCACCAATTTGCGTTTAAATTAACGCGGTAAAGTCAACAATAAAAGTTTATAACCCATTACCGCGGAAAACCAGAAATTTTAATCGGGCTCTTTATATAATTGCGAAAAGAAAACAAATCAGTACCGCTTGGTGCGGCATCTACAGCGGTAAACAAGAAATTAAGCTCGTTTCATTTTTTGTTCGTCCTGGATTTTTTTTTTTTTTCGCCCCGGCAATAAAAGTTATTAGGTGGAAAGTGCGTTGTTCCAAAACGGCTTCCTTGACATAAAATTTAATGATCCTCGGCTTTCGTATAAAAGCTTCATTCGAAACTCTCGTCCGAAGGAAACACAATTAAATACCGCCACGGCCGACAATACGCGACCCTCGGTTGACACGGTTTTTGCGGGATCCGATGTGATTCAATAAAAGCACAGTCGTGCCGAGTTTTGAAATGAAACGCGAATGTGTTGGCGAAACGATGATATCGGGCCTTTTTATAAGTGAGAGGGGTGCTTGTCGCTTATTTATACCATGTTGCATAAATGGATTGTAAATATATACCATAACAGTAAGAATAAAAGCTGCGAAATTATGTGAAACTGGTGTAGCGTCAGATTCTAATAAATACGCATAAAAAATGGAAATCAAAAAGCTGATAGATGATCTGAATGCATTATGCGCTTTAAAAAACATAGGAAACTAACATTCCAAGAACATTTATGGAACTTGCATGCTTATTTTTAGCTTATATTGCGCATGCCCCGAAGAAATTAAGGTATTCAAAAATATTGGTACATACGAATCGTATTTTCCTTTATAAAAAACATTTTCATGAAAAAAAAGAAGAAACCAAACGAGAAGATTCTCCAATATTCTCTGCAACGCGTGCTTGTGTCGAGCACCGCCACCCCCGAAATTTGAAATTTTCTATACGCCATCATTCTGTGCCGTTTTGTAGCGCAAAAAGAATCTTTGTGCTTTAATATTAACGGAGTTACAACGATTTCTTTTTAGCGGGGCTAAGAACGACATGCCAGCCTTAATAACTCCGGAATTTGAAATTTCCCACATGTTACCATTTTGTACTCATTTTGTGCTGCAAAAAGACAATTCTGTGCTTCTAACGTTTTCTTTTGGGTGGGGCTAAGGACGCGCTTGTGGTTATACATACCGCATGTCAGATATTTGCAAAGTACAGGTTATTGCTTCAGGGACTCCGCGTTGTCTTGTACGCAATACGAAGAGCGCTTTTCTAAATCATCATATTTTTGCCAACCAACTGCTCATTTGCAATCTGCATCAGTGGTAGCTGCATCACAGCCATCTGTTCGCATGGTCGCATTGTTAGGGATCAGTGCACAGATCTTTTGCATAGAACCAAACCCATTGCTTGTTACAACCGTGTATGGATATTTAGGGGAGATTTTTAATTCAGCACTTACTTCTTGCCAAATCATGTCAGTTGATGGGGCCACCTTCCTTTTAAAATAAATGCTTCCAAAAGGAAGTCTAATAACACAATATCAAATTTAGACCGGCGGCGTGGCATTACATTTGCAATTTATTCTAATAAATTTAGCGATAACAATTTTTTATCTTGCAAATGCATGTACAGAAAGCTAAATTAAATTAAATTCTTCTTTCACTTTATTATCGGGTTGCCAAATTACTAATTTTTCAGAGAAGAACCTAGGAGTACACAGATTAGCAGTAGGTACATAAATGGACATGAAATAAGAGAACAATTAAAAAGGGTGTAACTATTTTAACAGACTTAAAATTAAAATTAACCAGTAAGCCTGTGTTCCTTGAACGAAGACTTACTAGTTTATCCCAGGTAGAAAATGAAGGCCTCGGAAAATGTAACGAATGAGTAAAACGACAGAAAATGGCAAACTTAAGGGAGATGATATAGCTAATTGGAGAACTGAAATAAAATTACCGCTAACTAGTCACTATTGAAAAATGAAACGGACGAACCTCAAAGTAGTGCTCTCAAGATACAAATTCTACTATTTACAATACTTTACTTATGTTACTAGCTAAATTGCCAAACAAAGAAGAAGTTCAATTTAACATTTGTTTAGTTAATATATTTCTAATAAAACATATTTTCAACAATGGAAGTACTTTTAGGGATCTGCAACGAATAGAGAAAACACAGCTGAGGCAATAAAAACAAAACAAAACGGTGGCCAATCTTCTGTAAAAATGGAGAAAATTCTTTTTTAAGAAGTATCCCGTGAACGTTTGTTATGGTGCGTTTCTTTTTAAATAACACCTTCCTTTCATTATCACAAACAATAATCTGAAAATAGTGAACCAGCTTGCGAAACAACCTTTCCTGGCAAGAAATCGGCGTAGTTGGCACAAGAATAGCACATCTGCCAGTATTTCGCGGCGCAAAATCGTTGCGTATGCGAAATTTCAAAGCCCTGTGGTGACCGATCTGAGGACATCCTAAGAGCGGAATTCCAAGCTTAATATTGAAGCACAAAATTTTCTTTTTTCGACACGAAACGGAACAAAACGAGCACAAAATGAACTACACGAAATTTCAAAATTAGTAAGCAGTGGGGCTGTGGACATGCCGTGCTCGAGATTAAAAATGTTATTATTAAAGCGCAAAATTTTCCTTTTGCGCCACCAAACAACACAAACTGATAGCGTACACGAAATTTCAAAATGCCGAGGTGGCGGAGCTAGCACGTCCTGAGGACATGCAGCCTATGCCCCAAAAAAAAAATTCTTATACAGGATATATGTAGAATATAACGTAAATATTCATATTTTCTCTTCCGATAATATATAGCTAGCCATTCTACCGCATTGTACACATTTAGGGAAGTCTTCATCGCAGATAATGTTTATTTACACTTCAGCTTTTAAAATATCGATTTAAAAATGGAAACATTTATCTTTTGAAGTAACGTATAGTATGAAATTTAAGTGATATAGAGTGGAAGTCTGTACAATATAAACACATAGATCGCTATCATTAATTCTGATCCAACTGCATGTTCGCTCTAATGTATTGCTATTATTCCTTGTCGGCTGTATAATCACCCGACAATCAATAACCGCTATATACGAATAGGAGCATTTAGTCTAATGGAACCTGTAGTGGTGAATAACGTCCGTGAGCAATGATATGTATTGTAGAAGATATTTTATAATTATATACAGGTTGGAATAGAAAGATGAAGTAACTAAAATCCTAATAAACTAAATGTTAACATTTAAAAAAATGGAGAACAAATTCAACGGTATATAAAGGTTAAGCAATAATTAGATAAAACTCAGGCAAAAGCATAACAAATTCTATGATGACAATAAAAAGACGGGTATTGGTTAATCAGCTGAGGTAAAACCAATTTCCAAAGTGTAATAATATCTGGGAAATAATTCGGAATTTTGGCGTTGATTAATAACTGTGGATCTCCTTCAGCCAAGGAGCCATGAAAATAATGAGCAGACCACGATCATACTTTATTTAACAAAGGGTAAAGGCCGCGATTTAAATCTGAATTCATCGAAACGTATTTTTGTAAATTTTCATGCATTCGTAACAATTTAATTGTACACTGCCATTCAGAGAAGTTCGGTCGGTTATTAAAAAACATGAAAAGGTTACAGAAACAAATGAAACTAAAAACAAAATGCAATTTTATTGTATGTACAGGTAAGAAAGACAAAAATAGATAAATAAAAAGTTATTCTGGCCTAATATAACATACTGAACATTATATTTTTTTTTCATCGAAAAAACCTCCTTTGCTGTTAATCACCGCTCGAACTATTCTAGGCATTCTTTCGATAAGTTTTGTTAAAACGGATTGTGGAATATTAATCCATTCATGTTGCAGAATATTCCGTAAATGTTCTTGTGAAGTTGGGCATATTTTTCGGATGCTCCTGTCCAGTTCATCCCACAACAACTCTGTAGGGTTCAAATCTGGGCTGTGTGGAGGCCATGTCATTACTTTCAGGGTGTGCTGTTCTTCTTGCTCCTTTAGATAGTTCTTACACACTAACGCAGTGTGTTTTGGGTCGTTGTCATGCATGAATGTAAAGTTACGGCCTATTATACGTAATCCTGATGGCACTGCATGATTCTGGAGTATTGCAAAATAATTTTCCTTCCTCATTACACCCTGCACTCTGCATAAATCTCCTATCCCAGCAAAGGAGAAACATCCCCACACTAACACAGAACTACGCCCTTGCTTCACTGTAGGCACAATGCAGTTCGGGATCACTTTTCGGTTTTAGATCTTCGGACATAAACTCGTCGATTTTCCCCAAAAACCTCAAACTTTGACTCGTCACTCCAAAGCACGTGTTTCCAATCATCTAACGACCAATCTAGATGAGAACGGGCCCACTGTAGCCGTTTTGCTCTGTTGCCCCGACGTAATAAGCGTTTTCGAATGGCAAATCGTCCATACCGTTGAAGTCAACGGTAAAACGTCGACTCGCCGAAACTTGTTCTTCACGGCCGCGATTGACTTCGGCTGCTATTTGTGGCGCTGTTAATTTTCTGTTGCGTTTGCTTAATAATACAATTCTCAAATCTTCAGCTTTTGTTGTTTTCCTAGATGCTCCGGGACGAACACGATTTTCTACAGTTTCAGTTGTCCGATATCGCTTTATGATGTCATTTACTGTTGAACTTCTCATATTTATTTTTTTAGCAATTTGTCGCCCCGAATATCCTTCTTCAAACAGCGTAATAATGCGTGAACGTTTTTCTACACTGGTAGACTTGCCACGTGCCATTTCGAAGTAAGTTTTCTTAAAACTTTCGCGCAAAAACGACAGATGCACACCAACACACGTTTAACGGTAAAATGAAGCAAATTTCTATCTTGATAAAAATCGTGATAAATAAACAAGGGTGATACTGCGGTATATTTCCTAAATGTATTGTTCGTTAATAATCCCCAAACGACCTGTTTCAAAAGATCGGTACTTCCGAGAAATTCTTGGAATGATAATAAAAGGGACTTTATTGTGGCCGCCGCAATATTTCTACTTTCCATAATAATTTATGGCTTTAATCCCTTAGAAAAGAGTGTATGCTTAATATTTTTCTAATTTTATGTATTAATAATTGTATACAGTGTGATATAATAGATTTTTATTGTATGACCGAACTTCACTGAACGGCAGTATGCAAAGAAAATACGCGGAGGAATCGAATCGCCTTCCCGTTTATATCATCACCCACCCTCGTCTGTACTAAACATCCATGAAAATTGTTTGTTTCAACTCCCGCGTTTGCGAGATACATTTTTGCTGTAATAATAGATAATACTGCTTCGCCGGGGTGGAAATATTGAAAGTATTTCCATACCAGCTCGTATACCACTGCGTTTTATGGCTGAGGAATTGCAATACTGGCGGAAATGAAAATATGTAGTGAGTAGGACCAACTCGGAAATATATTTGTTGAGAAGATGTGGTTTCGTTTTACGAACGTTAAAACATACGTGTTTACGTTTGTATGATATATATGCCCGCTATATATGTGCACGTATAGTTCCTCATAAGTTTCACTACGTTAAGTAAATTTGTGTAAAATGTAGGTCGCCTAGAAAAGTTATAGTTTGGAACAATATTAGTTTATAAAACATAGCATTGCCATTGTTTACAGTATATGAGCGTTTACAGGAAACATATAACCGGAGATTGAGATTTAAAAGTAGGAAAGACATTGATTTTTTACCCTTAACACACAGCATTTTCTAAAACCGTTAAAAGTATTTTACAGAACAGAGCCATGTGCTGCAATGCAGTTATCTAATTTCAAGCTATGTTAAAAATACTCTGGGTTTCCTTTCTATTTATGCACGTGGGTAGGTTTACAGCAATATACAAGGTGTTACGAAATTCGCGGACACGGGCTACAGAATGACGTTAAGCATCAAAAAGTTTAATCCAACCAATATTTTCTGATTTATAAAAAAAAACATGCCTTCGAATTGTCCAACACGCCTTGCTATTGCTTGAACGATGTTATGTAACATCTGCAGTGTTGCTGCTTCAACAAATTTTTGTATTTAGTAAATAGAATTTTTGGGAGTTATCGTGGACTACATTATAAATGTTTATTTCCTTCAAATAAATCATTTTGATTGAAACAAATAAATAAGGAGGTAATAAGTTGAATAAATAGTCTGCTTGAAATACGTACAAAATAAAATATATTTTGTTGCTTTGACAAATTTCTCGGAAGGTGCTTCTTCTCCCAGTTTTACAAACTTTAACTAAGCGCTTTAAATGTTACTGTTAAGCTGTTATTAATCGTACAGAGATTTTCCGTCGCACGTCAATATTTACGGAAAATTTTCCGTCATGATCTAACGTTCGTAGGTGTTCCTCATACGTACGTATTTATACATATGTTAGTGGATTTTCTACGTTTTTGTCCAATAAACCTGGCAGATACTGGCTATGCATACAGATGCAGTTTATACTTCCACTTCCTCCTACATCTACGGCGCATATGAATGCACTACCTACATAATACGAGGAAATAAATTCGAAATGATATTGCGCTCGCCGGGAAGTTTTCAATTTTAAAATAAATACGCGCCCGGTGCTCTGAGCGTCAGAAGAACTTTTACGCGTCGTCATCAAATCGAGGACGGGTGAGAGAGACACTGGGGATCCAATTCTGCACGCCCCCTCTTTATTACCAACGCTCCGAATGATACTCATGATTTAACGGTGGCAGATACCTATTCCCCGGTTTATGCGCATTTTTATCGGCGCGTCTGTCGTAAATATCGTGCCTACGCTCTAATCTGACGTTTCGTTCTGTTCTAGTACGTATAATAGATTTAATAATCTGCGCAAGGATAGAGTAGTAAATCTAGAATCATACATCAGATGCATATATCTGCGTATAGCGATGTTCACGTCTATTGTTCGGGTGTACCATGAATTTGGGTCAAAACTTGCTGGAGTGAAGTAAACGCGTTACCGTCGGTTGCTTGTGTAGTACAGGGAGTGCCACAAGATTCTGTTTCATTCTACTGTCTATATTATTTACTAAATAAGGATCCAGCCAAAGTAATGGTCTCAAGGTCGAATTTTTGTAATACGAGTGCTGGTTCCGATTCTGTGCTTAGCCGAAGTAATATTTTCTTCGGTTTTTGGAACATAGCCTGAGGTCAGCGTTGCGAAGAAAGCGACCCATCAATTTGCAGGACAATGCTAGGGCGCACACAAATTTGAAACTAGGATTCTGGATAATGGAACAAAGATAACGGAGCTTAATCACAAAAGATATAACATTGTTGGCAGATACGGAAGAAAATTTGCAGTTTGACTTAAACTTTAAAAGGAAGAAAAAGGAAGCAAAAACTAATATGAGAATTAACGCAAAGTATATAAGTAGAAGAGGAGAACAAAGCACAATATCCAAATGATTAACATAATGTCAAAGAAATAGATCAGAGAATGAAAAAATAAGGATATGTAATTCTTTTTCGAAATATCCTACATGTAACTTACTATAGCGCATCAGTATACGTTGATCTATAAGCGGACTCAGAATGAGCGAGATGTCTATGTGAGTCCCGACTTCAGACTTCCGTATCACTGTACGTATTTATGCAAAACGAGGACGATGTTAGGGGGAACGTGGAACCTTTAGCTTGCTGTCATCTTCTATGCAATACGAACCTGCATAGAAGGTTACGTAGATTACGCAATTGCCGTGGTTATTTTAGGAAAGCGCCTTGCTTCCACATTATGTAAATTAGAGATATTAACACTATTGTAGAGAATATTGTGTGAATTTATAGGTACTTTCGAGGAAAAATATTTCTCTCTTCTGAGCATGAATTCTACGCTGCCCATGAACGATATATGTACACTGCCGTTCAGAGAAGTTCGGTCGGTTGGTAAAAAACATGAAAAGGTTACAGAAACAAACGAAACTAAAAACAAAATGCAATTTTATTGTATGTACAGGTAAAAAAGACAAAAATAAATAAATAACAAGTTATTCTGGCCTAATATAACATACTGAACATTATATTTTTTTTTCATCGAAGAAACCTCCTTTGCTGTTAATCACCGCTCGAACTATTCTAGGCATTCTTTCGATAAGTTTTGTTAAAACGAACTGTGGCATATTAATCCATTCATGTTGCAAAATATTCCGTAAATGTTCTTGTGAAGTTGGGCATATTTTTCGGATCCTCCTGTCCAGTTCATCCCACAACAACTCTATCGGGTTCAAATCTGGACTTTGTGGGGGCCATGTGACTACTTTCAGGGTATGCTGCTCTTCTTACTCCTTTAGATAGTTGTTACACACTAACGCAGTGTGTTTTGGGTCGTTGTCATGCATGAATGTAAAGTTACGGCCTATTGTACGCAAGCGTGATGGCACTGCATGATTCTGGAGTATTGCAAAATAATTTTCCTTCCTCATTACACCCTGCACTCTGCATAAATCTCCCGTCCCAGCAAAGGAAAAACATCCCCACACTAACACAGAACTACGCGCTTGCTTCACTGTAGGCACAATGCAGTTCAGGATCACTTTTCGGTTTTAGATCTTCGGACATAAACTCATCGATTTTGCCCAAAAACCTCAAACTTTGACTCGTCACTCCAAAGCAAGTGTTTCCAATCATCTAACGACCAATCTAGATGAGAACGGGCCCACTGTAGCCGTTTTGCTCTGTTGCTCCGACGTAATAAGGGTTTTCGAATGACAATGCGTCCATGAAGGTCCGCTTGTTGAAGTCGACGTTTTACCGTACTCGCCGAAACTTGTTCTTCACGACCGTGATCGACTTCGGCTGCTATTTGCGGCGCTGTTAATTTTCTATTGCGTTTGCTTAATAGTACAATTCTCAAATCTTCAGCTTTTGTCGTTTTCCTAGATGCTCCGGGACGAACACGATTTTCTATAGTTCCAGTTGTCCGATATCGCTTTATGATGTCATTTACTGTTGAACTTCTCATATTTATTTTTTCAGCAATTTGTCGCCCCCAATATCCTTCTTCAAACAGCGTAATAATGCGTTTCTACACTGGTAGGCTGGCCGCGTGCCATTTTGAAGTAAATTTTCTTAAAACTTTCGCCCAAAAACGACAGATGCACACCAACACACGTTTAACAGTAAAATGAAGCAAATTTATATCTTTACGCCTGTGATAAATAAACAAGAGTGATGCTGCGGTATATTTCCTAAATGTATTGTTCGTTAATAATCCCCAAACGACCCGTTTCAAAAGATCGGCACTTCCGAGAAATTCTTGGAATGATAATAAAAGGGACTTTATCGTGGTTGTCGCAATATTTCTACTTTACATAATAATTTATGGCTTTAATCCCTTAGAAAAGAGTGTATGCTTAATATTTTTCTAATTTTATGTATTTATAATTGTATACAGTGTAATATAATAGATTTTTATTGTATGACCGAACTTCACTGAACGGCAGTGTACATACGTTACTCTCTGCGTTCTTAATGAATCGACATTTTATGGTTCCTTTGAAGCATATGTAGAGCTGTACTAGATTTGTCAGGCCTTTTATACCGGACAGATGCTCTCGTGAACCGAACACTAATTAACCCTTTCAGTTTACTCATTATTTCGATCACAATCTTTACATGATCATTTCTATATTCCTCCAACCATGTTATCTACTTGTTCTTGGAGGTTTCCTGAAGGACTTTGAGATTTACTATTACTATCTTAGCTTTGCATATTAATTATATAAGCATATACAAATTAACTTGTCTTCTAAGTCCTGTCATCCTTTGTTACAGATTTACTTCACTCTGATATCGGCAGTGGCCTCGAGCTTCCTCCATCAAGACTTATTGGTACTACGAAACAATACAACAATGAAACCTCCGGTCAGCTTCATAGAACCGGAAACGACGTCAGTGAGTAAGTGATTCAGCCTCTAGCGTAGAGAACGGAATGCTTATTTGATTAATGGATATTGATTCCTCGAATTTCAGCCTCCATGACGTTCAGCACAATCATACTGAGCATATCGTCGCTGGGGATCGTCACATCCATCCTGCTCTTGTACGGAATATACAGAGTAAGTGAGAATACACTTAATGGTGTATATTGAATAGTTTAAATAAGGAAATTGCTATTGAAAATATAAAATTTCCCTGTGCTATTATTTCAGGATCAACGGATGCTGTTAATACCGTGGGTAATTACCCTAGCTGCATTCGTTACTGTTGACATTGTGCACGCTACGTATAACCTGCTCACACATGCAGTAAGTTCTATCCGATTATTTATTCAATGTTCGTGCAACATGGTCGTAAAAAGAACGTAATCGAAAGAGTCGTGTTTTATTTTAAATTATTTTTTATGTTGGTTACATCTGACAATTAAATCCAAGTTTGAAGCTTCAAATTGCGTTTGATTATATCATGATCAGACTACATTTGATGCGTATTGTCGTAATTTATAAACTTTAAAGCATGTTTACTACAAATCACCAAACATTTATCATTGAAAGCTGTTCTCTTAATGTACAAAAGCAAGATTGGGAAATGGCCTTATCCTATGCAACTGTGTATCGATGAATTTGGACAATAAACAGTTCGCTGCGTTATTAAATTTTGTGAAACTGATAATGGTAAATGGAAAGGATTCTTTCAACAAGACAATGCCACAGTTTACAAAAAATGAACCTTTTAGGTGAATATTTTGAAACCGTTAAAGCTAAACGTGTTCCTGGTTTGGACCATGTTATGGTAGATAATCGAAAACTAGACATTCCGCCCATAAGAAGCCCCGTATGTTTGTAGGCGAAACATCGAGTTTTCGATTACCTACCATGACACGGTCCAAACCCGGAACACGAATAGTTTTATCTGACTCTGG
>LR737398.1:481367-583287 GCA_902655005.2 Marronus borbonicus | reverse complement strand
GGTTCACATGCTGAGGTACGTGACCAATCGCTTCCCATTCAGTTAGTTTCGCCTCTGGCGTTGAATTGCCGTGTTAACTAAGGCCTACCGCCTTTTCTTCTCCTCGAAAAGACCCGTATGAGTATGGGCGAAATATGGAGTTTTCGATTACCTATACCACGACACGGTTTAAACCTGCATCACATTTAGTTTTAACCGACTCTAAACCAAAGCCGTAGAAGCCAGTAAATTTTTCTTCACATTCTGCTAACTTAACTGTTTTAGTTTATTTTGTTTTCCACGCCAAATGCTCTGACATGGCTCACATGCTGAGGTACGTGACCAATCGCTTCCCGTTCAGTTAGTTTCGCCTCTGGCGTGGTTTACTCTACTGTGGTTTTATCACACACAATACAAGAACTTACCGAAGCAACTCAAAATGTTTAAGTCCTCAACGTCTCGTCAACGCATTCAGAGACATGAAACGACGAGTAAGAATTTGTGTTAGAAATCGAAGTAGCCCAGTTTAAGCATGCAGTTCTAAAATTACAAATTCTAAGAACTGTTACTTAGCTGTTCGAACCCTACACAAGTTCCATCCAAATTCCGTTCCAAACGATTCTAACAATTGTTGCCGTAGAGCAGTTATTTGAAATACTCACCAAACTTGACTATGCGCAAGAAAAGTATACTATTGATAAAAATTGGTTACGAAATATCTTTTTAATAACCCTTTTAATAAAGATTTGAATAAAAAAAAAAGAAGTTACTTACGATTACGTTGTTTTATGATCATATTGTTAGCTTACTTTTTCATGAATATCTTGTTTAAACGCAAAACACAGTCACTGTAATTGTTATAGCTCCGTTACAGTTGTCTACCCCACATATTACTACTCCAAGTGTTTATTCCATGAATATGTTGTATGTTAGAATGGATGAAATACCAAAAAACGTCAATGAGGGAAGAATCTCATTAGAAGAAGAAGGGAGAATCTCATTAGATGTAAGCTGGGTAAGTACAGGGGAGCAATGGAAACGTGCCGAGAGAAATCGAAAACTATGTGCAGAGAGTTAATATAGTCGTAGGATGTTCAAACAATACAGTACGATGAAACTAAATCGAAGTAAAACCTAACACATCTAAGACAAAAGATTTGCTGAAAACTGCAGCACTAAGAATATTAAGAAGGATTTGAGAAAGTACACTCCAAAAACGAATAAGAAATGATGATGTTACAAGGTAATTCAACGTGAAAGAAATAACCGGATATCCATTGGAAACGAAGAAGCAAAACAACTTCTGGAGATGGTGGAGAAAATGGTGAGCTACAAAGTCGAATCTGGTCGACTCTGAACCAGGTATGAAGACGTCGAGAGAACGTCAAAGCAGACGAGTAAGTTCGTCAATCACTGACGAAAATCGGAGAACCCTTATGATAGCTACTAAACAATGGAGAGTGAAAAAATTTCCAAAATCAAAGACATGGTGGAGGAATCATCTCTTATCTAATTTAATCTAACTAGGAGGGCAAGATGGAGAAGTCTTGGAACGAAAATTTGTAAGATTTAAATCCCAAGAGCGTGGTCCTCACTGGGAAATATCGCAAGACATTGATAAATCTCTGCGGCAAAATGAAGAGATAACCATTGTCCTCTCCTACTGAAACCGACTATTTTAACAAGCTGTATTGGCATCTTTATTACTGAAAAAGTTGAATATTGATGATCTTTTTGGGATGCAGGAGGGAAACTAATTTTTTCCGATTCTTCTTCTTTATTTTTTTTCTGCGACGTTTTGTTAACAAACGACCTGTATCCCAAAAAAATAACCATCAATATTCAAATAATTATACCAAGCTCAAGAAAAAGAATGACGGGATTAATAAGAAAAGAGTAATAACAGCTGGCATCAATGCAAATCTCAACGAATCTAAATAACTAACGATAGTTACATTTCCTTCAAAAAAATACGTTACTGAGAAAACTAGTCATGTTAGACGGAGTTGCCGATGGACTTCTTAAGCCTAATGAAGATTTTTGGGCAAAGAATATCTTTAATTAGATTTCATTTTTTTAAGTAAGCGTGGAGCTTCCTTGGAATTTATATCTCATTGCGAATTCGATTTGTTTGCGCTCAAAGTGCATTAGAAACATTTTCCACTTCACTAATTGCGTAATTGTGATGTAGAATCACATTGTGCTAAATCGAACATCAATCATTCTAACAATAATCATAAATCAAGCATACAAATTCACTATAATTAAATTTTACCTCGCAAAATAAACTTTATTATATGGAGCTACGACTGTACTATCAAGAACAAAGTTAAAGCAAAGTTTGTGCATAAAAGTATTACGCTGGATTAAACGAGTTTTCCTTTATTTCAGATTAAAGTTAATCCACCAACAGCAATCCTTTACACAATAGACCTATTTTTAGATACCTTAAACGTAAGCACCAGTACACTTTTCTAACTTTAAACGTTCAACTCGTGAACAATCTTTCGGAAGCATATAAAACAACTAAAAATATACCTCAAAGCTCCGATAACTTACCATCCCACGCGCTTCCTTTACAAAGTTATTAGCTTTGAAAATTGAGGAGATTCCAAGATACACAGAGTAGTGTTTTCTTACGAAACTTCAGAGTTAACTTGCAGTTTGTTACACTCCAGATCGCGAAATTCATTGAGTTATTACGTTTTAAGTCGATCAAAATGGAAGATATAATTTATCTTCTTTTGATTTCGTCGTCATTAAATCAACGTTCGAATTAAATCAGTAGTTCAGCTGTATTGTACTTCCTACTCAGGAATGTTATGGCGCGCACGAAATGCCAAATCTACGAGATTAAATGTAAAAGAGATTTCGCAAAATCAGTTAAGTTAACGCATAATAAATAAGTACTTGACACCGTTAATTTTTCTTAAATTTCTTTGCAATATAACAAATTCTGCTTGCAAAAATAAGAAATGGAACAACAGATGCTTGTTAATAAGGTGATATAAAGTTTGTGATGCAATTTAAGGGTACCATACATTTATTTAAATTTATGGTAGAGGATATGATTAATAGAAAGGTAATAAATTAGAAATTATATACCTTAAAAACAATTAACCATTTTCTTTTTCTTTATTAAAATATAAGGAACAATTAAAGTACCAAAAGAATAATACTTAAATAGCTTCCTTCGTGGAATCATCTACGGCAAACGCAATGCAAGGAGAGAATAGACAACCCACGGACATGTTTCCCTGTTCGGCGTCATCAACGTAGCTCCGAGAGTATTTTAGCTCTACTTTGCATCGCTGTTACCTGACAAATAATGCAACAACATTTCGAAACGACGAGCTAGATATTTCTCTGCGTTTTCTAATGCCAAGAAACACATGCACACGCCTGTATGTGGCGCTAAAATAACTCTCACTTTTTTCCTTATTTATTACTGAATACATGGGGGTTACTAAAACGCATTGTTTACCGAAATGTTACATACGTTTACGTTGTTACCTTTATCGTTTAAAGTATATTGACTAATCGTGTTATAAATGCTTGTCGTTACTAGACGCAGAAATTTGTAACGCAGGCTGCATCTCATGATCAGCACAATAATTCAGATAACACCACCGTTATTTTCGTGTAAACTATATTCGCTTCGCTGAAATGTTAAAATCAAACGCGTTTCGGGTTCGGACCGTGTCATGGTTAGACGAAAACTCAACGTTTTACCCAGAAACATATGGGACTTCTTCAGGAAAAAGAAAGGTGGTAGGCAACAGTTAGCACGGTAGCTCAACGTGTAAACCGCGCCAGAGGCAAAGCTAACTGAGCAGGAAGCAGTTAATCACGGTAACCCAGCATGTGAACCATACCACAAGCGAAAATCAACTGCGATTGTGGGCGAAACGTCGAGTTTTCATTTAACCATGACATTTAATTTTCACTGATTCTGGCCGTGGAAGCCTACGTTATTATTTCGCTGAGACGTTGTTTGAGAACAATTTTGCGACTAATCTTCTAGAGACAGTGCACTTATATACTCAAAAATTTTCCTTTGATTTTATAACATCCTCTTAAAGTCCTGCCATCTTTATACAAAATGCATATTACTAATTAGTACTGATCAGAATTCAAAGGAATCTGACCAACTTGTTTTCATTTATAATTTTTTTGACCCCTACCAGATGCTTCTACGTAATTGTTAACGAGTTGAATAAATATAAACGTGAAAATTCAACTGGGTTGATATTTACCCTTTTACAGGTATATGCCTTACTATGCGTGATATCCCAATATCAAGAATTGAAATGCGGTCGTGGACGAGCAGAAGACGATCAAAACGACAGAGTAAGTCTTAAAATCCTTTTAATTAGAAGTTAATTTTTCCGTCTTCATTTAGATCCCGCATATTCATTATTCCACCCAGCCAACGGCCACTAGCTACTTAAGCACGACCAGGAAGCCGTTGGCATACACCGAAGCTAAACCAACGCCTACACAAAGTCCAACAGCGACGTGTCCTCAGACGTCTTTAGCGGCAGAAGAACCATCACCAAACATCATGAACAGGGGTCCAAGGAAGTCTGTAAAATTCCCTGATAGTCCAACTGCGAATGGGAGACAATTACTGGATCCGTGGTCAATGGACA
The DNA here is from genome assembly GCA_902655005.2 of Marronus borbonicus. Classification (NCBI taxonomy): domain Eukaryota; kingdom Metazoa; phylum Arthropoda; class Insecta; order Coleoptera; family Scarabaeidae; genus Marronus; species Marronus borbonicus. Next base: position 578,656 of record LR737398.1, on the reverse strand, counting down.
TGACTATGTTGCTAGCAAGGAACAGTATAAGTGAAAATTAAAAAGAATTTCAGCAGAAAACAATAAATGTTAAGAAACAAGGAAAATTTCGTGTTATCTTTATGTATGAAATAAATAATAATTGCTTTCTACTAAATTCCCTTAACACCTACTATGTTGCCAAAAATTCTCTTGAAAAACATATAAGCATAGGTTTTAAGGAAGAAGTAATTGAGCCCACGTTTCTTCCTACGAAGCAAATCTGAACACCAAGAGTTTGAATTTGCCGTACAAATCAGTGCTTCTAAAAGCTGTGCTTATAATAGAACCTCCTGTAAAATAGTATCTGTACATTTGATGTTTATGCCTTTATTGTATAGATGACATCCTATATTATGTAAATAAACCTATACATACTATGAATTTATTAAATACGCGTCAACAGTTTTAAAATTTGTAAATCAGACTGAATTTTATAAACGGATAAAAGAAGATATATAAATATATATTTATTGTAAATATTCGAAAAAATCCTTTTCAAACTGTGTACTTATTATACATATAATATATTGTTCAAATAAACTATAAAACACGTTTTATTTGTTTATTTTTAGAACGTTTCTAAGAATTTCACAAAGATCTTCCGAAAAATATTATAATTGTAGTAGAAAAGTATCACCGTCATTAGCAATTTTATAATAGGAAGTACGCTATCATATCTCATTCTCTGTTGAGTTAATCCATTTCTTTTCAGACAAATCTTCCTACGTAGAGCTAATCTTCGTTGTTCCTCCGTTTGCTAAATAAGGCAATAATCAACAGTTACCATTTCAAAAAAAGAATAAAAGATTTAAACTCTTACGGCCAAATTTGCATTTCCATCACCCATTTGCTGATTTTCGCTGATATTCCAAAGTCTCTCCGTAACCCTCTCGCCCATCGTGCAATCTTTATACGTTTTGGAACTATTGATTTGGCAGTTTACTGGTAGTACTCATGCTTGTAGCGTGCATCTGACGGATAAATAAGATCGGATTTTATTAGGCATAAGCTATATGGTAGGACCAAAGAAGTAGTAAGTAAAGCGTACGTTCGATATCATACCTACGCAGTAGCTAGTAAAAATATAGTATTGGTTGTAATAACTTTTAGTTATTTATGGAGAAGACTTACATGTATAAGTTGATTCCTGTTATTCAGTTCTTGAAAAGTATTTTATAAATATCAAAAGTGACGCAGTCATAATTTATTTTCTAATATTGACAATTCACTTTTATATAAAACAACTTTGCATTTCTAAAATCTAATAAATCTAACCAATACTTAATTGATCCGCTATTCGCATCAATTACTGCTCTTAATAGGTACCGAACAAGAAGGTGTTGGAACAGGCACAGGCATTAGTGGGGCTAATTACCACCTTAAAATCCCTACAGAACTCCACACCAACATAATTCAAGCAGAGATCTCTGCTTTGAACATCTTCGTCATACAGAACCTCCAATTAGGGATATGGGGCCCAACCATAACTATATTCAATGACAGTCAGCCAGCTCTAAAGGCTATCAAAGCCTTCATATGCGAATCTGGTCTGATCCACGAAGGTATACACAATTTAAAGCAAATGGGACACAAAAACCACGTTACTTTGCGATGGATTCTAAGCCATCAAGGATCGAGGGTAATGAGAAATCAGACGAGTTGGCCAGAGAAGTGGTGAATATGCCCTTCATCGGTCCTAACCCCTTCTATGGCCTGCAATAGAGCAATCAAATAATGGAAAGACAATCAAAAGACCTCGTACTGGGAAAATGTTCCAGGGCAAAAGCATTCATATCAGGCAAAGACAGTGCTATCGTTCAGCAAAGCTTAGGCTACTAGCAGGATTTCTGACAGGCCATGCAGCCCTAAAATATCATCTATTCAATCTATGAAAAGCTGAAAATCAAATCTGTCGTTTATGCTTTGGAGACGGTAGAACACATTCTATCTAAATGTGTTGACAAAAAGCCTCTTGTCTGAACTTGATTCATGTAACAAGATCATATCTTATAAAACTTGCTCTTCTAAACGTAGGCAGTCATCATTTCAAAACATCCATAGTTAACAATATTTCGTAACGTTAATTCAAAATCAATAGAAATTAGTGCACCAAACAACTAACCATTTAAGTGATCCAATCTCTGTTAAAAGTGCTTTTACAAAATCTCACTTCTCTTTATTAAAAATTTATCATTACATTAAAAATATTTTATTATTCTAACTAATCAGAAGGAAAGCCCCACACTTTCAAACTCCCAGCATCTCGTTTCCTATCGTAAGTGTCTTTGTCATCGCAAGCATATGCCAGTAAGTACTGCGAAGGATGCCATGCAACCGTAAACGTCGCAGCATCAACCGAGATGTCTGCAATTTTATCTCCGGTTTCTGTAAAACCTATGTCAATTATGAGATCCTCAGACGCAGAAGCTAAGAGTTGCCCATCGTGGCTAAATGATATTGTTCGGACAGGCCAGTCCATTCTGAAAATTATAATATAATTTATTAGGAGATGAGCAACATAATGCGTAACAATAAGATACCTGGTGAACACTTTTTTACATGCAAGTTCATCAACATCCCAAAGGGAGACTAACGCATCTGCACTACCTGTCGCAAAATATTTCCCTGTGGGATCAAATTCAATGCATATACATGTTCCAGGATGCGCATTTAATATATGTTGCAACTCTAAATCAGGATAACTAAAATAATTCACATTGCTAATCTTTTGCGAAATTATTAAATAATAAAATTTACCTTAATATATGTATGCACCCTTGTCCATTTGTTAAAAAGAATAAATCACTAGTATTATTCCACGAAATTTCATTCACTTCAAAATTGTACTGTTCTTCGGATTTAATTTTGTGAGATCTCGCATCGATAAAAGTTACTAAATCTTCTTTGTTACCTACAGCGATAGTATCACCATTCGGCGCCCATGTTATATTGATATTTTCCCCTTTCGTAGAAATCGTAGCCACACACTTCTGGACTCTAGAATCCCATATTCGAACAGACTTGTCACCGCTTGCAGTACTTAATAAATCGGGATGCGTTTGATGCCAACATAACTGATCCACGGATCCACCGTGGCCTTTGAAAGTAATTTCTTTATTCTATAAATAGATTTGATCAGTGATACGATTTAATAGGAAATTTTATAAGCCAAACTTACCAATCGATCTCGGTCTAAGGTATAAATACAAACAGATTTGTCGAAAGAACCTGAAGCAAGTCTTTTACCATCACAGCTCCATCCAACTGAGTGGACTTTGGAGGAATGTCCTGAATATTCTTTGAATTTATTATGTGATTTGAAGTAATTTTGAAATTCTTCTATTTTTTCAGCATACATTTTCGTGTAAAATATAAACTCCTTATTAGAGGTTAGGGATTTAAATTAATCAATTTGAATGGGCCGTCGATAAAGTAGGATGTTGCAGAATAAGCAGCTTTACTGCCCGCTGCCCACGAGGGCGATATTCGAAATAAATGTTACACATTTACGAGATCTACTTAGATACACAAACTATTTCAGTTCTATGTAATTGCAAACATCTAAAATGCACATTTATCACAGAATTAAAACCAAGAATCAGAAATTATTTTCATAGTTACACGCGTTTTCGATGCGCGGGCATCAAGCTTGAGCCTGATAGGTTATGATCAACAGGTGGTTAGATAATACGTATTTACAAAGTTTATTATGCCGGGGAATGTGAGATCAATATTTTTGTATGGGCCTAATTTAGAATACGTTTTATTCAAGGTAAATTAATCAAAGTTTGTAACAAATAATACATTTCGTGTATTTCCTAAGAACGCGATTAACTCTTCCGAAGATGGCGCCAAAATTTGGTTTATTTCCCCAGATCCCTTCAAAAAATTTCCCTCCGATATAGCAATTTTGGATAAGGAGATACTAAAAAATATAACGTTCTTGTAAGTATCACCAATTACAATTAATGCACTAAACGACAACAAGATCGTGTTTTATGGGGTGCCTATACGACAGTTATTCTTTGCGTAGGATTTTCATCTAAGACGTTTTCTTTTGTGACTTGAAATTGTTCGAGATTTTCTATTTTTAGGTATCTCAACGATTCTACGGAGCTTCTAAAACATTTAAATAGTATTCATACATGGTACAGAATCCCTGAAATTATAATTTTGAATAATTTCCATGTATATCGAAACAACAATGCGACAAGTTCTGTCTATTCGGCTCATTTATGTGCTAGTTTACTCGACGCCTGTAAAGCATGTAGTAAAAAACTAGAAAAAACTGCAACGTTACTAGTTGCTTATAATATTGACCCCCCAGAACGAGAAGAATTAATACAAAATATCATGGATTTGTATTTTGATAGCGTCCATAATACTGAAGAACTACCGTCTAGCTGTATAATACCAGGCATGGAAATCACTTAAGGTTAAAATAAATAAGTAAATAACTATAAATAAAATAAACGAAAAACCACACATAGAAGATTTATTAGAGACCTAATTATAAATATTTATATAATGAACTATCAATTATTACTTAAAGTTAAACTTATTATCTATAACTGTACAAAAAAATATCAGTAATTACTATTTACACTCCTCGTGATAAGGTTCTAAAGTTCGGAGATCGCGCCAGGTTGGGGGCAGATTGCTGTGAAGATGGTTCGCGCATTTCTTACATGGGCTACTAAATAATGTATTGTAACTGTGAAGCCAATGCTACAAAAAGATACAATCTTAATTTCGATGGTGTGTAGTCAAGTTTTTACATACCATAAACGATCTAACTCCCAATTCTGGCATCGTGGGAGCATAAAAGTGGCACATTGCAGCGTGGCTATTCTCCGTAACTTTTTGAAAAACTTTGTAGCGAGATTCGGTCCAGATATCGTTTGATTCGGCATGAGCTTTGACTACCACCCATTCGATCATTAGACCTTTGAATGCTATCATTGCTTTCAATACTCTTCCTAATGACACCTGTAACATGAGTTATGCGAATTACATAATGATCTAAAGAGGAGAAAGCAAGTAAAATATACGCTTGTATTTACTATTATGTAAACAGCACTGTAAAAAATATTAAATAAATTCGAAGGATATGTGATTTCCGAATAATACAAACAAAAGATGTTTATCTCAACATGTTGCGCTTTATGCTTATTGCAAAAGTATCTAGTAAATACTAAGAACCAAAGCAAAAAATGATGGCCCCTAACACCAAAACGTACGTGTTATTGTAATAAATCCATCAATTCACGGTAGCCAAGGAGACAACCTTTTTGATTCGGCTGGTTTTATTCTCTTGAACATGAATGATTTCATAATCGTCTAGTTCTCACAACGATCTTACGCTCGTAATTAAAAGGTTTAGATACGTGTGCTTGATTGATTGTCTATATGTCAATAATTCATCAATTCAAATGTCGAATGCTAATTGTTGGTTTATGAACTTGCATTAGCTTCAATTAGTAGTGACACACATCCAGCATATGCCTATGTTGTGTGAAAGGTTGTCAGGGGGCACCATGTAACAGGCCATATACTTTTCTTATAAATAAACATGTTTCTTAATCAATGCCTTAACATAATAACAGACAACTTTGACGATGGACGTCAACCCAAATTTGGTGCCTCTTGTATTGGAACTATCACCACAACATGCCATTTACTTGCTTTATGTTAATGACATTTTGAACCACCGTTATCATGGTTATAAACTAATTATGAAAGAGATAGATGTAGATTAGTTGCCATATGTCCATGATAAGGCCAAAAACAATTTTCTCGTTGGATTATTTTAACAATAATAACAAAAGTTGATTATCACCTGAATAATGGGATTTAAAGCAAATGGTCTTGACGTAGTAATCGTCATATCTGTAAAGAGCCTATCGATCGCTGATATATGATTTTCGATTACGCTAAAAATCAAAACATGTAAAACAATGACTTAGATGCAATAAATATTTCTTACTCTGGTGGAACATTATGAATACTTGTTTGTGTCTTTCTTCGCTTTGTCATACTGAACGTTTTATAGGTTTTACTAATGGAATTTGTTTGTAGAATATGACCAGCAACGGCACTATATTCTCTAATCTAAAAAAAGTAAAATATTCACCTTTACTTTAAAGATTTTACAGAAAAAAATAAACCTTATCAGTCCATTTATAACTATTCACTAATTGCCCATAAAGAGATTGACGTTCTTGCGTTGTTTCTTGACTTAGATAAGTTGTATTTCCTAGATTAAACGCTCCTGGTGGCGGAGTTAGGTTCGCTACAGCATTCTCCACATCCCTATCAATATAAATGATCGTCAATAAAACAAAATGTATATTAGATATTAGCAAGCACATACCGTAAGTTATTGTTTACAGTAGTAAGTAGGACTTGCAATTCTGTGATGAATTTTACATCTTTCCCTTCTTCGCCATGGTCTGCCCTTAACCCGTTACTTACAGATTCGAAAACGTGACCTACGTTAGATCTTAGTATTTTAATAGTGTTTAATGCGACGTGTAATTGTTCAATATCACGCTCCATTTTATTAAAATACTTGCAAACATAACCAAACAAAATCTAGGTTATTTTAATTTTGATCGATGTTGATATGTTAACTTTGCTTCGTTGCCGATAAAAGCGGCATCTAGAAAATTTCTTATAGTGGCATCTAGGAAATAAAAATTTAATTACGGAGTTTTTCCTTCTTTTTTTCCTCTTTAACCGGTTGTTATTCAAATATTTTTTTTGTGCTTTGCCGGTTGGCCCTGCTGTTTAAATAAGAATGTTTTTACGTTTCAGAATTTGTTTATTCCTTTTTAAAAAAAAAATTTCTTTTTCTAGCTTTTTCTATTTACATCTCAGATTGTTTGCCTTTTTTTTGTTATCAATTTCAACATTACGGAACATCTCTACTTTATGTTGTATATGTGAATTGGTGCGAGTTTAAATTTTAAAATTACATTAAAATAAGACAGTAATTATAAAAGACGATACTTATTTGAAAGACGTACACGAAATTCAAATAAAGTTCAAATTGATAACCAAAAAAGGCAAACAATCTAAGATGCAAGTAAGAAAAGATAAAGAAAGGGAAAAAGGAATAAATGTAAAAGTATTCTTATTTAAACAGCACAAACAACAAAAACCAAAAAGAAAAATTAAATAACTAAATTAACAAAACATTTCTGAAGTTAGCAGACTTCTTAAAGAAAAACTTTTTCGGGGATAGTCAAGACGCGTAGATGAGATCTTTTGCCGACACCTTAAAAACCATGTTCACCAGTTCATTGTTTTCATAAATTTGGACTATTTTTTAAATAAACAACGAATAAAGACAAAAACCGATCGCACGTTCTATTCAAACAAAGCACACCACAATCAGTCGCTAGCAACTAAACAAAAAAACCCTTACGCGTTCTGAACACATGCGATGGATTTTAGTATGAAGGTCGTTTAATAAATCAGAAAAAGATAGAAAAACAAAGTACTTTCTGTAGGTATTTATTTATTTTTCGACATAATTTCCATTTAACTCTACACACCCTTCCAAACGACTCTCCAGCTTTTTTAAGCCCTCCAAAAAGTAGGATTTCGGAAGGTCCTCAAAATAAGCATCTGTTTAAGTGCTGACTTCCTCGCTCGACGTGAACCGTTGTCTGCCGAGCCATTTTTTTAAAATTTGGGAATAGAAAGAAGACACTGAGGGTCAAATCAGGTGAATACTGTGGATGTTGTGCTAGTTCGAACTTTAATTCCATAATTTTGGCCATTGAAACGGCGCAGGTGTGCTCACATGCATTGTCTTAATGGAAGAGGATCTTTTTCTTTTTTAAATGAGGACGCTTTTTGTCGATTTCTTCGCTCAACCGGTCTAATAACCTTTGTTGTCCTTTTCCAAGTAATCGATGTAGATGATTCCGTGTGCATCCCAAGAAATCGAGGCCATCACCTTGGCGGTCGATTTTACCGTGTTCGGCTTCTTCGGAGCCGGTTCAAAAGCCTATTGTTTTGACTGTGCCTTTATCTTCAGAGTGTAGCGTATAATGCATCCATGTTTCGTCCATAGTAACGTATCGACGGAGAAACTCGTCAGGATTGCGCTGGAAAAGCGTCAAAACAGCCTGACTCAACCACACGATTGCGTTTATTCTCCACTGAGAGCAGACGCGGCACCCATCTTGCCAAGATTTTTTTTCACACCCAAAATTGAAAACAGTGCACCTTACGATATGCCCGCGGTTTCAACTATTTCGCGCACTTCGATTCGTCAATCATTCAAAACCATATCGTGGATTTTGTCAATCATTTCTAGAATAGTCACTTCCACTGGACGTCCAGAATGATGTTAAATTTTTGTGGATGTACGGCTACGTTTATACTTATTTACCCAATTGTAAACAGTTGCTAACGCAGGAGCAGATGTGCCTTGAACTGCATCCAACTCAGCTTTGATCTCTTTCGGTATTACTTTTTTTCATTTTTCTACATAAACAGAAATTGTTTGCTTAAATCGACAGTTGAAATGAAACCGTGTGATGGATAAAACTGAGACTTTCATAGCTATATAGTGACTAATGATGGTAACTAGAAACACGTCAGTATTACGGGCGCCATCTCTTAGAGCTTTTAAGGACTTCATGAACTACCCTCGTATCTCTGTTGTATTTAGCAACTTTTTATATAGGAGACTTTGGTAAAATTTATAACACTGTATATAATACACCACATTATTTACGAATTTCCAAAATCGGCCGGGGGGAAAAGGATTAGGTTCTTTAGTATTATTAAGTATATATTATAAGTACAAATAAAAATGGCGACAGCAATAATTATCACTTAGCTTAGATCACCCTAATTGTTAATACTTTTTGATCGTAAATAATATGCTGTTGAATAAAAAAAAAAGGAAAATCCCAGATGACGTTATGTAGAAAGAAACCATACTGTAGGATCTCGCAATAAGGATATCCGTGATTTATTAAGAACAAAACATTGTGTGGGAGTATTTGTCATTTCTTTAAGGTAACCTGCTACGTACAATCTTAAATTTATTTATGGAATGGTTTCGTTTAAATAAATGACAAAGGTAGTCATAACTCTTTCTGGGAAAAGTACTAATTTGCAATGTTAGAAATAGCATAATTGAAAGATTTTAACATTTTGAACTTCCTGCCATTTACTTTTTGCATGATGTTGTTTTTGTTTTTTTTTTTGGAAGACAAAAAACAACAAACTTGTAAGTATGAAAGTATTTAATTTGCAAATGTAACAATACATAAGTAAACGTTACATAGTTTCTAAAAATGGTAAATACCAGGAGTTATTTCTATGTGGACCTTTGAAACAAATGATTAATGTAGTATATATCCCACGACTTTGACCATTATTTTATTATATAATAGCTATGTATTATAATAAATTGGCGGAAATACCAAATTCAAAATGTATTCGGACTATTATATAAATATTTGAACCTTTTATTAGTTGGCATGTATAAGATCGTTACGGTTGTTTTATTATGTAATGCTTGGTAATACGTGCAGTTATAAATTATTATTGGGAGATTAATTAACAATAATATAAGTTGCAATGAAGTCATATTATAACAATTTTATATGACATACAAAATTACCAAAAAACAAGAACTTTCTACACGAAAACGACGAAGACTCGGGACCCGTACGGACGTAGGGAACTACACCAAAATCTGGAATTAATTTTATTTTTCAACATAGTCTCTTTTGAGATTGATACACTCAGTTCAATGTTTTTGTATCTTTTGTATCGCATCCAAAAATTTCGATTTCTCCAACCCAACAAAATAAGCGTTTCCGTCGAAGTAGTTGAATACTTGAAAACAGCTAGAGGTTAAATCTGGCAAATATGGTGGGTGACCAGTAAAGTGTCTTTAGCTTTTTTTGACGCCGGTTGGCCACGCAGAAATTCACTGTTTGGACTATTCTTTGGTCTCTGGTGTGCTGATGATAATTTCCTTTTTGTCAACAGTTATGAAGCGACGCTAAAAATCATTCGGATTACGTTTTAATAGCGCTAAACATCCTTTTGAAGTTGGTACACGTGGTGCATGTTTATGATCAATTCTGAACAATCATGGCACCCATTTTGCAGGAAGTTCTTTACATTCAAATCAGTTGTTAAAATGCTAGGCACCCAATAATTGCCCGCATCATCATTATTCCTTTTTAATACTGATGATGTGGGCCTCATTTGGACGATCTGGACATTCTTCATCAGCTGTCCAATATTTAATGGCCAATAACGAAGTTGCGGACTTCCCATTAACTTCAGTGAGTTCCACTTTTATCACATCATTCGCTTCCCTTTTCAAAAACAAATATTTAATCGCTGCTGTATATTCTATTCTTCCACCGTTGTTCACTTTAAATGGCGGACATTCGCAAACTGACACTTTCGAACATTTTAAGATTCTTGCCAAAGGTTACTTTTTTGAGAAATTATTGTTTTGATTCTAGCAGCGCCATCTTTAGACGAAACCAGGCAATTATCGAATTCCCCTCGTATAACCACACAGCAATCACAGCATTTTCCACTATATATAACAATAGAAGTATATAAAATATTTTGAAGATATCTGTGTATCGACAATATGCATAAGATATAGTCACTAAAAGGCTTATACATAGATTTAAGTACCTAACCATTACAAACTAGTAGAAAGAGCTAGACAAGCGTTTCGCTTAAAATAAGCAAGTCAATGGTGTGTTTCTGAACATGCTCGAACCTTTAAAACCCACCTCGTATCTTACTCTGGTTATAAAAAATCATTTATGTTTTTGAACTGTTCGATCAAAAATTTGAGCAATTAACATTCCTAATATCTGTATATAATAATATTATAGCTCTACGTCATACGTAGGGAAAAGATCTTGGCCCACGAGCTTACAATATTGCTTTAATCCAAGAACTTAAACCAAATGATCATTTGTTGCTTCGTGGACTCAGTAATTGGACGCTGGAGAAATTTGGAAATAATCCGGAATTTCATAAGAAAATCATCTTTAATGACAGTTCAATTCTAGTTTAGCAGTTTTCTGCATGAGCAAAACTACCGCATCTTGTCTGAAAATCAGTCAGAAACAATGCATGAAAATGCCATATATTCTCTGAAAGTGGTAAGTATTTCTTACTGGAGGAGTCACCGGTCCTTACTTTTTTATTGATAGTACGTACTGGTGACTCTATTACTGTGAATGGAAATCGTTGTCGCTTATAACATTAATTGAATTTTCTTAACCCAAATTGGATACTTTGTTTTTTTTTGATTGACAGTTTCAGCAAAACGATATTGTTAATGTAGCACAAGTTCGGGGAATAATTTCCGAAAATTGAGTTGTCAATTATTGTCCTCGCTTGTGTGATTTAACGCCCCAAAACTTCTTGTGAGCTTATATTAAGTCGCTAGCTTACACCAACATCAGGCCAAGAAAAGTCATGGAAAATTGGATTCAACGGATTTTAGCCAGCTTTTTTCAGGAGAAATGTCCTCCCCATGAGGTCCTCCCCATGAATGAGGTATTCCGTATATAATAATAAATTCTAACTAATCTTACATTTCTTAGGAAGCCTGTATTTTATTTTGCAAATAAAATGCGCCGCTCTTAATAGAACATCCTTTATGAAAAAAAAAGCTAAGTCTTGGTTGCACCACCTGCTTATAGATAGAAAACAATAATTGTGGGTTATGCATATTAATGGATAAGCTGCAAAAAAGAATATACAATAAGATATGTTAAAAAAGGAAAAGTATCATTTTGAGTTTAAATTTAAAAAAAAAGTTACTAAGATTGAGTTAATATGATAATTATAGCCATTATAGATTATAATCTTGATACATTAGATCTTAATTAATAGTTAGAGTGTATACAAATCAATATGCAATAGACTTCTTACTATCTAACCGACTAACCAACAACTAGTTTCATATCCTAAACACCACAGATCCTTTTACGTAAGTTAATTCCTACAAGATTAAATCAGACGAACAAAACGAATTCGTCAATGTAACTCGCGACAATGTCATGATTTCGTATGCTGTGCGGTTCGTCACATCTGAATTAAAACGAGGAATTTTAACAATCCGATATTTGTTCTTATCGCCTTCAATCGTTTGTGACACGAAAAGTCACGTTCCGATAGATCTATCGTTACATATTCTTCGAAATAACGATGATCTTACCTTATTAGTAATAGCTACTGCTCCATTCAAGGCCGTACTGTACACCGCGTATCTATTCCATACGAAATTTATGTTATAACAAACTTCAATTTGCAACGAGAAGAAAAAAAAACCGAAGGTCTCTTATTCGAAACGTGTTAATGGGGCTTGTTATTGTACATCCGGTTTTCGCTATGAATAATGATAGAGAGATTACTGAACGAAATCCTGTAACGAATTTGATATAGTTTCATTTTTGCGCGCTTGTAATTTTTATAGATTAATACCGTTATCGATGTAAAAATAGAAAAATAGAAGAATAAGCAAATGTATTCGCTCCTTGTCAACCGCGTTTAATTGATTGACGCAGCAACATTTTGTATATCTTTGAAAGTTAAGCCACAATAGCGAAAATTAAGAGATAGTTTTTTAAAAGATTATTTTTTGCTGCAATATTTGACTTTTATTTGCTCCTATAAGTCTAGATAGGAAATGCAGAAATCATCTACATAGCAACTTGCCTCGAACACTGAACGATATCCAAACTTTTAAGTCTTATTAGAAGTGCAAATAATGTGCAAATAAGTGCTAATAATGACTGTTTTTTTGTATAATTAATCAAACGTTAAGTGTAATAATTAACAAGGAATTTATGCTGGTTGGCAGGTGCTTATAGCTATCCTATTTATAACAACACTAAATGTTGAATAAATAGTTTTTTCTAACGAGTTTATTTTCTTTAGCATAAGGAAGCGTTCTTCATATGTTATTCCATTCAGAAAAGGTGTTAAAGTAGATGCGATTTAAGCGGTAATATTACCAATTTAAACTTTGTTGTCACCTAAAATATGGATGAACTTTATTAATATTTTAACCGTCGTTTTCCAAAGATTAATCTTTCCATTTTCAACAAGTCAGGATACAATGGAATAGACTTGAAAGAATGTATTATTCTTATTACAACGAGTCTAATCTCTAGCAATTTTCTGCACTGCGATCAAGCGACCTATTGTAACCTACAAATTCTGTGGCTTTTAAAAGGACCAGAATTTTCTTTGACTCCATGTTTAAGAGGTTTCTCGGCTCTATTTTTCGTACCCTTAACCCACTGTGCCTCACGTTGTTGTAAGCTTCGGAGTGACGGATAAGGTGCGGAGGAATTTCCTTTTCCTCCGCGCATCCTCTACATACTGGCTTAGATACGAGTCCCATTTTGATGAACAATGACCACTTACAGTGCTGGTCCACAATCTTACATGGGATTTACAATTCCTCGGACTTTTCTTTTGGGGATTCCGCCGGGGAAGCCTTTGAATACATATTTGCTGCATTCCACTAATGTAGCTGTCTTTTAATCTCCCCCTTAGTCATCCTCAAAGGGTTTTCAAAAGAGGGCTCAGGGCCGGTCAGCGGGAGCACATTGCCGCTCTTTACTAATCGGCCTGCCTTTTCATTTGGTACCAGTTTTAATAGAATCTTTTCTCCGAGTATAATCAGTAACTGAATACATTCCTGTACCATTTCTGATGTACTTTTGGTCGTATTAAGTGATCTTAAAGCTGCTTGGCTCTTGGTTATTATAAAGATCCTGTTCTCTCCGACCAAGGTTTCCGACAGTTCCCGAGCACACCAAGAATGTAAATTATGAGATAACTTGACAAGACTGCACGCCACAGAGAAAAATCGAATGAACTCACAAGTTAAGGCTCGCAAGTACCAAATTCAGATTTTTAATAACTTGGTAGAGGTATAGATTATACTAAAGTACGCAGATAGCTTTATCCGACGAAACACACTTTGCGGGGGGGAAACACTATTTTAAAAATTGTGCAGATTGCCGGTTTTCTCAATATAATTAAGCACCAATGCTACTCTGGTACATCTATTACATGAAGACCTGTAAGTGTTAATATTTACCATTGGAAATACGTTAATGATCTTTAAAAATGAAATAAGTTTTGTTTCTAAGATGTGTTGATATTTTTCTTGTGAATTGAAAACGTTAAACAAAATTAAAAGGTAAACAATTGAAAAAAAACAAAAGTCCGCAACCTTCAAAGTGAATTTCGGCAGATACTTTATTATGCTCTATCAAGTTTCATTAAAATCTTAATTTGACACCTGGAAATCTCTCCTTGTCAAGCCTTTTAGGTCAATGACATTTGAGTTCTTTTCATATTTCTGCTTCTCTTTCATTCACATTCTTGCTTTTAAATCTGTCAACACTACTTCTCGCAATCCTTTCCTTATTCTATCCCTCTTTTCTCCTAGTCTGGTGTTCCACAATCAAAGTCAATCTTTGGTTCTTCGCAAGTACCACAGATATTCCTTCATTTGTTCTTCTTATATACCCATTTTCCAATTTCCTTTTCCCTCTATATTATTCTTTATATCACTTCATTTATAGTCCTATTAATGTTCTTTGTAATACACACGTTTCATATGCAGAGTGCCAGGAACTGCACCGATCGATATGTGAGAAAGTATACATTGGAAAATTCTGAAAATCTGACGGTACAGCAAAGCCAATATACTACTATTGAATCAAAATATTTCTAACAATCTTACACTTCCGGTTATACCGGAAATAGCTGTCAATTTTGTTATTGTAAATGGAACAATTATGTTGCTAATTCTTACCATATTTGATATATTTGTATTTTTTAACAATTTTTGGTAGATGGACGAGGGCATGTGAACTTCTATTATTTTGAAAAATTTGGAAAAGTGAATCTTTGAAGAACTGTTGACCGTGCAGGATAGTATTAGGCATGGCTCGATTTGATCGCACTAGCGAAGAAGCTACGCTTTTTAACGTGTTTTTATGCCTTTTTTCCGTCGAATCTTCGAAGCTTCGTGCCTGCTCCTAGAGTCGACAGACATACAACGACATTTCTGTTGCATTGAATAAAAATACCAATCTCTTACGTTACACCCGTTACCTTACAATCAAAAAGAAATTCTGAAGTGAAAAGATTACGTATCAAACTGAATCAATTTCAATTCGTCATATCAATGACGTCTACGTTTTTTATTTAATCAGAAATTCTACTACCGGACTCGTAGGTAAGTGTATACAGGCACTAGAAGTGGGAAGTCTGGACTAGTTGTCAAAGAACACGGTCGCGCTCATTAAACCATCGAATTTGAATTAAATTGGGCAGCCGTTGCTTTAGAACAATATCGATCGTTTAATGTCTGGGACTCTTGTGTCGGTGCAAAATGAGAAATTGTGTGTGGCTTCCTGTTTTCTTTATAATGTCTCCGGTGAAAATTTTCGTAGTGTACGGTAAGTTCTTTTTCGTTGTAAATTTTAACGTGTGCATGTATTGAATAGTTTACTTGCAATTATTATTCGACGTTAAATATGCAATCGACGTCGAAGGATCTTGTTTGAATAAATAAATAAATGTCTAAGGTGACAAGACATGCATGAGTGTGGTAACAGATGTCTATTGTTGTTGAGTTCATTTATAAATTTGCGAAACCGAGAATTTTTATTCCAAAATATTTCAAAATCAGTGGTTTTCAAATAAATAAATATTAAATAATATCGGAGAAACAGACCATGAAATATATTTTGCAATTGATTCACCTATATTGTAAATTTATCCATAAATTACCAGTCAGCAGATGAATTTTTAATTTAATTTTTCGACTTCGAAGTACACGAATGGCTTCGTTAGTAAACAAAAATGTTAGCAGCAAACTTTACTGCATTTTCTACGTCCTTTATGGGTGTGAATCCTCAGAAAACTAATCCAAAAACATAGTCAAGGTCTGCAGAAGATAAATACGTACGAAGAAAAATTGGTGGTGCTAATTTTGCAAAATTACGAAAGTATTGAAAGTGGAATAAAACCTATCTTTAGAACAAGGGACTGGTTCACTTTTTGCGTTATTTATTGGGTAGTAGCTGAGCTCGTTTTCAAAATTCTTCTTAATTTTTATGACAGCTAGCGTCTATAAAATAATCGCCGAAATCATTGCTATGTGTGATTCACGCTAGTACTGTACTATTTTTGAATAGAACGCCCAATATACTTTTCTGATAGAGAAATTAATGTAGAATAAATATTTTCCTATTCTTGAAATGTTTAGTTGTTCTTTGGTTCATGTACATGTTTATTTCAACATGTATTCGTGATTCGCTAATGTGGTCCTTTGCACTTTGTTGAACATCCGCTAACATTTCGTACTTTAGGAGACGCATTGTGCCTTAGCTAAATTATAAAATTTTTTAAAGAAGTTTTATCATATTTTCTCCTGCTGAACAAACTTAAAACATAATTAATGTGTGAAGCTTTAAATGTTGAATTCTAATCAACATTTTCTGCTTATTTTGCGTATTGATTATTTATTTACACGTGCTGGTTAACTTGTCAGACTATGTATGTAGAGAAATGGTGGTTACATCTGGTAGATGGTGAAATCCGACAAAAAAAGATAACCTTTACGCAGTAGTTTCAGTGATTATCTAGCGAAACAAGAATCACCGTCTGGTTGTTCCCTGGACAAGTAATTAGAACTGACGGTGTTAAAATTTCACGGTGCTGCTTCAACACCATCGCCTGATAAGCGAAGTTACAGGAATTGCCAACTGAAATAGGAACGATAACTTTCAGTGTTACATATTTCCGTTTCGGTGAAAAATCTCTCCGTTTCGGTGAAAAATCCCTCCGTTTCGATGAAAAATCTCTCCGTTTCGATGAAAAATCTCTCCGTCTCGCCGAAAAATCTCTCCATTTCGGTGAAAAATCTGTCCGTTTCAATGAAATATTTCTCCATTTCGATGAAAAATCTCTCCGTTTCGATGAAAAATCTCTCCGTCTCGCCGAAAAATCTCTCCATTTCGGTGAAAAATCTCCGTTTCGATGAAAAATCTCTCCATTTCGATGAAAAATTTCCCCGTTCCGGTGGAAAATCTCTGTCTCTTTAAAAAACCTCTTCGTTTCAGTGAAAAATCTCTCTGTATTAGAGAGAGTTGACACGATTTGAAGAGAGACAACCAAAAACGTAATATTGTGCATGTTCCATAAAAAAAAAAACAGATTTGTACGGTTTGTGACGGAAACTAAACATCCTGTGTACTTGGATATAATTTTACGTTGTATAGAACCCATCTCCGAATATTTTTGTTTGTAAACTTTTCTCTAAATTGCCAAGAAATAAATTAATTTCCGGCCGCGCATATACGCTGTATATAGGAAATATCTCATCTCAATATCCTACTTCATTTATCAACCATCTCGAAAAGTTGAAAATTTTTACTATAACCTACGGAATCTTCAAAACATAAGCTGCTTATATTTTTGAATGATGGAACATTAGAATCTAAGTGATAATTATATTTTTTCAATCTTAATTTGTGAATATAACTCAGGCAGACATTTTTAAATTTCGTGGCCAATTTAAGTAATTTCGGTAATAAAGGACACTCATTTCTTGCCGTAGTATATGGCAATATGATCTTTTAAGGTTGCAGGAACGAGTACACTTTCCGTGCGCTTCACGAAATTAGCAGAGACTATACGGCTCGCTCTCGGGGAAACCAGTAGACAACACGAATGAAACGATTAAACACGAGTCTATTTAGTTTTTCCTAATTTCGCGAAGCGCAACTCGTTTCTGCAGGCTTAAACCATTATTATAGGAATTGCCAACTAACATTATCCGCGAAATTTAAAAATGTTTGCTTTAGAATATATCAAGGTTCGTGGATCAAATTACCCACAAATAATTTTATACATATTGAAGAAAAGTACGAGGGTGGATAAAATATGAACCGACTTTTCCTTCCTATGATTAGCAAAGATTTGTAAGAATGGTAAAATTTTCAATAAAATTAGGCGTAACACCTTTCATCACGATGCTATCGCGAGCACTGCTATTTCTTTCACGTTGAGTAAAAAAAAAAGTGCCATATTTGTATGAACAGCGCACTATTATGAAGTTGCTTGTAAACAAAAATACTCATCCCAAAGACAACTGAAATTTTATTCCAAAGTATTTCGTGGAGGATGAAACTACAACGCAGTTAGTGAGAGGTATCAGCACATGACTCCCACAGAGAAGGAGCTAGAGTTGTGTCAACGATAAGCGACGGAGCAACTCATGTGCAATTGGTTAGGGATACGTCTACGTTCTTTTCATTCCGTATTTTTTTTCCGATTTGCTGGAAAAAAATTACGGAAAAACAAAGATGTACAAGATGCACCGAGTCGTAACAAACTAAATATAGAAGCATGTACTTTAGGTGTAGAGCTATGTGATACTCTTCCATTCCTTTCTATCTTTTCATATGTCTCTCCAGTTACGAATCGTCTTTTCTTTTAAATCTTGTTGATTCGACTTGCTCGTGTATTTCGGTTGCATAGTACAACATACACAATACGCTACTGCCTCCTCCATTGCCTCACTCCATCTCTTCCTCAGTCTACTGCATTTCCTCTTTCCTTCAGGCTTCTTTCAAGCTACATCTTTTATTTTTCTCCTACCCTATCCCCAACCATTGCAGTCTTCTTGCTTTCACAAATTTCGCAGTAGGTTTATCGCCAAATAATTCGTGCAGTTCCGTGTTCATCCTTCTCTCCAGTCAAACTGTATTCTTGCCCCCAAAAATCGTTCGTACTAGTATTTTCTTTTCCTGCATGTCTAATTTCTGCTGATGCTTCATTTTAAGAATTCATGTCTCATATCCATAGGTTAGAGTTGCTCCTATCGCTATTTTTGTTTAGCTTGATCCTTTTTTCCATTTTAGGACTTAGTGGAGCTCTTCTAGGTGCTTTGCTGTCCTTTACTTCTTTAAATTTAATTTGTCTTTGTAATTGTAGATTTCCTTTTCTGTTGCTTCCTATGCTGTTCTTATATTCCGTGAATTGGTGAGCGACTTTCATGCAATCTTATCTATTAGTATTTTAATACAATAACTTCCACAATAATAATGACCTCTCAAAATAAAAGAAAAGTAAGCTGTCATTAAATGAAACAATTCCATCGTCATAGCAAGTAAGCAGTTGCAGCAAATTCAGAAGGAAAAAAAACTACATTTGGTAGTATTTTTTGGAGTCCAAAATGAGAATTATCAAAATAACACTTCAAATAAACAAGTATTTGCTTTACAAACATAAACACGAATTAAATTTGATACGCATACTTCTGCACAACACGTTTAAAAAACCATACATTCATAAACTCCCACGTGCCTCTGCCAATAACACGTAGGTGCTAATTTATTCATTATTGGTCAGAACAAAAACGTATATCAATTACTACTTGACATAAATTAGCGTAAATAATTTGCGCTACCTAAAAAAATCGTATAAATCAATAACTTTTTCAATTCTTCCGTTACAGGTACTTTCGTTAGTAATTTAGATTCGTCCTGCTTCCAATGTTTGTGCGTAGCGGCCTCTAATTGCGACTTAGAAGCCGGTTGCGACCTAGGCTTTTGCGGACCCTACAAGATAAGCAGATCTTACTTCATAGACGCCGTAAAAGGAACGCCATTGGAAGGAAAAGCAGGTGAATATAGATTTGCTTACTT
The DNA here is from genome assembly GCA_902655005.2 of Marronus borbonicus. Taxonomy (NCBI): domain Eukaryota; kingdom Metazoa; phylum Arthropoda; class Insecta; order Coleoptera; family Scarabaeidae; genus Marronus; species Marronus borbonicus. The sequence continues at coordinate 558,875 of LR737398.1, read as the reverse complement.
TTAAACACTTTTAATACAATATTTTTTTTTTGATTTTTAGATTTTGAACGCTGCACTAATGACCTAAAATGTGCTCAGTCCTTGGTGACCAATTACATGATAAGATATGCTCAAGTAAGTTCCGATGAGAATTTAATAATTAAATATAATTTAATTTATGTATAACGATTTTTTTTTATAGGACTGCAATGGTGATGGTGTAACGGACTGCTTAGATTTTGGAATGATTAGCTACAATGGTGGACCGGATTGTCGGCACTCTCTGAATAAAACCGATTATAGCTTGTTATACGGCAACAGACTAGTAGGTTGTACTGGTCATGCGTCATTTTGATTATTATTATTATTTCGTTACATCTAAATCATAGAATTAAATTATTTTATCAAACTTAGAATTTAAGCCATTTTTATCATCTAATAACGTGAAAATTAATTGTTGATATTTATAAATAAATTTACATGTAAGAATCGTTATTTTTGTGGCATTTTTTCTCAAGCAGCCCGCATGTAATCCATTCTTTCAGACTAACAGGATTGAAGTACTAATACTATCATCATTATATTTCCCTGATTTGATAAGCAGTTGCGAAGGTAATGTGGGTGAAACAAAAACGGTTTATCGATAAAACTTTAGTGGCTTAAGATGATCAGTTATTCCATTTTAATAATATTTTTTCAAGTCTGTTTATATAAATATTTTTATAATAAAAATATGCAAAGGTAAAAAATGTGAACATGTTCTACATTTTCGTAGAAGAAAAAGACTATGTTTAAAGTATCGGCACGCTCCGCACCACACAAAGTCTTTCATGAATAATATGAAACTTTCCTTTCACAGATATAAGTAAAATATTTAAGGAACAAGACATGAACGTAAAATATACTCAAAAGCCTTCTAGAAAATCAAAAAATTACACCAGATTCGAAAACAAGGTTGAGAATTTATAAAGTTGCATGTAGTGTTTATGATAAACCCTACATTAAACAAACGAGACGAGTTATAAGCATCAGGTTTAAAGAACACAACACAAACGAAACCATATTGAGCTAGAAAATCTCCAATCAATTAAGAACGTAATTTAGCTTCTCCGTGTTGATGGATTTATTAATATAAAGCAAACACGTATTTATGTTTTGTGTTACAGGCCAGCACCTTTTCCTTAATTCCGAGTACTTCACATGTTTTAATTTCAGGGTATATAAGCAGTAAAACTAGGTGTTACGTTCTCCTAGTTTGAAGAACAATGCCGCTAGTCGTCTGCTTCGGTGTATCTTTCTTGTGAGGCGAAAGGACCAATTGCTTATATGTAATTCTTATGTGTTTACTCGCTTAATCAGTTGATCTCAAATTAAACACAGTACGTAGATATACAAATATATTTATTAAATAATTCCCTTATATATCTATATATATAAATTCAAATGCATAAATAGCATACTATATGGATTTCATAATTCGGTTCCTTCTTTGTGTACGCATTAAAATGTATCGGGACATTCAATGTCTAACGCTAGGGCCACCACAAAACCCTACCGGAGCATGAGCGTCTGGTTGGGCGACAGCAGCAAATAGCCGATCACTACCGCAAAAAGGTGCTATACAACTCACGGCTACCCAGACGCTCGCGTTATTTCGTGTACTTATTTGATACACCGCCTCTAGTATCTTGCTCCGAGCTGCTGTCCCCATGTACAAGCGGAAAAATAGAAACCAACGATAGTGCGGGTCTGAGCCCTGCGTGACTCACAAGCGAAAGAGAGAAGGCAGGCAGTCATGGTAGTTCGTACGTTCGACTTCCGACGAAGTTTCGATAACTTGGACGTAAGTGTACGTTACCGGCGGTAACTGGCGGACATTCCTTACCTACCGCTCGATCTGATACATGCATTAGCAGGAGCTTCATCAAACAGATATAATAAATGACTATTAAAGATATTTTTAATTAAAACATTGACGAATTTTAAATATTTGCGAACTTTACAAGAAATTATACGTATTTTTACATTAAATGCGTCCACGTTTTAAAGTTTAAATGATGCTCAATATGAAATATATAAATTTATACAACGCAAAACAAAAGAAACATCCAATTTATCATAAAATAGACACAAACAGAATATTACTTTCAAATAAATAAAAATGGTTACATTTATAAAATAAAATAAAACAAAAAATAAGATGTTAAGTCCTTAACACTAGGTACATATAAATAATGTTTAGAGTAGGGATAGAACAAGGCATGCTAGAATTAAAAAACTTTCTCTCTCATTTCATTCGGTCTTACGGTTGACGAATGAGATCTGCGAATTTCAAAGATTTTGTGCGGCGCTGAGTGTGCCGATACTTTGTTTGCCATACTACCCCCAGTCCTTATTACCATCACATGTACTGCATCAACGAAAATTGATATACACGAGCTAGTTGTAAGATTACAAAACAATTTAATATTTAGGAAGACTTACAACGGTTCACACTTTTGATTCTTTATTTTTTCACATGAAACCGCTTCATGTTCCTTGTAATGTGTTCTTAATGAGCGAGAAGTCCATTAGACTGCTAGCATCAGTGATCATGCAGTCACATTTAATTGTCATTTTCAATCTTGTATGTATTTGTTACATTGTATATATATTCTATGTAAATGAGGCAGATATGAACCAAGTATTGTGCGATACAAAGGAAATTCAATACTATGCGAGTAGCCAAAACATTAGTACATAGCAATTAGAAACGTAGATTAATTGTAAGCGAAAAAAAATTTTCGATGCACTTTGTAATTACTTCACTAGATTCGTATCAATTTAAATACATTTATTGAATGTTCGCAATAAGCTTACTACGATAATCTGCATTTCAAACATAAGGTGTATCCAGTATCATAGCTTGCACATAAAGTAGGTGAAAGATTTACACGGTTTAAGCTATCGTAGTTAGATATACACGTAGTCTTAAGTTACGACTATGGTTCAAATAACAGCGCTCATTGCCACTTATTAGTCTTCTATTTAAGTCGATTACTGATAAGGAGCTCCTACCTAATTTGCTTCTTATTTTCAAATTTCTTTGAGGAATGCTTAGGTTAGGTTTATTACGTGTATGCCCTATAAAGTATTAAGCACTAGTTAATTAGATGATTAGTATAGTAGAGGAATTACATCTTCATTTTAACGTGGCTGGATTGGGTATTATTGGATTTTGGCCATCGCTTCTATTATTATTATTTAGATCATACATTGGCAATAGAAACCATTTTCTGGCGTATTTCAGAGACTCTAATTCCGACTGCTTTATACAGGCGTCTGGTGCTTCTCAGGGGAGTAATTTGAGACCACTTTTGTTCGTCATATATCAACAATTTGTGCTCCCATTTGAGTTATCCAAAGTTCGCTGTCGGTTTGAAGTTGTATATCACTATTAATAATACTGATGACTCCGATTATTTGGCGAATCAGCTAGATATCTTCCACCTGCGGTGTATCAACAATAATCTAGCATTGAATATCAACAAATGCAAAGTTGTAACCTACATCCGTAATACAACACCAATTATTCATACTTACCCTTTAGCTGGAACTTAGAGACTATTCCATGAGAGAATCAGGAGATTTCTTAGATTCAAAAATAATTATGTACAGTGACATTTTTATTTTTTGTCTCCCCCTGAGACGATGTATCCACCATAGCCGTTTTTGCGGTTGAATTATTGTAGGATTCGCAGGTATTCCCAATAAACGCGGTTCTGTGCTTTTATTTGCTGAACCTAAGTACTTGGCCTTGCCACGCGGAAGATAGTATCGATATTTAGTCGTTGCAAAGGAAAAACAAAACACAAAGCTGCCACTATACGTGTCACTCGATCATTTTCGTCTGCAACGGCTGTTCTTTCTCTTGTATTCACACGAAATCAGAATAAGCTCCTTTAATCTGGTAACCCATTAATAACAATTATCAAACAATCCTACTTGAACAAACATGAAGAAGATGCTTAAAGTTTCTACACTAGAAAAAATTGAATAATTACAAGGTTTTAGTCAAAAAACTTTGCTTAGAATATTTAATTTTGAACCATTGTAATTTCGCCGAAAAAAAGCTCAGTAGAAATTCCCGTTTAATATATTCAATAATGGTTTTGATGCTCCTGAGGTGTTGGAACATATGAACTTTCTTGTCTCTCGTTTTTATTACCTTAAAGGTTTTTTTTACCTTGATTTTAATTTAAATATGTATTTTCGTTTATACTTTGCCTTAAAATTGATATCTGTTGGACAATAAAGTATCATTACCATTACCACTTAATTGTTTTTCGATAGACGTCTTGATGAAGGCTGATAATTTAGCAAAAGTACAAGTAAAGGTTTTTTATGGTTTATGGTATTCAATTCCGAGCGTCATTACTAGAGTTCGCCATTTTCCGTGCTTTTCACAGGCGTCGGCTTGGGAGGGGCTCACGGAAAGTGGCGAACTTTAATCATTACGAAGTTTGTTAGTTAATATCTAAGAATATGATGAAGGTGAATAAAACTAATCAAACATAGAGATAGAATTTTATTGCGTTGAGGAAACTTTACATGTTTCGTAATTTCCATAATTTCATTATAACATAATTTCTAAATCTAGCTCTGGTTGGCATTCGAAATACCCATTCGTCCACAAAATCCATCATTCACTCGAAAATACATTAATTAACTAGTCCGTCTTATATATAGTAATTTTTCCCTTTATTTATAATGTAGTCGGTTTCATTTGTTTTTTTTTTTATTATTATTATAATTATTACGCGTGTGTTTGTGTAATCCATATCGCTACTTGCAACATCGTCACCGTCGTATAGAAGACATTATATTCGAATTACAAGAACACAATATTCTCTTTTCACTTTTACTCGAATTGATAATTTCTTTTAATCATCGGTTAATATCTCGCTTGTTCACGTAAAATCTCTCTCGCAATAGTACAAAAACTGCATGTTGTATCCGTTGAAAGAGGAACATAATCCGTACTCTAACGGTGGAATTTTGAACGATAAAAACGATATACAATAGTATAAAATACAATTCGAATTAACGTAAAAAGTTCGAGAAAACTTCTAAATATCGTCAACGTGTTTAATAATTAATTTATATTACTTTACATAATATCTCATAATTTTTTTTTTAAATCGTTTTCATAAATTATTTCAGTGTTTTCTTTGTATATACGCCTTAAAAGTATTTTTTTTTTCGCAAAATACACCATCAGTTTCATCATAATATCATATTAAAAAATGTTCGAACAATCATACATAACGTGCAAGACGCATTCACTCCGTTACTTCAATCTTTGTTCATTAATTCTTATTCTTTTGTTTTTGTTTATGAATCACGAAATCAATTCGTCAAATAAAATATATGTTATGTAATATGTATATATATAATATATATATAAGTAATCGGTAAACACTGCATTCAAGTTTAAATATTAGATTATTTTTTTTTATTTATATGTAACAATATATACATTTAGAATAATCATCTTGCTCCATAGTTTTTCATTTCTTCTCGTATAATAAGAAGTGCGCGTGTCCTCTCCAGTAAACGCGTTCTAATATTTTAGGCCAGTTACTTACATTATTTCGACAGCATTCTCAGCTTTAAATAGGAAAAACCATTGCTTTAGATTCATGATGTTTCACGTTTATAATTGACTAAACTCGAATGGGTATACGCAGCAATCATATTTCGCGTCAGCTTTATTAGCGAAGCGAGCTGATAATGCCAAATCAATGACTGCGTAACTGCGTAAAGAAGCTGAATTCTGTCTTTTCGAACGTATTGTTTTAGGTACCTATATGGATATGTATTTTTTTTAGAAATAGTTAACTGTAACGATGATAAAAGTGATTATTACCAAATATATAAAATGTACTAAAATAAATTCAGATATGAAGTGACCAAGATCAGCGTGCAGGATGATGTTAAAAAATATTGAATTCATTTTAGAGGGAACCCACTGATTTGAATGAAAGATCGTACGAAATTGGTTAAATTGGCAAAATAGTAGTTTCTGCTGCTAGTTAATGTGCAATTAATAGAAAGACTAGGTTGAATGACGTATAAAAAAAATAAAAATTTTGTAATGGAACACCATGTATATTTTAAAAAATTTTTAAAACAGTTAAATTTCTGATAAAATAATATCGTTCCAAAATGTACAAAAAAGGGAGTATTATAATAGGTTTCAATTTTAATTAAAGATACACGTTAGTAGGCTAATAGGCTGCTGTAACTCTATGCGAAACCAAATAATTTACATCCTTAAAGTATTAAAAATGTACATGATAAAGAGCAGCTTGCGGCATGTATCGTTTTCTTTCTGAAGTTGTTGTACAGCAAATCCTTTACGCAGATCAGAAAGAACAAAGGACCCAATATAGATCCTTGAGGGACTCCTCTATTTAAGGTAAGAGATCTAAATTTTGTTCATTCCAAAATTCCACCTGCTTTCTGTTTGTTCAATATAACCTGTCGGTTGGCCCTAAGTGATTTCGTTTCGCACAGAGCCTGCTGTAACTTCCCAGTAGAGTATATAAATGTGTATCTTTAATGGAATTTGAAGATCACTGTAACCTTCTCCTTATTTATTTCAGAGCAATAATTAGTAATGTTTTTATATATTAAATTTAACTGTCTTTCAATATTTTGTATACAATGTATACAGGATGTTTTAGTTAAAAAATAGGATAGGTTATTAAAACAAAGCCAGTTCGATAATTGCTTTGTCTGGTTTCCTTGATGTTATTCTGGACCAAAAAATTTTAATAATTAAAAATAAATATGTTTTTACTAATCAAGCTTTTATTTTAACAATTTGCAAAATTATAATAAAACAATTAACCAAGAACAGTAACCATCAAAACAATCAATTTTTAGCTATTCAATCTCTCCATGTACCAAGTTTTGAAACAAGGAAACATCTTTCTTAGCCGATTTGTCTTTAGCTATTGCTTCTACCGGTTCTATCTTTTTTCTCACAAATTTCTTTCTTCTTCCACTTTCTTTAAACCTCGGATATTTAATTGTTAACTCATAAACCTCATGGCTCATGAAGTGTACATTTTTCAGAATTAATTACAGTATATTAGACCGTCAAAGATTGGATGGAAACATAATGGGTCTATAGACCATTACTCGAATAAGATAAGATTGGAGAATGGATAATATTGGATAACAAATCGCAAGAATTATTCTCATTTCAAATGCTTTTATACCAAGCCACTTTCGTAATCTTTAACTTCTTATAGATATTGTCGGGTGTTCCTTTTTTTTGATTTTTTTTAACTACATTCTATTCTTCTACCATTTTTTTTTTCAAAAAAGTTTCATGGCATAAATAAACACATTCGTAGTCATATAGAAAAGAATTAAATAAATAAAATACTTATATTTAAAATAAATTGATACGCGAAGCTATACCAATACCGTAGTACCGAGTGCAGAGCGGGGTTGGCCCGTTTTTTGCTGACCTTTTTTTCTGCGGTTGAAATGGATTTTCTTCTTCTTTCCTCTGGCCCTGTACTCTAGAAGAATTCCCCATTGCGTACGGTTTAAGAGTGAGGAACGCGCCCGGAGAGGCCAGATACTTTTGGCGGAGGAACCGGGAAGATTCTACGCGATGATGACCGGTCATTGTTTCGGTTTCCCCACGTTGCCCTTATACGATTCTGTAGTGCACTCGGCGACTGGCACAATTTCGAATTATTAATTTATTTTTTCGGAGTAAAAGAAATTAATCGTAACGAAACCGCGGATTTTGCGACTTGGTTCACTTCCATAGAGTGGAGGGTGGGTGCGTGAATTTTCGATTCTCGCCGACCGGAATGCTTGAATCGGAGATAAACAATCTTTTTGTATTATAACAATGTTCTTCGGTTCTTATTTTATCTCTTAATAAGAGACGTGGTGACGCGCTTTCTCCTATTATTTATATATTAAGTATTACCATCGTAAACAGCCCTATTTCGTTTGCGAAATATCTTGAAACATCGTTTATATTCGCTTGGAAGGTAGTCGCTATGTACGGAAAATGTTTATGAGTACATTGGCGTAGAACTTGAATCGTTTAAACCTTGCAAGATTCTGGGAACGTACTACACCGGCAATCGCTTAATTATGGTATCCTTTACTTCCAGTTAACAGAATCGAAAACCTTCGGAGGTACCCAACGTGGTGTTAATTACAGTTTAACCACCAGCAAAAGCACTACTACTTAATATGAACCAACCTGTACATACAGGCGATTCAATTTTATCCGTGCACTATTGTTAACTTATTCATGCTACAAGATAGTAATTCTTTTCTGCCGACTTTAAACAGAAAAAAAAATTGAGCATCACATTTCTGGGTCTATTTATTATTTATTATTTATATATTTTAAATGAAGCAACCTATGTATTATAAACATGAAAAAGCTCTTTGAGTTCTTTGAATAGGAACTAATTGTTGTTTTTTTTTTTGGGTTTTTGGTTTTTATTGTTTTGTTTCTTTTTCTAATATTTGTTTTATTGCAATGTTTTGTCCCCTTTTTGTTTTCTGTAGTATTTAAAATCTTTTTAAGAACTTTAAAGTTGATGCCAGTCACGTTCTTAAGTTTACGTCAAAATGTATTTCTGCTGCCTTTATCTACATAGTTGTCTGTTTGTTTTACGCATTTTGTGTTTAAGTAGATGAAAATTTTTTGTTAATAATTTACTTAATATGATCCTAAAGACATGATTAGTGTTCTTAAAATAAAAAAAATGTAAATACTAAAGAAAAAAAGAGGATGACAAGCAATGAATGAAATAATTAATAAGATGATCAACGAAACCTTGCAATGAAGAAAATATAAGACGAAGAAACATTTTTTTCCTTTCTGATAAAGACCTAAGATCCCCAAAAAAAGACAATAATTAATACTGAGCTAATTATACCAAGGTCTAGAAAAAGAAAAACAAGTTGTGAAAAAACAATGATAAACAGAAGAGCTTAGTATAAGGTCCGTATAGTCGTAGTAGTTTTGTTATTATTATATTATTTATTATTAAATAATTTTATTTATTTTGCATTTCCAAAAATTGGCAAAAATAAATTGACTAATTTGTGACCTACATTCCTTTGAACCTTGCCAGATTTCATTCAAATCAGAGTCTCTATTAGAAATATGTAGATAACCTATCTGTATAAGACAAAAAGACCGTTTCAACGGGTAGAATTAAAAGTATAAAGATGAAATCCACCAGTAACATAGAATGGAAGTTTGGGGCTTAGTTTGGCGGCTATTTTCCTTGAAATATTTAAGTCATTAACTTGGTATTCTATTTTCGTGCTTTGTTTTATAGATAATTCTGTATATTTAATAAGTAGAACGCTGTCACTAACAGAGGACACCAATTGCTCTAAATTTATGCAATAGTTCGATATACTGATTACTTCGTACTATAAATACCATCGTACAGATTCAACTTATTGTTTATTTAAATATACTTCTATCTACGGTGTCTCTTTTTCAATTTTTTTTTCCTATAGAAATCACTAAAACTATCATGGTTAGGATTAAGTATTACAAATATTTCGTGTGGAGGCGAGCGTTGATTGGTGACGGTAGATACTTAAGAATTTTTATTTTTGTTGAGTATAACTGACATCTTGAAACGTTGATTTTTTCTAATGTTATTTTAGCAATCCAGCGAAAGTAAATGATTAACATCAGCAAAGTTAATAATCTTGCTTTATTGATATGATTCTCGTACCTAATATATATTTTCCAAATTAAATAGTTTATTTTTTTATTTTGTGATATGCCTTGTAAGTTATTATTTATTAAAAGCGGCAAAAATTATTTTTGGGAACTTTTTCGACCTAGCGTAAGCATGCAGAAATGTTTAGGAATATTTAGAAATTTTTTCTAAATTTTCCAAGGTGACATTCAAAAAAAGACAAATTATAAGGGTGTACTGTATACGTACAGAGTGATATTTCTTAAAATATCGATTAGTGGACAAGGCATTAAACAACAAACACAATGAATTATTTTAAGTAGCGAAATAAATTTAAATTTACTATCATAAGTAATATTTTAGTCTACTCAATTGTAACAACATTCTAGAGAATGGCAGTCTTAAAGACCTATCACATTAGTTGAGTGTAGGCTTTCACGACCGTAATCCATAGTAGAAATGTCCTTCGGGTGATGTCGTGCAGTTAATATTTTACTTGACGTTTCGCTGACCATGCTGTTAGCTTCTTCAGGAGATTTCTAAAGACTGACAGAAGGCTGAAGAAGCTGACAGCATGGTCCGCGAAACGTCAAGTAAAATATTAACTACACGACATCACTCGAAAGACATTTCTACTACCTATCACATTATCAATGAGTTTTACATGACTACATTTTCTACGTTGTTTTAGTGACGCCATAAGTAAGCAACTTGAGCAAACTTGAAACTGTTTTGCCTCACTGTGCCTTTACATTTTGTCAAACATTGAGATTATATTAATTGTGGGTGATTTATACTGTTACTATTAAATTTAGATGTAGTTTTGTTTAATCATTTAGTTAGATCAATTAGATCTCTCAGGAGCTAGTAAAGATCATAAAATTTTGGAAAATTTACTATAAATATCCGTTGAAGGCACATATTCTCCGGCAATTGTTTTAAAAACTAAATTCATCATCAATTTTTTTTTTTTTAATCGAATGTCTCTCCTTTTATTCAATTTTTGGAATCTTCCAAAATGATTAATGATAAATTTCTTTAATTAAGTGTTATCAAAAGGAGGACTTAATTTGAATTTGTCTTTTAAGTTTTGAACATTTATGGCATTTTTTTTTATATATTTTCATTTGTGTGATCTATTAAAATTCTTGATGAATTAAAATTTTCAATGTGATCTTTATCGTTGATTTCATGTGAGATGAATTAGTTAAATTATTTTCATTATTTAGAATATCCAAAGTTACTATTTTCTGAGGAAGTACTATAGATAGGTTGGTAGCAATTATTAGGGAAGTTATCGAAAATGTGATGCGGATTCCAAAAATGTAATAGAAGACTTTAAAAATGATGCGTTTAAGCCTTTTTCAATTACCAGAAAATATATGCCCCAACATTGGCAGCAAAGTTCTCAGAGCTCTAAAATTACCATTACAAAGATGCTGTTCCTATAAAATCGAATAAAAACTGGAGCCTGCTGGACACAGGACATATGGATATACCTACGCAAACTACATAAATTAAAATAAAAGTTCAAATTTTTCAAACTACACCCATAAAGTCTTTCTATAAGATAGATTGATTAATTTAGATTGTCAAAGTCATTGACAGTGTGACGGGCTTAAGATCCGACAGCTTACAACCAAAATGTACAGGTTGTTTCCGAAGAATATTTTGAGAAAAAAAAAATATATAAACGCGTGTCCAATTTTCAACGGTTGGGAAGGAATATCCGATTGACTTTAATGAAAGTTTTTATGGTCTTGCATAGATAAAGTACAAATAAAGAAATGGAGGTCGACTCCACGCCAAAGCTCTATTAAGTAATGAAAATACGAAAAGTTTTCTGTTAACCTAATTAGACGCGACAAAAGAGAAATTAAGAGCATTACCGGGTCGATGACGAGGCATTGCCCTTTGAAAAAGCGTCTACATAACATAGATCGAGTAAGCGAACCTTGGTGTAGAAGATGCGAATTACAGGAAGAAATGGATTTGAATGTGATCTGCACATGCAAATCATTAAAGTTATTCGGGAGGAAGCATTTCGGGAAGGATCTATCGGAGCTTTCGTAAGTACTCAAGTTTCCTCTGGGCAAGATGGCAGACACGAAACTGCTTAAATGAAGTTGTTCCGTTGGGGTTGGTACAGTGAGCTTTAAGCTCAAGTGCCTGGACTATTGGCGTGCAACCCCAACTGTATGAATCAATAAATGATAATAAAAAAAAAATAAGTATCGACAGTGGATTTCTCAATTATCCTTACGTTTGACAAATTAGGTAATCACTTAATTCAATTTTTTATTTTCTGAAGCATTCCCCGGGTAGCAATTAAATATTTGCTTCTCCTTAAGGATTGGAAATTTAACATACGTTTATATAATCTTTTTGCTCCAAATAATCATTTCAATCACCTTCATGAATATTTACAGTTTTCCTCAAAATATTCATCTGCCATTCCCAAGTTTGAGGATCTCCCTTCGTCTGTACCCCCTTATATACATATCCCTTCCTTGAATACAAAGCTCCCAACATTTTCTAGATTTTTTGAGACATTTTTGACACGTTTCATATATTTTAATGTTTTCATTCAGCACACATCTACCAGATTTTTGTTATATAATAGTGTCAATCAATTGAAGCCGTGCAGATTTTCAATTTGAGAAAATAGAAGGATGCAGAACAACTTTAGAATTGTCGTCGTTAACATTGTATTCAATGAGGATAAAATATTTTTATACAGCCTGTAGCTTCTTTTAATTCTTTTATATCTTTCTCGTTCAGCTGGTATTTCACAATCCAGATCTGATAGAAAATCTTCGTGATTGTATTATTACATTAATCAATTACACACATCAGCCTTCCAAAGACCTTTCCAATTTGAGAAACAAAAAAGCTGCTGGAGTACAATGAGGGTATGGAAAAACCTTAGAGTTATCGTTAGTATTATATTTCATAATGGAATACTGATGCCTATTAATAATGTTTAATGTTTTCCTAAGGAAGAAAAGACCTTCTTTCTTAGTCTTCTAGTTCTTCAGCATCCTTCTGATTCAGTCCCAATAACTTTTTTTTAATCCTTCAAGCATTTTACGGTATAGAAATCCTTGGGACTCCAGACCAAAAAAAAATTGTGATATAATCTTCATTAGCCTTTTATAGGGCAAGAAATACCACAACGTATTTGTTTAAATTTGCTGAAGATAGACAGATAAGTACATACATGTATTATTACCATATTTCAAGATATCAGTTCATGGAAAGCCATAAAAATATCAAAACGTTCTCTTAGAAAGCGAGCGAATTTTATAAAAATTCATACAACGCTCTCGTATCTTTGTTATTTTTATGGTTGGACACTCGCGCTATATACACAGAATACATTTTATGAAGAACACAGTAGAATTTTCACGAAATCTGGTACAGTTAACAGTTCAACGTAACGTAATAATACATACATACGTGGAAATCTGAAGAACACAATGTTACATCGAGAACGAAACGCTATCGTTCGTTTTTTTTTTTTCGTTACAATATGGCATACAAACAAATAACAGTAATCGTGTATGTACAAAATTATTAGTTATTACAAAATACGTGTATGGATAGTATTCGTTTTTGTTCTTTTCTTTCTAATAGTTTATTGATTATTAATAATAGCATTATCATCGTTATTATTATTACAATTTGTTATTCACTTCACGCTAAACTTCTGAGCAGCTCTATAGATCACGAGAACAAAAACATATAAAACATAACTTTGTGTACAGGTGTACTTTAGAATAGTTTGGTTCGGAGAAATGCCGAAGTTATCGTTTTCTTCTTGAGGGCAATAAATTTATTTTGAATTGATCTTTCATGATTTTCGCAATTTTAAATGTCCTACATTACTTTCTAAGATGAGATACTTCATTTAAATTGGTGATCAGACTTTTGTCCGATATAAAACTTAAAGGAAGACTTTAGAAGTTCTTAAAGTAAATCTATAAAAAATTATGTAAATAATTTTTCCAAAAGGGGGAAATGACTGAAAACATCCTGAATTTATGTGTATTAGTGCTAATTATAAAACACTAAGTTATGGCAAATTAACAGATAAAAAAACAAATGGCAGCCTTGCTTAATCTGAGACGAAATTTTCTTCTTCTTTTGGAATATAACGCAATTTTCAACATACGTAATTCTAATTTAAGGTTACGTATGTTGCAGCAACAAGTAAATTAAACTTGCTTTATTTCTATAATGTCAGAAGTCTCCTAAGGACAGGAAAAGAAACAACATGACGCAAATAATCCCATGCATTTATATTAACCTCGAATTCATCTTCTTTAAGACTTCCTCGTTTCGCTTTAGGCAAAAACACAGAGATCATCCTCAAGAAAATGAAAAAAACCTTCCTGATTTTCTTTCTAATGAATGCCCTGCTTTCTTTTTTCTCTTAGCCTTTAACTGGTACGGCAGGTTTAATTTTGATCCAATGGAAAGCCAATTTAAAATGCACACAAAAAACTATCGGATCTAGCAAGATCTTCCCAGCATTCTTTCTAGATACTACACACTTCTTTCTATTTTAAAACACTGAAATTGAGAAAAATTATTTTATACAAAAAATGCCGCTTGGAAAAATTTGTCGCCGGCATATCTTAGCGATATTATAAATCGTCATATAAGTTATAGACGTGGCCAGGTTTTTGAGCAAGAGTAGGTAAGGTTTAGTCCTATTAGGGAAGTGAAGTAGATTTTTAGTCTATTGAGCTATTATTTAAGGGAAGGAGCGCACTCCTGCTCTTACCTGACCAGTTAAGACATAAAATTTATGCAGATCTTGCTTCAGCTACTAACTAATCAATATTTCCTTGTTTTATATTTTAGCAAAATGATAGATAACCTAGTTCTTTTGGTTTTTACTATGATTATTCAATTTTTTTTTAACTGTCTTTGTTAGAAGACGAAGTAGATTGGACTTATGGAATTGGCAATATAATATCGATGATCAGTGGGTAAAACCAATCACCATATTGTTAGAAAAAGGATAATAGTGACGACGTGGCTAACAAGCATTGCTGCCATTTGGAGAGCCATACGATCCCGCAGATCTTTTACCACACTCATTTACTGCATGGTAGGGAAATATATTTGTAAAACAATAAGCATTTGAAATGTTAAGGTTATATAATTTAACTTACGAAATAATTTATTTCTTATTAGAGGATTGATGGACACGATAGATGCAAAGAAATTGTGTATGTAAAACAATACCTTCAACATGGACAGAAGAAACACCGATTTCCATTTTGAGAGCTATAAAAGAAAATAAATGTTCGGAAAGAAAAGCTGCAAAATGTACAACGTCCGTATGATCGTTACCCAAATGAAAAAAAATTAAATTAAGGCTATGCAAATACATTTTAAACCCAGCTAATACGTATTATGTATTAAATCAAGAAATGCGATTCCTCTCCCAAAGGTATTAAGAAGCACCAATAGAAGTAAATAACAGTCCAAAATCTTCAATACCAGTTAAAAAAGAGCTAAAAGCAACAGAATTAAACAAGTCCAAAAGGAACACTTAAGAAGGGGGTCAACCTGAATAATCGAACAAATTACTTTGTGAAAAAGGCGGCGCTACCTAAAAACGTTTCCGCAACTGACAAAAAGAATGACAAGGTTTTTTTTTCCAGTTTGTTGTGATTTGGGAAAGAACGAAGTATGCCGCGGACGTACATTCATCGAATTTAAACAGACAGAACATTTTAATAGAGACATTAAATGCACTCGTTAAATAGAAAATAATTCTCGGCTTGCCACAGATATGACGCTGCTATCGGTAAAACATTTATTCTGCGATATTGATACACAAGTCACAAAAACGAGGTCAAGTTTTACCCTCTTCGGATAAACAGTTTTCTTTACAGAGCTGTTTAAAGTAGACGCGTTGCTTGTGTTTCATTAAATTAATTATTACAGACAGAAATTCAACCGGAGTTGGTAAAGATTTAGAAGGAGTCTACTCCCTCGCTTTCAATTGTCAAGAAATGGACAGCTAAGTTTAAAAGTGATTGTACTCCTGTTAAAGATTACTCGCGTGAACGACGGCTAAAACCGTCAACCAGCGATGAGCATTTGTAAGTATCTCAGAAGAGAGGATACGATACGAATTTTACATAAAGAATGGGAAACAACAGAAACCAGAAATTTCACAGCAACATTTGGACCGTTTCAAAAAGAATCAATCCAATTTGTGAAACAAAACAGCAGTCCAAAGTAATGGATGGAAGCCGGTCTGCACCAAAAAAACCGTCAAAAAGGTCAATTGCATCTGGCAAAAAAAGTCATAGCTAGTATTTTCTGGGATTCTTTGTATTTATTAAATTGAAAAGGATAAATCAATAACAAGCACATCTTCTTGACTAGCTAGATGAAAAAATTTGTGGGACCAGATCGGGATTCCAAAAAAAATCATCTTCTTTATTCTTATTTTTATATGTTTAAAATACTTTTGTTTTATTTAAGAAAGGGTCTTATATGGTCTTCTACTATTCGGTCATCAATAGCATTAAAGAAAGTAATGTAGTTCATATATAAATTATCGACAATTTTTTCGTAGGATTATTTTGGCAGTGACAAAGGCAAATCTTTTGAATTACAACCGTGACAAAGGATTATTAATCTAGGAAGTATTTATAATAATAAGTTAGCCCTAACATTACGTGCCTAACAATAAGTTCCCAAAATTTTGCCGCACTATCTTAACCCTCCCTGAACTCGTTCAAACAATAACTTCGATATCTCGTCTTGTTCTTTACATCATAATATTTATATAGGTATATATAATCGTAATGTATTTATATAATTTTCTCAGATTCAAGTCCACCATATTTCATCTGCATGTCTACATATTTATGTTATTTATATGTATGTATATATTTATGTATAATATATAGTAATAAAAACTCTATCACCACACTATTCGTTTTCAGTTCATATCTCTTCTTTTTGTGTATCTAATTATCTTTTTTTGACTTTACTTTTATACTTCTCGTTTTGGATATTTCGCGTACTTTTTCCGCTTTTCTTATCTTAGATTTCGTTTCCGTCATCTGCGCTCTTGTCCCTTTTGAAGATTTTGAATAATGTCACAATGGGTCACGTGCATCCCAGCGTGCTTTGTCTCGGCGGAAATTTCCATGTACTTCTTACGTCCGAACCGTTAGGACTCGTTTTACTGCTAAAAAAATGGATATCGCACTTACATTATTAAATATTATAATTATAATAGGCTCCATCTAGATGCGGAATTTTAATGGAAAAATTAAAGGTTTGTGTCTTTAAAATGCAGGTTCTTGCGTAAATATTCACGACCGTGAGTATATTAAACAGTGGCGTTCATTGTTTGGATTCTCTTTTGTCTAAAACAATGATTCGTGGTATAAAATTAAAGTCTGCAAATTTAAGCAAACATCTGGAGCAGAGTTAGAAGTGAGAATTGAAAAATTGTGAATGGGAAATAGGGAAAAACGCCTAAAAAACAATTTGAATCCGATGCTGTATAAATTGGTTAAGACTTATAAGGATCTTTTTCGATATGTGAATAACAACGTTGGATTTTTTCTATTTTCGTTGTAATTAACTATTATCATTTATGAGGGACGTAGAATAATTTGTAATTCATAGCAACAGTACGATGAACACCATAGCACCGGCACACTCCGCGCCACATTAAATATTTCATTAATTTGAGATAACTCGTGGGATTAATCAAAAAAATTGCGTGATGAGGAATGTGCCGGTATCTTGGCGTTTATCATACTACCTCGTAGTTCTTGCTATCAATTATTGAAATATCCATTTACGACAAACCAAACAAGAATTCTTGTATTCTAGAAATTCGCAGTTTGGGATCAATTATTGCAGAGCAATCTAGTTACCCACAGATTAATAGATTGCAAAGGTCTTGTTCCAATAAAAATGGAATTGGCTCTCAAAAGATTAAAGATTTGTTAGAACTATTAAGAACATTAAAAGCGTTGAATTTTATTTAAATTCAGTCAGTTTAACTTTACACATTGTTGAAAGAAGCTTTCCAAGAATTTTAGGCAGAAACGAGTTATTAAAGAAATAAATGCTGGGCACGTGGAAAATTGGTTAGAATGTATATATTGATTTCTATAACAATCTGAATTTTCTGAAACTTGCTTTGCCATAATAATGTATGGCTTCACAATCCCCCAACAGCTTTCCCCAATTACAAGGGGGCTCGGCCGGCTATAAGTTATTATTACGCCTGCGTCCGTAGAACGTTTCGAGACGTTTATCCTTGCCTAAAAATTACGGAAAAGCTCACTCCGGGAGTGACGAGCTTGGGGTTCGAACCCTGTACCTTGAGACTGCTAATCCAGCGCCCTGGACACTGCGACATCAGCCCCTTGTCATTATTGTTGTAAAATAATAACAAAGTAAGTGAAATTTATCAAAAAAGAATCCAAACAAAATGAAACAAAGATATGGTATGAAATATGAATTATTTTACTCCTTTACCATTTCTATATATTTTTTTTTAATTCACTTGTTTCGCAGAATTTATATAATTTTCTCTCGGCATTAATAATATTAAGTAAATAATTTAATTTTTAGGGGGGCTCTTAAGAATGATATGGTAAAGTTGACTTCCATAACAATGAATTTGTAATTGATTCGTAATTTAAGTAAATAGCTAAAAAAATTTTCAATTTAAATTCGGCATCTAGCTATTAAAAATTAAACAAACAATCTATTTTCTGCGCGTATCCTCAATTTTCAGTTTGTTTTTAATTAATACGCGGCTTCCTTTCTTCAATTCGAACGGCATACTATTTAAAATTGAGCATCTGATTGGAAATATCCTTGGAATCAGATATACACGCAGGACGATCCGTTATTTTGCGAAAAGGTGACCGTATCGGCTACTACGTCAACGCTAAATTACCGTATCGCCATCTGCGTGTTTTTTTTTTTTCGTTAAACCTACATTATATATTTGTTTCAATATATGCTTGTATAAACTGGTTTCTTTCATTTTTTACCCTAAGAATTATATTTATTTTTATATTTATGTATCTAAAACGCTTTCTCCATGTCTGTCTGTATGACACACAAAGTGGCAGTGAATGTGTTAGAATATACCTCATTTCCATACATACTACACAGACATAGACATGACGATAATATCGAGATATCTTCTTATTTTTTATTGTATTTTTTCAAGTTTTTTTTTCTTTTTTTGTTACAAAATCCGATCGTGTCAAAATCGTTCTCATTATACTTTGTTTTTGGCAATAATAAAGCATAAGGATGCTGGTGATAAATTAAGTTAAATGTTCGTTCTTGTTTCTTTAATAATTGTGGATTGACTAAAGCCGATTATATGCTATAAAAATGTGTGCGATTTACTACGTTAAAATAGACGTGTTTTACAAAAGTACAATGGCGCCGGTAATTATGGTCACGAAATTTTATCTATTTTCGAAACCAAAAAATAAAAGCTACGAAAATGAATAAATTTACATTTATTTAAATTTTTTTAATTATACTGAGAGATAAAGAATTGAATATTTCAACAATTGGCAATATATCTCCGTGATATTCACTGATTCTTTTTGTTTTCAAAATAGATAACATTGATCATTGTCCACGTAATTACCTGCACGACTGTATATGATACTAAGTGTAGTAAATTACGATCAAGCGATGCAAATAAATGTTTTCAATGTGATTTTGAAGGAAAGTCACAATTTCAGAAACATTTCAACTAAGCACTGTGGCACCTCAAGAAATTGGAAAGATATTAAAGAAACCCTTCAGGTTTAATGAGCTATGCCTGTTTTTACCCAAATCATCATTATTTTAAGCTATAATTTTCATTTTTCGATTCCGTTACACGTGTTAAACAATTTCCAGGAAGTTTTTAATACTCGATACCCGAGAATATCATAAAAAGATGTGAAAATGTTTAATATTCAATTTTAAATTATTTTAATTTGTTGTATAAATTTGTAAGTTTTCTTAAGATTGTTTTGTGTCGAAAGTTTATATTAAACCTACCACACGGAGGTGTGTTGTTAAGAGAACGAGGACCTTACGTTATCCAGATCCAGCATTGTCACTATTTTTTGCACTGGTTCGTATCCTCAACAGGCCCCATTATGAATATTTGGAAGGAAGAGGAGACTCCAGAGAAATGGACGAAAGGAATGATAGTTGCAAACCGCAAGAAAGGCAGTGTAACAGAATGCTGAAATTATAAAGGAATAGGCTTGCTCGACGTCACCTACAAAGTTATAACAAAAATTATGAGAAAGAAATTAGATACGTATACTGAAGATTCCACAGGAGCACATTAAGAAGATGCAACAGTCCTAAACCAGGCCCTGAGCAAGGGTTAGAGTTGTATCTGCTATTTATTGAATAGAAACAGGTATATGAAGCAATGGAATCGCAAAGCACTCAAAAAAAAAAGGCTAAAGTTGATAGAAATGACCTTAGAAGATACACAAAACAGAGTACTGCTAGAAATAAAGAAGTCAAAGGAAATCGTAATTCGAAAGGAGCTCAAACAAGGTGACCCCTTCTCTACAACCCTGTTTAATTTCGTATGAGTTGTGTCTGCAGGTGATAGTAATAATCAGGCGGTCACGACAAGAATTGCGCAAAGTATTTAAAGCATTACAGAAAATATGAACCAAAAATTAATTAAGGCAAGGCTAAATATAAGAGAGTGGGTGGAAAAAGCAAATAAACAACTTTAAGGTCTAGAAGAACGAGAATATCGAATACAGCTTGGAAAAAGTAGGAGCAACAAACTTAAATCGGGAAGAACCGAAAATAGAGAAAAGAATGATCACAGGATGTAAATCAGCAGGAACTATGAGGAAAGATTAAAGCATATCCCAGAGGCAGCGGAAACAAGACTATTCTGCACAATAATTCACCCTTCATTGTTACGCATCTGAGTTGTGACTAATGTATGTATAAGCGAATGGCTGAGAAATTAAGAAGGTGAGAGAGAAACATGTTGAGCGGGATATATGGCGGAATAAAAGATAACGCAGGAAACTGGCGGAGAAGAACAAGTACAGAAATGAGAGACAAATTCAATAGATCGGCAATAATAGAAATCGTTATGGCACAACAAGATGGCCGGCATATGTTGAACTGGAATAGAGCCGTATAGCAACGATGGTTGGGACTAGTTTTGGAGAATCAACAGAAAGCTAGGGTAGCAGACTGGAAAAACGGGAAATACGCAGAAATGGATATTGGAAAAATGTGAAGGAAAAAACTTAATTAAATGAAACATAATGAAAACATCAAAACATTTTTAATTTCCAATTACTTCGATGTGTTTAAGTTTTCGACTTACAAAGTCTTTTAATGGCAGGGCACAATGTTAGAAAGCTGAATTTTTATATCGGATGCAGCATTAAGTCGGTTTCTATATTTGGATTTTTTTGCAGCGTAATACGAAAAACTTCGCAAAAGAAAGCAAAACATGAGCAGCTTGTTTTGATAAATTTGAATATATACTGACAAACTTTCAACATCCACATTTTCTTGTCTATTTTTAAATATTTTCATTTAAAAAGTCACTTTTTCGCGACTTAGTGATTATTTACAAAACACCTGTGTTTTGTGGAACGCAGATTGGGAAGCGCTGCCCTACAGCAATATTTTGAAAGTTAAGAGATGACCAACACTCTAGTATTGATTCATTTTAAGGGTTTAAATGATATATTCCAGCAGCATATAAGATCTAATCTTAAGGTTGAAAAATAAAAGAATTTCACAAAACTATCACATTCAGCTTTCCTTGATACCAGACTCACATATCTTTCCAAATTCCTGGTTTTATATCTACTATTAAATAAAGTAAGATATCCACACTTGCGATGAAAGGCTATAGAAAAATAGAAAAAATTTCTATAAAGACCATGAAAACATTTCTTTGCATTAAAAACAGCAGTGACATACAACAAGAACATATAAAAAATACACACGACAAACACATTTGTCTTATAAAAACTTTCAAAAATCATATACGTAGACTCTCTAACTATTCGTATGGTTTAAATCGAAATCGATCGTATCGTAGTTATTAACATGCTATATAATGGAAAACGAAAAAGAAGATAGACACAAATAAGAAATAAAATAAAACCAATATTATCCGTTTTGCCTTATATCGTACGTTCCTAATAATTTAAATTTAGTTACATTATCGTTATAACTGCTATAGCAGTAATAATTCATTAATAATAATAAGAGTAGTTAATACAATTCTCCTAAAACGACGTTTCGAAGAAAAAGATAGGGTGTAATGAACATCTTCAGAGATTCGATCATCGCGATCGTTTCTTTGCGATGTTTCTTGTTTTGTTTGTTCGATCGTTTTGAAGTGTTTTAAGTGTGATGAAAAGAGAGATGTGTAGAGAGCCTTCGGGCCGCCATACGAAACGAGTTCTTTTTTTCCCCTTTTTTTTGGTCATTTCGCGCACGGTCACGTTCATTTCAAAGGATTCGCGCACAACGATTTGAATTTGAGTTTCATTTCTTTTATTACTTTTTTTTAGTTTAAGGCCGTACGGAACCTTGGAAGAAGTTCGGGTTTGTTGCAGAAAATTTTATTATTAGTTTTATTAGAAAGAGCGTCATTATCATTGTTTTCACTTGCTCGTTTTGTTTTTTACGTTCTTTCAGCGTTGCAAACGTATTCTTCTGATAGTAAGTACACCAAAGCACCAAATTTTAAGCTATCGTTTCTCCCAATTGCATCCGTATTCCGAATTGTTCCGTATAGGTGGCGCTGTACCTAGTTTTATCGACGACGAAAGGGCAGTGTCTTTTATTTTTAATAATTGCGATGCGGTCGTTTGAAACTGTGACGCAAGAATGTGGCGCACGCCTTGCTACGTTGGGATATGAGTTCGACGAGGTGGTCTTCGAGGGCCAGGAGCGGTGCCGGCAGAGGTAGTAGGCTAAAAGTCGCCACGTTGAGACTTTCCCATTGTCAAACGGCGCTGTTCGGGAAGCGTGGCGGGGGTAGCGGCGGTGGTGGTCGACTGCCGGCGTCGCCGCCTCTAGACGAATGCTCCGAACCTGCTATATGCAATAAGCACTCGTTACTTTGGTTCCGAGCTGTAGGAAGATAAAGAAAGCGAGTAGTGTGAATGGTGATTAATGCGATTATACTCTAATTACGTTACAATGACGTAAAACTTAAACGGAATTTACATTTCGAAAAATTTTACTTGTTTACACTGTTCCATTTAAGTATTACACCATTGTACATGCTGATGGTACGAATGCAGAAGGTGCTAGTAATCTAAGGCGAGAATTTCTTTAATAAATACCGTAAGATAATCATTTTGTATTTGTATTTCATAGTTTTCCTATAGATTTTGCCAGCAGTGTAGCTAAGGAAGGACGACGGGAGCATCCCACATCGAGTATCACCGATTGGGATCATCCAACATTTCACATATCGATCAAATGTCTGCAGTAATTCGTTATAAAAAAAAACCGATAATGGAAAGGCGGAAGCCAAAGAAGAATTTCTTTGATTTTTTTCTTTAAGAGGTAAGAAAGCTGCTGATACAAGTAACGAAATTCTTAAGAAGCTTGAAAGTGGCGGTTTGGATATTATAATGTGACGTTCTTAAAAATATGACAATACGGCCAGCTTGAGCAGCGTACATGGAAGAGCACAAGGCATTATCAAAGCATTGTCTCAGTACCTTCCTAAATCAGTCTCAAATCGTTTCTGTAATTCTTTCCAGAAACAACGCCATTAAAGGTTATCATTGGTGATATGCACCTATACAGCTTGTGCTTTCCAAAGAATTCAAATCAATTCTTGATGTAGTTCGCTACTTTCTTATATTTTATATCAGACTAATTGCAAATAAGCACAACCATTTTATTTAGATGTATTATCAACAATAATTCTAATAGCTTTAAAATTCTAAAAACCAGAATAACAGAAATTCTCACCTTAGAGTACAGTTCTGTTGAGATCTAGTGTTTGATGCATGCAAATTACCATGCAAGAAGCTATGTTCGAGCTATGAGAGCAAATGCCCCAAATTAGCTAATCTTAAAGCACCGAAGAAAATGTAAAAGAAATTTCAGTTGTAGATTTTGCCCAGCAATGATCAATAAAATATGGGGAATGCTCTGTATCTCCTAATTTGTGTTGTCTGCTGGAGTAATGGATCTACAATCTGCTCGATTCTTGTTATTTTGGAGCGCGCAAGAATTTCTTCTACTACTTTCCATTGTCCTTTACAACCTTCTAGTACGCCCCAGCTTTATTCTTTTCATTTATTTTCTTACAAAAAATGAAAAATCTTAAAAAATGATTCTTGAAGAAGGAAGAAGGCTGTGCCTAGGGATCATTATCCTTCCAATTTAATTATTAAAGAGCGGTCAAAACTATTTGAATAAAAATAACATCGTTAGGTTGGCTCAACGATCTGATCATATTAGGCGTCACGAAATGCAAATGTTTAGTAATGGAGGATGTCAGGTCAAGTATTTTGGAAAAGTAAACCAGATTGAGATTTACGTACAGCCTTCTAAAGAAGCTTCTAAGGTTGCCCGTTCAAAACAGTTGGCAATAATTTCTGGGTACTGTTAGGCAACTTTATTAATTAATTATGTGAAAGAGAATTTAGCCCCAGGGAATTTTTAAAACCAACACATCGCTAGAAAAATGGAATTGAATCAATGCAAACTCCAACGTGGACATACCAGTCCTAACGACGATTTCAGGACGGAATCGCTCAAAAAGACATCGCTGCTGTGCAGTAACTGATCACGAAAGGTCGATATGGAACATAGCGCGAGATTGAGACATCCTGGAGCATTTCAAAGACATCAATCCAAAAAATTCCGCATGATGAGTTGGCTTTGAAAAAGTTAGTTTCCCGTTGGATTCCATATGCTAAAGATCAAAATGCCGTTCGCGTTAATTGGATCGAAAAACTTTGGGGTGGTTCAATAAGGAAAGCTTAAAAAATGTTTATAGTACGAATTTCTCACTGAAGATCAATCCGCAATGTTTCAAAATGAGGAAAACCTAACGAAAGTGATCCATTCCCAAAGTATGTCGAGCAATTTTTATCTAAATTTCGGGTTACAATTAAATTGTTACAATTCCTGTAGATGATCGCTGTGCAGTTGTTTTCCAGAAGCAATTGCCGTGCTCCGACAAACCTGGAGCTCAAAAGGCGATTGAGTTTGTAGAGCAACAAAACATCGAGTTATTAGATTAGCCTCCATGAGTCGCCGGGAGAAGCAGTCGATGCCTTTAAAATGGCTATTTTGACTGTTCCAATTGATGACTGGCAAAAGCTGCTGTTGGTGATTGTGGTTTATAATAAATTGATTATCTACATTATAATATAGATTTGGCATTCTTTGGGGATGTTAAACTAGTTGCTAATAGCGATTTTTTTACAAAGATTTTGTGAAGAAACGCTGTAATACTTACATCTATTGAAGAAAGAAGAGAATTATGTTGCTGCTGTAGCCTTTTATTTACGTGTTTATACCGAAAGCATAAAAATAACTGCTTGTACAATTGGAAATACGCCTAACTCCAATACTAAAAATACGGAACAAGTGCCAATAGTTTCTGCTCTCGCATCAAACGTAACAAATTTATTACTTTGGTGCATGCTACACCATCAGTTAAAGCAAAGTGGCACGTACTCACATATACCATGCCCATTCATATACACATACATACTATCTCCAATCAGTGTAATCATCAACGCAAGCCGCTACAAAATATCGCTGGCTATATCACGCTCATAAACAAAACGTAAACATAATCTCACAGCGGTAACATTTTGTTTACAGATCTATTCTGCTGTACTGTTCAAACATATGCCTTGCCAAACATCCATATACTTACACATGCCGTACATACCTACATATACTTATCTACATTTGCACAATGCAGTATATTCGGCGGAATATGCTTATGGCGTACAATCAGCAAACAGGTAAATAAACAATAGCGTAGGCACGCAAATAACTGGAAAAGGGATTTTAAGAGTTGCATGTAAATTTAGAGAAATGTTCAGTAACAAATCTACAAACTTATTAAAATATTAAAGTAGGTACGCTCTAAGTAACTTTAGTATGGAATATCTTCTTGAAGCTTCTTAGATTTTATTGATTTATTAGCAAAATACTTTATAAGGATGGGTACAAATATGGAAAATTCTACGTCTATAAATGTACTTTGAGGATCTGGTTTGAGCATTAACGAAGGAGGACATCTACTTTTCTTTAAAAGGGAATATTTGAAATATTTTGCAACGATGTCTTCATTGCCATGTTCCAAAATCAAAATAATAATCTTGCAACATTGCTTAACTTATAAAAAACATATTACGCCATCTTTTCGACAGCTTATCAATTTCGAAACTAATTATTGTAAATAGATCGGAAAGCGGTTTTGCAACGTTGGGCCAAGTGCATTCATACTTTTTTACTGCGAGTTTAATCAAATTATCTCGGTATAACCGGATAACCTTAACCGCCGCATTGGAGGTCCTGCTTAACCTGCCGCCTCTGCATTTGCTGGTAAGCGCAAGGGCTCAGTATACGACGGAAAAAAGTAGTGATGGGCATGCAAGGCAAATTTCAAGCGGAAATTTATGCAATCACTTTGTGTGAACGGAGACTGTTGGAAACCTTGCTCGGAAAGAACAGGATCTTTATAGTAACCGACAGCCAAAGTGCCGAAGTAAGTTACTGATAGGTAACCTCCCATACCAGCAAATTAGCTAATGAAAAGGCAGGCCGACTAGCAAAGAGCGGCAGTGTACTTCCACTGACCGGCTGCGAGCCCTTCCTTGGGATCCCTTTAGAGATGGCAAAAGCGAAAAGTAAAAGATAATTACATCAGTAGCATGAAAACGTTGGAGAGAAGAACCAGGAAACGTGCATTCGAAGGTTGTCCTGGTAGGACCCTAAAAAAAAGTCGGAGGAATTGATGGCCATGAATAAATCCGATGTTAGATTGTGGACTAGCACCATAACTGGTCACTATTCACTAAAAAAAAGTATCTACACCAAATGGGACTTGTACCTAAACCTGTATGTAGAGGATGCGACGAGGAAGAAAAAACTCCTCTACATCTTATAAGCAACACCGAATTTGCATTGCATCGATCCAAACCATCATTGTTGTCTAAAACAAAAAATTAGGATGTGGGGGAAAATCCAAAGGCTTTGTACTGGCAAAACATGCCAGAAGAAATTAAGCTAAAGCATTCATATAAGGCTCGCCAAATCCAACAAAGATAGTCCTTTAGCAAAGGAAACCTTAAAATACCAGCAAGTTTTATGCTAATGTGTTCCTATTAGTCGAGCGATATCAACATTTCGCTTGGTCGTAGATTAATATTTAAACACCTGAAACTGTTCTAATACATATAGGAGGACTGTTGCAATAGGTCGCAAGCATCAATGCCAAAGTCTGGTACAAATGTTGGCACAATGTATTTAGAAATGTTTCGCATTGGGCAAAAGTTTCGATGTAGATTTCTGTCAAAAACAATTAACCACATTAGTAACCATATCATATTTTACAAAGTAAGTGATTTTTGTTAGTCCTGGTATCGTTCGTCCATTTTATATAAAGGTAAGTCGACTCATCTGAAAATACATAGATAGCTCTTAATATATTCAGATGTATTTCTTGCAGCCCAGAAACTCCAGAAACTTGTCCTAATGATATAAAAATGCGCCAGTAAATACAGCAACCTGTTTATACTAAAATCCCCTGTTATCTCTTGTAATAAGTCTTGCAAAATAATAATTGTAACTGTGTTAGTTAAAGGATCACTTAAAATTTGGTTTACTGGATGCAGAACAAACTCCAAAAAGAGGAAACTCAACTGTTGTATCACTTCATAGTGTTATATCGGGTGACTCTTCGAAGCAGTTTTTTCTTGTTATCAGGCCTGAGTATGAGGCATCGTTGCAAATCGAACATAGCCATATTCTGAGATTTGAGTGGGGGGCTTTCGTTTGCTTGATTGCACAGTATCTTATTTAGCAGAAAGATGTGACTGTAGAAACAACTGCTCGTCTTCTATTCTACGAGCAATTATTGACTAGGACCTAAGATCAATATCATGATGGTCCTTATTCAGCTCTATTTTTCAATAGTTTCCATGCAAGTCGATACGCCTTCGCCAGCGGTACCTACTCCCATTTCTCTAATCTCTCCACATGATAGTTGGCATTTTGTTCCCCAAAGTATAAGCTTCTATCCTCCGAGTGAATCTTTGAGTCCAGGAAACAGAAAAGAGTCGCTTGGGGAGCCAGATGCAGCGAATAACATGGGCGGTTTATCAATTCAAACACCAATTCGTGAATTTTTGCCTTGGCGATCACTGAACAAAACTTTCATTTTCTTGCGGCTGTTTTCCCGCAAGTTGTGTTTGTCAAGTAATGATGCGTAGTATGCCCCCGTTATTAGTTTTCCTTTTTAAAAACAGACCATAAATCCTACCCCTTTCATAAATTCCGTATGGATCAACCTTGATTACATAAAAAAATAAAGAGGAAGATTTGATTACTTCCAAATATTATTTAAAATTCATTTAATAAAGCTCTAAGCTAAGCAAGATGAGTGCGTACAGCTACACCCGACTTTGAACTATAGCCAACACTTTCATTACGCGGAATATTCTCCATGCTTCGCTACGAAACAACGAAACACAACTTGCAATTGTTTCGAGCGACGTAATAACGTCTAGGCTACCAATTAATGTTATGCGGCCGTGTGTTTCTCACTAATTGGCCAAATCTAGTTGCTTCACCGTAATTTATCCGGCGATACAACACATATATACGACCAAGGTGAGTTTAATGACAGCTTTCGAGAACGATATTTCGCAAAATGTAGGTTTAGCAGGCCTTATTGACCTTGTTCCTATAACGCGGAGTGTGAGAGATTCGAGAATTTTGACAAAGAGTTCACCGGTACGTACGTGTTACGACGGGATACAATACCCTCGTTTGCTTTATTGCCGTTATCTAATAGGCATACGTTTCCTTTTTCAGTTTTACGTACATACATAAGTGCGTCGAATGTGAAAAATTTTATTTTGTATTGTTTGGAGTTCCTCCATATCCGACGTTTATGAAAATTGTACCTCTTGCACCGATTCTAACTAGTAGGCCGTGATTTTCATGTAAATGTCGTAATGAGATGTTGCATGTTGAATCGCCGGACTTTGAAAATGTCTTATATGATCTTACTACCAGATTGGAGGCGATTTTTTGTTAAGTTAATTTACACGACTAATCCACAATTAAATGAATGCCATCTGTTACAATATATTCCTGCAAAAATTTTGCAATTCATCCCTCAACGGTTATGTGGTGACTGGTTTCTTGAACGTAGTTTCCTAACATGCTGCCATTTCGGTCCATGTACTAGTTGGCATCTTTTTCTGCAAAATAGGCTATGCTCCCTGCTCCATGCCTCATGCCCCACCAGAACCCGGAATTTAATATGTGTCTTCTGCGTGAGTTGGTCGAGAGCACGGACATCTGCAATTCTTCCGACGTCACATTAGGGGAGCTTATCAAAATCCGGTCGTTGATTATGACTGGGTGGACTTCGTTTAAGCTGTCATCCTTGGTAAAGCGCTATTATTACAAAGAAATGAATAAGAAAAACATATATAAGTAGTAACAAGTAGAACACAGCAAACGTGAAGATCTTGAAAAATGTCTTGGAAGGAAAATAACGCCTACTTACTTGAAACGCAATGTTAAAAATTCAAGAAGATGCATGGGTTCTCAACAAAGAAGGCGTCTAAAGTTATATACCAGTGTTACGTTATCACTTTTGGTATTCAACGGAGATGGCAGCTCAACATCTTATTTCGTATCATTGAATGCTTCCCAACCCCAAGTTACAGCTGATCCACAAAAACCAAACTAGTCGATTGTCATGGCCACCAAGCTATTTAGATCTTTCGTCCATTAAACATGAATAGAATATCGTAAACCGAAGACTCACTAACCTACTTCATTTTCGCCAGAAGTTGGAAGTTCTTTCGACACGGCATAGAGTTAAATGTGGAACATGGACATGGTGCATTAAGTTTTTGATTTAAACAAATTGATCGTCCAACATTCTTCTTGATTGATTCAAATTTAGTTCAACGAAAATCAAACATTGGACATGATTTTGTCAATGTGAACCTAAAGAAGTACCGTAAAAGAAAACAATGTGTTAATGAATTTTCGCAACCATGCAAAGTCGCATTGAATTTGTTTTTTTTTTAAGTTTATTTATGTTCACCATTCCTTCTACTCCTAAAACTTCAAAGTTTGTTTGTGTTATTTTAAAACAACGCTCGCTTCCTGTCTAAAACTTCGAAAGTGGTAACATTTTCAACACTATTTACTATTCGAACGGGTGTAGAACTATGTTCAAGTGAAATAAATACAATATATACAAGATATGTAGTGTGTTGCATAAAACTTTGTGAAGTCAGCGGTGAATTCGTGGCATGTAAGCGAAGCTCAATATCTTTGGTTTAATCTTTTATTTTTGTTTCTCCTAGATACCTACGTAAAATGTTACAGGTATGTGTTTTCCTCAAAACTAACTACATGTATAGCAGTACCTGACACGCTGGCGTATGCAGAATGTCTCCTGTAGTTGTACGTCGCTTTGTAAGCATGCCTCTCGAATGGATTCGGAACTGATAGAAAGAATTCAAGAAGAACGCATCGTTTAGAAACATTTAGAAACATGAAAGGGAGGGAATTTCTCCAATTACGGGACGCTTACTGGGAATTGTTCGGTTTTCGCTCGCAAAGAATGTAGTACGAACATGCTTCGAGTAATACTACGTAAATATCTGCGACAGAAAATCCTATCGACTGCGCCAGAACGTTAGCGGCGGTTTTATATCGCAGTATCGTGTAGTATTATTTCTGGTTCGAATCTACGCGCATTCGTCAAGCAATAAATTTTGAAACGACCACCATCGCATTCCAAAATCGACGCCAAAATAATATTAGAACGGTAACTCTAATCGAACGATTCATAGACATCTACATAGTAATTAACATCGATCATAACAAGTAAGGAGCGAAACACACTTATATCACGGGTATACCCAGCTAGTACATACAGGATTCCTTACATGAGTCTTGCTGAACCTTCTCTTCAGCGACGACAAGTCCAGCCTGTTCCGTCACCGGCAGATGCTGCTCTAGCGCATTCACGCAGTTTAACATACTCCTGCAACATATAATTTAACGCAGGTAGTGAGTATTGGGGGGTTGCTTTAAGCTCGTTGTGCTTTTAGCTTATCGGTAAACACTGTAAAGATCGAAAAGTGAAAATTAGCAAAAGTAGAACGTGGATGGAGGAAAAACATTAATTATTAACAATTAAGAGAGATCTGTTCTAGAATTTTTCAACCTGCTTTACTTTAAAATACATTTGAAGGAGGGAAAAACATTTGAAAATTAAACAACCCAGATCCGGTAATAACTGAAAAGATTTTATTAAAAATTGTAGAAGCAGATCTTGGAGAAAAACACAAATATATGACCATGCATGGAGTAAATGGGAGAAATAAGGTACGTTTTTCTAAATTAATGCAATGTCGTTCTGTTTAGTTTAAAATCAAATTGTAACTACGTCTTTTTCGTTTTGCTCTATCATTGTTCCATTTAACTTCACTCTTTTGATAAACTGAAATAAAATATTAGCTTTCAATGTTTTTGAGAGATATGTAGAAAACTATAATAGATATAAAAAATCTACTAAGAGTGTAGTATAGTATAGAAAAGATAACTGACTACAGCGATAAATTGTACAGAAGAAAGCAACACTTGTAACTACAGTGGAATCTCGATTATCCGTCTTACGATTCACCTTAACCGTCAGGTCGGTAGGGCTCCCCAGTTGTTAAGTTTAGCGAGTTTCTCTCACCTTGTTCCCCTATTATCGTGAGTGCGTTTCTATGTTGGGTTATTATTGTTTCACATTCTTCCATTGAAAAAACAACAATAATTTCACATAATACACTACCGTTCATATATTTGGGGACGACTAAGAAAAAGTCCGAAAAATAAGAAAAATTGAAATATTGACAATTGATTGTGTTTTATATGAAAGAGTATACATTTCTATATGCATGAGCGTAATTTACAACAGTAGTCTCTTCTATCCCATCAAATTTATAACGCATCTATGTTCTACCGAAGTCTCAGGCAAAATTCCTCTTAATCCCTTTTATGGGGTTATAAACGTAAACTTGAAAATATTGTCGAATATTTCCACAAAGCAATAATGTGAGATTTACAGAACACTTAGTACAAGAAACAAAGCAGATATCGTCTTATATTTAAAATAAAATCGATCTTGATAGTAGTTTACTTTAAATTGAACTATCATAATAAACGGGTGGTGCTGAAATGGCAAAACAAAAAGAAATTTCCATCGAAACGCGTTCTGCTATTATTACTTTACGTAATGAAGGATACTCAATGGCAGTTATTGCGAAAAAATTAAAAATATCGAAAAATTGTGTATTTACAACATTGAAACGGGTGGCGGAAACCCGCGGAGTTCTTTGGCTGATAAGAAACGTTCTGGACGCAAAAAGAAGACAACAGCTGCTGAGGATCAGTTCATGGTTCTTGTTTCAAAAAGAAACAGATTCCTAACGGCTCCGGAAATAACGCAGCAAGTCAATGTTTCACGAAGAAATCCTATTTCGCGTTCGACCGTGAAACGAAGATTAATTGCGGCAGGCTTAAATGGACGAGTAGCTGCCTGAAAACCGCTTTTGAAAGTTCAAAATAAAAGAAAAAGATTGCAGTGGGCACAAGAATACAGACACTGGACATTCGAACAGTGGTACAACGTGCTGTGGACAGATGAGTCCAAATTTGAAACATTTGGCTCCAAACGGAGGACGTTTGTTAGGCGACAGGTTGGTGAAAGGGTTAGTGAACAGTGTATTCTACCTACAGCGAAGTACAGTGGAGGTAACGTAATGGTTTGGGGCTGTTTTGCGGGAACAGCTGTAGGTGATTTAGTAAGAATACAGGGAATACTTCGTAAAGAGGGCTATCTCAAAATATTACAAGAGAGTGCTGTACCAAGTCGGGAACGATTACGAGGTCGAAACTTTACGTTTCAAGAGGATAAGCATTCTTCTCATATATGCAGAAATTATCTAGCATCTCTGGAAGAAGAAGATCGTTTAAAAGAATGATTTGGCCACCTCAGTCTCCTGACCTGTTGCCTATCGAATTAGTATGAGATGAACTGGACAGAAGGATTCGCCAAAAAGGAGTGATTAGTTCACAAGATTTATGGAGAAACCTCCAGCAGGCATGGGCCGAGATCCCAGCAACATTTTTGAAATCTTTAATTCTAAGAATGCCACTAATATGTACCGCAGTAATATAGTCAAATGGTGGACATATAGACGAAAAATCCGTATAGACCTAATTATAATTAGTACAACATTTCTTTTTGGAATATATTTAGTTTTGTATAGTATACTCAATGTACAGAAGTAAATTAAATTACAAATAACTTTTTGTTTTTATTCGAATTAAAAAAAAACTGTATTTTTTAATCGTCCCCAAATATATAAACGATAGTGTGTGAGATTACAGTAGGTTTTAAAAAGAATCTTTTTTGTGAAAAATTTCTCCTTTCTTGCTTACCTGTCTTTGCGGCTCCGCTACTGACGATTAGTCAAGGTTCTGTTGTATTTAAATGTTCTTTATAAGTAACCGTTGCGTTAGCGGAGATATAGTAAATTTTATAAACAACCAAAGTTTGAATATTGAATATGTAGTTAGGACATTGATCGTGGTAACCGTGATTATTTCGAAAAATTACCAGCAGGCATGGTTACCAAATTTTTAATATCTGTTATTGTTTTCGAGTTATCTCCTAAAAGCATCGGAAATGATAATGTTTCATTTTATTTGATTTTGATATTCATTCTGAGCAATTAAAAGAAAAGTGATAATTAAGCAAATTTTTTATTAAAATGTGCCCGAAAAGGAAGCACCGCAGTAGAAACTTCATACAGTCTCCAACCATCGTGTGCTGATGCTATTGTTTTAATTTATAGCAAATGCAGTCAGCCGTAAAAAATATTTGAGGCTAACTGCAGAAATGCTCAGTTTTGCATCACTTTATTGTAATAGATGGAATTCTTTAGCATAACTCATAGTATAAAAGAAATAAAAAAAAAGAAACTTAAGATAAAAGATGTATTTAAAAAAAAATAGATACATTACAAAATCTCTTTAAGTTTGATCAGTTACATAGAACGATCGTTAAAATATATACTAAAACTTAAGACATAATAAAAATAGAAAATAGGAAAATTATCATGTTTGTAACTCCGCCTTTTCTGTTTTCCCACCATCATCATTAGAGGTACTGCTGTAACTTACTTTGCTATTACTGCAAAAGAAAAAGAAAAATAAATAAATAAACAAAAAGGAAATAGAATAATGAAAAAGCACTCCACGAAGAATCTCGCTTTAAAACTCTGGATTAGATTTATTGACATTACACAAATTTTTGAAGTTGCGTGAAAAGTTAGGGAAAAAATCGAGGTTATATTGATGCTAAAATAAAATGAATGTATTTGTAGTGTGAATTCTTAATTTTGTTCACAAAACCAAACATCGTTTTAGTTAATTTGCTTCAACACCTCAGCGACTAGTACCGTTATCTTGAATATTACGTTTTAACAAACCGAAAATTGTTAATCCTAAATCCATCAACAATAGGATCATTTTACAAAAAAAAATTTGCAATTTCCTCAATGTAGAAACATTAAATTCTCTAAATCTTACAAACAATGGGAAATCCCGTATCAATACATTCATTCCTGTAATTTTACACTACTAAAAATACCATTACAGCAATATACATACGTAATACACATACAGAAATGGGAAAATATGAATTAATGGATTGGGTATCGCCTGTACATATGTTAAAAGCGGTGAATCAAATTACGTATTAAAACACTTTTTGTAAAATAAAGTGAATGGCGTGTAGATATGGATGATAAATCGGCTGACTTAAGACTACCTGTTAGGCGTATGTCTAAGAATAATGAAAATATTCTCAATTTTGTGGCACTTTTGAGTGAATCGCAAGCGGATATTAGTTTATTACGGATTCTCTTTTATAAAGAAGAAGGCATACCAACCTTGAGAATTATTTTGCTTAATACTTCGAGAGATGCAAGGTTTTATTTGTCAACACTTACAATATGAAACAGTTTTGAAATTCATATTAACAAAGTAAATAACTATTTATAATGATTAATAAACATTTAACTGGATAAAAGCCCAAAGCCCAAGGGCTTGGCAAGGGACAGTTATATACACTAACGGATACCAGATGCAGTTTATCTAACCCAGCACGATTCCTTCGATTCGAGAACCGAAAAGCAAAAAATTTTTGGCGTTGTTTTTTCCAACCGTTAACGCGACGCCAAGGAAGAGAATTTAAGCGTGGGCCCGTACACGTGCATTTTATTCGGCCCACTGAAGCTAAATGGCAAAATCGCTTCAGCCTACCGCAAACTTCAAGGATGTCCGTACCATGCCGTACGAACACTTTCCGTGTCTTTTTCTAGACGTTCAGTCATCCATAACTTTTCCGAAATTGATTGCTTTCACCCGTCTCCCATCGCTCTTGCGCCCACTTACGACCACCTTCTAACCGAGGACGTAGCTAGCTTACGTGTAGATGTCGATCAGCCATTATTAATATACTTACAGCGTATATATTTTCGTTTTGCTAAATAGCAAGTATTATTCTTGATTAGTTCTTTATATTCCACTCAGGAAAATAACTTCCTACACCGAAATTCACTCATTTCGACAGAAGATTGCATCAGACTGCTATGACTGATGAAGTAATTCATTCATCAGTCATGGCTCCTAAGATATATATCGTTAAATCTTTCAGTTCACGAGTTTAGCTACCTACTTTTGACCCTAATAAAACTTGAAAACTAAAAACCAAATATTGGTGAAATTTCAGAGCTACATTTTTTTCTGCAATTTTTGTCGTCATCCCGACAGTTTGAATTGTGTGTTATAAAGAACGATATGGGTCGTAAAAATTGCCAATTTTGAGGTTGTTATTTAATAAGATCGACAATTTTTAATTGAACAGATCTGTGATTGGGTCGCTAGTTTCTGTTATTAATAAAAATCTCAAAACTTAAAAATTTCCAGAAAAAAAATTTTTTTTTCACAGTTGATACATTCTGAGCCCATGATATGTCACACTATTGAGCTCATAAAACAGAGTATATCGAGAACCCGTAGTATACAGGATGCTCATATCCGTTTCTGATTCAACCATGACTATAAACCTTGTCCATAATATGGACCGCTAAAACTTCAAAACGATGCTTTATTGCATTATTTTCAGAGATAGGTCTAGCAGGTAATCCCTGTGAATGATCCTATATACATACGTGGTTTGTAATAACTATATAATAAATACGTACAATAAATATACAACAGATATAACAATATATGAGACAAGACAAAAGAGAAAGACAAAGATAGTGTGATAGGTAGATAGATAGACAAAAGAGAGTAAGAGAGACAGATAGAGAGACCCACCGTCGTTAGGGCTGCGAATCCGGCCAGGTCCAGGAGAGCGCGCTGAGCGGCTGGGCCGGGACCGCGGCCCGCTTGGGTGCCACCGCCTCGTCACGGCCTCTGCGGCACACGGGGCACGGCCAGTATAAGCACCTTATTGCGCAACGCGTAAGGCTGGCCCGAAGACTGTCTTGGAGCAACGGTCAGCAAACGCACGCTCTCAAAATACAAGGCAACATCTACAATGTGAACTGTGTGAATGTTCCCGGCCAGCGACTGTAGTCTGTCACACGTACGTGCTGCAGCTTTTCAGGCATGAATGCACATCAAGAACTCGTACAGAGAAAGAGAAGTCCACACAAGAAACGTTGGGACAAGGATTGGAAGTAGGAGAGGGAACGAAAGAAAAGCGAATGTTCAATAGTTTGATGTTGCTAGGCGGAGGTATGCCAAATTAAAGAGAGGAGCCTTCTGTACCAATATCTCCAAAATGTTGACGTCTTTCTTTATATAAACTTAACGTTTCATTAATATTTAAACACTGTAGCTTGTTTAAAAATTTTTTAGTAATAAATATAAAGAATTTTGGTGGATGCGTCGCTTAATCTCAATTTTAGATTCTCCTAGAGCTCATTTGCACCTTTTTCATTTATCGATGCTGTCTGGAAGCCTGGCAATATTAGTTATACCAATAGATAATCTCCAATCAAGTAGAATGTCTCCAAAATAATCATTTAAATCAGAAGATCAACAACATCCCCCGAAAATTACTTTGGAAAAGAAGAATTAAGATGAACAAGAAGTGACAAACGATGGATATCAGTTACCTGATTGAATTTATCTCTAAACGCCAACGAAGGGAAATTAGGGATTTGTAAAATTAAGTCAAACATTGTTAAGAACTTCTTTTGCTACTTCAAATGTTGTCAATTTTGCCCATAGATACGTGTTGTCACAGAAGCTAAGGAAACCTAAATAAATAGTATACAACTACTTAAAAATTGTCTCAGTTGCACGTGAGAAATAATTAGGATTGGGATGTTCCTATACCAACACACCATAAACAAAGTAATAATGCTAATTCATTACTGGCAATACTAAGTGTCTGTAATAGAATTTGTAGACGCAAATAGTTCTTTGGCATTAAAGAGATAAAACCACCGGTCCGAAAATTCAGATTTGGCTAAAACTTTGTAGACTGATTGACTACCACGCTATCACAACTACAAGTTTTTTGTAGTACCCCGAAGGCTTAATTTTGGGTTCCACATCTACATACACGTTTCTACATACAAAATTTAAAGTATGTGGCTTCGAAGATTTATAAAAATTAAATAATAATCAGGACCAACTACCTTCTATTTCCTTATTTTAATTTTAATTTTTATCTGTTAAAAATAAAGCCACTTTTTCAATTGCATGTGTTGCAAAATGCACCCATAGTAAGCTTGAGTGTTTTCTTTTTGTTAGCGTTTTATGTCCAGATTATGTTCTGTTCCATATGTACGCCCGTGTGGTAATAAAGTTGTCGGTGATTAAATTTTTTGAAGAATAATGGACAAAGACCAGGTATCTCCATTATTAATAACATGATTGTTATTTGACCAATGTTCAAAACCAAATTATACCTTGCGTAGGTTTTTTATTCGCCCTCTGGCTGGATCTTTGCATTGGAGCCCTCAATTAAAAGTAAAAAAAAAATGGTTTTGATCGCTTAATTTTGCGGCGAAATGTATATTTAACAAATTAGTCGCCTTCAAAATGCCGAAATAAAAATGCCGAAATTTTCTATCCAATATATATGGATAGAAAAATAGTCACAATCATCATTTTGGCAATGCGTCCTGATTATCTATTTTACAGTTGCTTCACACTTGTAAATGTAAGCAAATATTGAGCTATCACCTGTCTCTGTGGATCGCCCCATTCATAATCACAGAAACAGCAATTTGCATGTGTTTTAATGCAATATTTGCGTTAGTACATTCTATTCTACAGACATCTAGTATATCCTAGCAAAAACGATCTTTCAAAAGTTTTGCAATGCTCAAAGTACTTGTATGTTTATCCTATCAGTAAAAAGTATCCATTATACTTTACAAAACTCAATACGGAAGTACTTAATAGAAGGTATTGTCTAAAAGTCGGTTAACATGCAACACAGAGAGGGCGAAACAAAAAAAAGGAGCCAAATACCTAGTGCATCGAATGAACGCATCCCCAGCAATTATGTCGATTGGATCTGACGGTGGTAGAAGTTGTGGATTGACCGAGGTAAGAGAACCATCTGATCGGATCGACTACTTGAAGAAGAAGACGCATAACCCCTAACGAATTCTATAAACTACCTGAAAACAATGGATGAAACATATCAATCATTGCAAAACTTTCAGAGTAAAGATTTTCATTCGTGGAGATTGTAATCACAGTGCTGGTTTAAGGTTTAAATGTTTAGGGATGACAAATACTTTTCTATCTGATTGAAAGCGTTAAGCTAAAGAAACGGGGGAAATCGTTAAGGGGACATCTCGAAGTGAACGCTAGCAGTCTACAGTCGCTATAGCAATTTTACATAGAAAACAAAATCATAAGTATATATTTCACACAAAAGGCACAAAAAAAGAACAAAGACGTAGATCCATCCACAGAGGCTTCAAACATCAACATCGATGACGTCACAGTCTTTATAGTTCAAAGTAAAACAGGTTTCCAAGAATAAACCAAGGTTATACCGCCAGGTTTGCCATAGACAAAAAAAACAAAACAATAAAAAACAACCAACGTAAAAACAAATAGAACTTAATAGAAGGGTATGAAATGTTGCCTCGTATGTTGAGTGATCGTGCACCCAATGGCATGCTTACTACAAACTCGAGTTCGCGTTTTTCTTTGACGTCAATACCGGGAAATACCGGACCCGGCCCGGAAAACGCGAGCTAATCGCATTTTATTTCCTTTTGTTTGTTTTTTTTTTATAATATCACTAGATCTTCGGTTGCATATAGAAACACGTGTTTTCTTTTTCTTAACGTCACTAAGTATGTCATTGTCAGCATAAACATTCTGCACGTCGTCATTCAATCATTTTGACTTCATTTTTTTTTATTGTTTTATTATAAATGTTTCAACACTCACACCAACATATCGGGCAGGCATTACTAACGAGTAATAACATCTAAAGCGATAAAAACGTGTGGTGGTATCATCGCGGAATGTATACATTCCTGTTTACTACGTTCTTACGTGGAAAAGTGGTAAATACACATATATACAAGGGATTTCTTAATATATAAATGGGATATATATATAAATATATAAATAGGATTTTGTTTATTTAAAGGGCACTTTCTGCTTTTAAATTATATTTTATTATATGAAACAAAGACGGAGCTATAAGCGAATAGTTTCTTTTTGATTTGCTTTGACAATTTTAAAGATATTTGGGCTTCAAAAGGAAAAACAAAAATGTCTTTTCATGATTACTTTATTTTATCTGCGGAGAAAAGCTTATATATTCAGCTCTCCTACTTAAAGGATTTTTACAACAAAACCCTTTCGTGTGAAATAACCTCATTAAAAAAATATTCCTTTTTACAATATCAAAATCAAACAGTGGAGGCTGTTACGCATTATTGTAGAATCCGTTACAAATGAAGAAACTGTTTCTTCTGAAAAGTGCTCATCTGGCGAAAACCAGAAGTGTGGAAAAGTTAAGATTGATGCAAAAATATTATTTTTTTAAAATAAAATTGACCTATCGTACTATTTCTTAGAAAAACAAATTGTTTCGAATTTCAAGAATTTATTCCATAATTTTCCCGTGTAGTGTATACATTTACATTACATTTGCATCTTTACTTGCAACAGAAAAATACTACGAGGCAATTATGGATTTTAAAAGTTTTAATTAAACTACTCTTGCAATACTGGTGTATCATTCGTTCCGCTTATTTTTACCTACTTTTATCTTTCGCCAACCCACCCTACTATACAAATGATAAATAAACATTTTAAAGCTTATTTTCCATTTTAAATGTACTCATTTCATTTTAACGTGCATATCTGCCCGACCAAAATCAGATACATCGGTCTGTCGGAAATCGAATTTTTTATCGTAAACTAACTTCCAACCGAGTTAGTTTTGCTCGCGTAAAAGTTTAATGAAATTGAAGATACGATATTTTCAAATGGCCCCTGTGAAAAGGTTTACTTTTGCGTTTCCTTTTTCAATACATTCGAGACACTTAACGAACGGGAGCAAAAAAAGTAAATTTAAATTTCGCAACGACAATGCGTTAATCTATGGGTTCGTCGCAAAATTCCCAAATAAAATTCTTTCTCCGGGAAATACGTATTCTTTTTACAGTTTTGGAAAATTCGACGTTTCAAATGTCGAAAGTTGAAAATCTCAAAACTTTTCAGATTTCAGAAAGGTGTGCATTCAATCAATTACAATTAACTCACGGTGTTAGGAAATCCCAAATACTAGGCCAAAAATACAATTCTACAATTGGTATCAGCCACAATTTGCGAAACACTTGGCAGCTAAAGAGATATGTTACCAATGAAGCACATGTAACCAAATTCTGATAATAAGGATGCGAACTGCTATCCAGAGTCCAAAAATGGGTGCTTTGAACACTTGACAGACTTTTTTCCCTGATTACTTTGGTGTTGTCAGTAAGGATTACAACGAATTATTTCTAAGACAATTCTGCTTGGAATAGTAATGCCAGGCACAAGTCATGTCAGTAGGTTAGCAAATTAAGCGAGTTGACCGAATTCGGTCAACGGTAAAAAATGAGGATGCATCCTCGAAACGGCTGTCTCAGATTAATTAATTATATTCATGTGGTGAGAAGTGTGCCGATACTTTCGTGTTATTTGCCATACTATCCCACCTCCTGATTCGATGAAAATCTCGACCCTTCAGGAGAGATTTCGAGTCTAGAAAACGAAAGAAAGCCACTGAGAGCCAGATCTGGTGAATACGGTACGTGGTCAATCAATTCGAACCCCAATTTGTGACGACCACTGAAATGTAGTCTTGATGGAACAAAACTTTATTTATCCTCAAATATAACTGTTTTCCCACAATTTCTGCCCCAAATATTATTTCTCCTTTTTCAAGATAATCGATTAACATAGACTCCATGACTATCCCGAGGAATAGTTGCTAGCAGTCCAGTGAACGGCGAAAACAATGGGGACGAATTCACACAGGCGTCGCACTGGGATTTTCGCTTTGTATTTACTGCATTTAACCAGCAATTCGTAGTTACAGTAAAGTTATTTTTCAGTTTCTAAAGTTTGATTTTTTCGGTTTGCAATCAACGTTTGTGACTGTTAATAGTTTCTACTTTATTTTTCGTTAATATGAAACAATTTGTGAAAGAATTATATTGTTTCACGTTTGTCAAGTACAGGCAAGTTTATTGTAAAAATGGCGCCCACACCTTTCAGTCGGAAAGCATTGCAGGCACGACAGTGATTTGGTTCTAAAGACCTTGCCGCGTATTATTGGTCAGAATTGAGTTCGGCTGCTAGCCTAGCGTATTTTTGCTATTAAAACCGCCGCTCATCGGCTATCACTTTTTCGCCCAATGGACCCTTTCGGAGCCGATTCACCCTTCACAGCTCACTGCTTTTACTGCTCCTTGGGTCTGGTGTATCCAAGTTTCATCTACGGTTATTAATCGAGGTCAAAATTCCGACTTATTTTGTTTAAATTGGTTCAACCTTGGCTTTGGAAATGTTCAATCGAATGCGTCCTAAGTGAGCAAGCGCGGCCTAACGAGCAATCAGCTATTTCATGCCTAAATCTTCAGTCAAAATATGATAAACACGTTCTTTCGAGATGTCCACAGCCATTGCAATCTCCGCAACAAGTTCTTCTATACTGTAGCACTTCAGTTCCTTTAATATACGTTTCATTGACATTTTAAAACGATTTGGCAATAATGATTTGATATCGGATGGTATCATATTGTATAGCTTTGGTCCCCAGTAGTTAGCCGA
This sequence comes from Marronus borbonicus, assembly GCA_902655005.2. Taxonomy (NCBI): domain Eukaryota; kingdom Metazoa; phylum Arthropoda; class Insecta; order Coleoptera; family Scarabaeidae; genus Marronus; species Marronus borbonicus. The sequence continues at coordinate 516,423 of LR737398.1, read as the reverse complement.
TCTCTGTGTGGTATAGTTATGATTATAGCTTCTAACATATGTTCTACAGCTCTCATTGTGTTGCAGCTTACACAGTGTTCTTTTACAGAATGCCCTAGAATAGCACGCCACAATTTAAATAGGAATGGAAAGCGGCACAGCGTGCTTTTCTTACTGTTTCGTATGTTGCTATCTACGTTGCTGACAATAATTTGAATGCTAGGGCACTGCTGTGCGCTTGCCACTTTAGTTTAGCGTTTATTCTAACACCGAGAAAACTCACCGAGAAATCGTCCGTTTTTCCTGTGGTCAGTAATAAAGATTGTGTTTTGTCCATGTTAATTTTTAATCTATTGGCTGTAAATCAATTATACGCCTCGGTGAGAGCGTCTGTGAAAAGTGGGAACAATTCCTGAAGATTAGTAGCTTGGACAATCAGCATATAAAGACAAGTCAATGTTTTTCATATCGGCAAGTAAGCCATTGATGTAAATTGTGAATATCAGCTCCGTATTTAAATTCTCAGGTTTCAGAGAGTGTATTATTCCAATAAGTCGCCTATCTCGTGTATATATAAGATCTCAAGAGTTCTAGGATCTTACCCCCAATACCATAATATTCCAGGATTCCGGGAATAACGGGGTTAAAAGCCTTTGACAGATCTAGCATACGTACGTTGGTGCAGTGATCATTATCGAAACCCAGACAGGTCTTGTTCACTTCTTCTAGTGTGGCCGACGAAACGGAGTCTCCTTTTCTATCTTCGTGTTGTTTGTTGGCTAAATGTTTTACAATTTTGAGATTTCCTAACACTCTTAGAGTTCTAGTCCGTTAGCTCTTTAAGTTTTGAAGTTAACGCGTTTTGAATTCGAAAAAAATTCGATTTTTTTGGCCTTGATCCAAAAGTCAATGAATTACAGTTTCAGCAATCATATATTTTTCTTTTGGTTTTTCCGGTGTCTTAGATGTTTCTCGAAACATCGGGGTGAAATTTATAAATTTGAACTACTAGATAAATTATTATTACCTTTTGATGATTCCAAATATATCATCATCCAGGGAAGCAGAATCTCTCATATATAGATGGGTCTATGGTATAAGTTTTCTTTATTACAAGGAAATCATTTGGAAGGATTTGCAGGAGCGGGAATAGCAGGAGAACTGAAAATAATTAATGCGTAAGTATTTCTTTTATCATATCTATGGATTCCATTCTTTATAAAATCCGAAGAAATAGATTGCTTCAAATAAAATCGTTATTTAACAAGGGGAAATTTTGCGGTAAATTCTGATCGCGACAGACGATAAATCAATCAACCACACCTTTCTATCACGCAAAAATACAACGATACAATACAGCAAAAGACAAACTACCACAAGATAGCAAATTGTATACACATCCATCAAGCGCTGGTACAACCGTGATCGAGGTGTCGTTTATGTGTGTACGTGTGTCAACGGATAGGCGGCGCTACGACGTGACTACGCGTGAAAAATTTATCCAAGTGTGTGAACGATGCGGTGTTTGCAATCGGAAACGCGCGAAAGCGACGAAAAACGAAAGAAAAAAGAACTGCGACGAGCACAATCGCAAGAGTAAAAATTGCAATTAATTCTAGGACCGTTCCGAGAGAGAAATGGATTAAGGAAGCGTGCGCTTGTGCGTTCCTAAGTACGTACGTACAATAACAACATCAACAAGAACAACAACAACAGCGGAAATACATTTTCCGTACGAGTTGCATGGGTATGACGGTTCGCCGATGGCATGCTAATTTTACTGGCTGTGAAATTCTGCTCGTATTTCGCTCACGTAGGGAAACGCGTAGAATCATGCGGCAATATTATTGGATGCATATGTGACTTAAACTGTTATTATTTCGCTTCGCATTCAAGAATTTCTAATTGATTATTTGCCATGTCGCTCTGGATTAATCTTTTGCAATTAAAGATAATTTCGCAATTATTTTATATGAATGTTGTCGACAACAAAATTCATCAAATAGGACACCTCCTGCTTTGAAAATGATGCTTTTCTTATGATACAATAGCTACCAGCTGTTAAATAAAAATTACTTTTTAGATGGAATAATTCTTTCTACTATACAAAGAAATCTTGAGAAAGAACTGTTACCTTAATAGCATAATTTAATAACATGTTCTTTGTATTATCCACCCATACCGTGACTATTAATTCTACTCCTACCTAGCCAAAACGATGAATTCTTTTTCTGTTAAGTAAAGGATGAGATGAATACTCTGGATTAAATCAATGATTTTTATCACATTCAGTTTAAAAATTGCAATGCATGTTATATGTGCAAAACCTTCTAAAAATTAAGAAAGTGTATAATTGCAAAATAAAGTAAAAGAGGTCTTAAATCAGCATTAAATGGCTCAAAAATATGCAGAGCCATTTAAATAAAACGAATCTTGTTTTCTTCTTAAACACCCTTTAAGATGGTTCATATCGGAGGAGAATGGGTTCGTGCTGCCTACTGGTTTCCCAAAGAGTCAATAAAGCACGAGTACCTCTAATCTCGTTTTTTTTTCGTTCAGAGCACGGAAAGTAGAGAACTTCATGGGTATACTTTATTTATTTACACGGACAAACTATTGTGTTTACGCTTGTAAGAAGGAAACTTGTTACAATAAATATTGTGCAACATTAGTAGATGTAGTAAAATTAATTCATAGAAAAAAATGGAGAGAAATTAGACGATAGCATGTAAGTCAGTTTCTTGAGATACCAACAAATGCAAAAAGAATACCATGAATAAACACAAAAATTATATTAAAACCCAATATGTAGCAGTGCAGAAAAGATGAACAAACTGAAACTGGTAGGTGTTATGGGACTAAATCACTTGTGAAAAGTAGCAAAGAGTCAGTAATCAATTCCAAAAGATGTGTTCACAACAGAAAAGTAGAAGACAATAATATTATGGGAAAAATGCAAATAAACATTAAATAACATGAGAATAGTAACAAATAAAGAAGGCATAACAGTTTTGCAATAGACGGAATGGATTGGCAAAGCTGAAAAAGATGTAATTTTCAATTTAATAACTTCACATTAGAATATTCTAAATTTTTCAAGATTATGGATTATACACAAAAATAGACGAATGCCAGAGAAAAACCAAAGTGAATCCATAAAAAATGGGTAAAGGCACGAAATAAATAGGCGCCAGATACAAAAGAAGAAAAGATTTTGCATCAAATAACTCTGGAAATGCCAGCGAAATAATTTCAAAAATCTTAAATTAATTCGAAAATATTTTTAGGGTTATTTTATACATAGGAGACTTTCACCTCATCATGATCTTTGACTTTCTGGCTAGAGTTTCTACATGTAAGTCCATATATTAAAATATTGTCGCATGATTCAGATAATCTCTTCAAATCCATTTCCCAATATCCACTTACAACAAAAAATTAATTTGCATCTAAAAAACGGATCTTTAAACAAATAAATCGAAGGTTGACATGCTCTCGGATTTTTCTATAAAAATGTGCCGAAAAATATTTACAAAGTTTCATTTATTAAAATGGTAAAAATCTTTGTTTTTTGTGTACTTCTTCAACAATTAAATATATTTTTTAAAACACTGCGATCTAGATTTCATCCGAAATTTTGGGAGACGGTTCTAAATCGTTCGAAACTGAAAATATCATCGCGGATCGAGTTTTAAAAGAGTGTACGGACGTCTATGAATAAAAAGCACGATTTTTGACACAACGACGATAAGCAGTAACGGGTTCGTGTTGTCTAATTCGCAAGGCAGTGTCGCGGAGACACGTTCTGTGCGCCGGACATGCTATGCAGGTAGTACGAAAGAGGAAGAGTGACAGACAGACAGAGTTCTGTGGCAACAATCGTGCAAACACTCACCCATACAGGCGGCTGTCCCGAAAACTGGTCCTAACATCGTACAAACGTAGTCAGTGATTAATAAAAAAAAGGTAAACACAATCGATAGGTCGATGGAATGAAACAAAAACAATCGATCAATAAAACCGATTAAGACATTCTTGGTGATGAGAAATTACAACATAATTTTCAGATCAATGGGCGCAGGAAATTGATACTGTTTTCTTCAATGTTTACGCAGTTTATGCGGTATCAATTTCTCGCTAATGCATAGCGGTAATGCTGTGTGGAAGTACACGTATTCGAAATTGGTGCAATGCGTTGCCTTACCTCCCGTTGCCTTGCCGAAACAGGGCCAATATCTCCTCGAAGGTCTTGTTCTTGGTCTCGGGTACCTTCTTGTACGTAAATATCCAGAAGATGGCGAGTAGCACGCTAAACGGCAGGAACGTATAGTTTTCCAAAGTATTCTGGAAAGAAAAAAAAGTGTTAAACATAAAAATATGCTATTGTAAAATTAAATAACATTTTTGATAAAATCAATCGAGTGTTGTACCAAGTTGATAACAGTCATGTACCTTAGCTACCGTAAAGCGGCGGAAAAGAATATTGGTATTTTACGAAACATGATTCAGGAACAGGAGCGGCATGTTACTGCCAGGGGTATTCAAGCAACAAGATTGGTGTGAAAGCAATCGGCACCAATTTACACAAACATTTAATGATATATAATTTGACTGTTGCTTTCATTTGGAACTGCCGCCTGGCAGGATCTTTAAAAAACGAATGAGTTGCAACAAAGGTCGTTCCTGGACAGCCAAAACAAAAAGGTGGTCGCCACATGTTTCGTAATTGCAGGATGTATTCGCGTCCAAAAGGAAGGACTCCTACATCAAGATAACGCTCAGGCACTGAATATTTGAATACTCAAAACGCCAATCGACATGAGCCCTTATTTGTGCTTGAGTTAAATCATGCGGAAGCCATCGGGAACAGATCTTGTACATACCTAAATGGTCATGCAAAAATCGAATGAACTTCAATCATCAACAGCATCAATGCTTCTTAGAACAACTACTGATTTTGGTTCTTACCAAGCAACTTTCGTAAAATTTCCTGAAATCCAATCAGTGCGGTTTAATGGTTCAACAAAGCTAGTCAAGAAGTTTGGTAAGAAAAACAACCGGAATACAATACACCGATCACTGCATAGTAACAGTTCTAGCTATGACAACCGATGAAAGAAAATCCTAAATTACAATTACGAAAAAGAATTGTAGATTTGGGTGTAAGACTAGGTCTTCTACAAAAAAATACAAGAAAACCACCTGAACCTAAATTCAATTATGTATTGCAACCCATGAGTAAAGTAGAAAAATGTGCAGCGGTGAGTGGACATTACCTCAAGTGAAGTTAACCGAAGTTGAAATTATTGAACACAATCATGTAGCAAGAAAATCAATAACTTGCTTTCTAAATTTATGCATAGTAGAAATTGTTTTATTCGATTTCTGTAAAACTGACGAGGTAAGCGAAAACTTTTTACAAAGACAATTTTTCATCAAGCGTAAAATAAAATGCTTTTTCTCCTTTTCAGAACTAAAACCATCGACATACTACAGAATTTTGTAGAGCAGTACATTGCACATTTTTATAACCCGAAGACATCCTGCATATGAGTAACCCTGCTTTATTAAAAATGTAAGTCACCGCTGCTGCTTTGATTGAACATTCAAAATGCACTTTCATTGACCACAGAAGCAATTATACCAAATGTTGAATGGACGAGAACGACATATGCATGCATTAATTGCTTTCGCAATTTCCTGCAGGAAATAATTTCTTTAAATTGTCTAAAGCAAAAGGAATGACATGTAATATTTAAATTCCAACTTAAAACCGATATCGCTTATTTTTGCTCTTAGTTAGTTAAAGGTAAAAACAATAGAAAGTATTTCGGCGATGCCGACGAACCTTTCCTTGCGAAAATTTGAACTAATTGAGTCGATTGAGCAAGCGAGAAGCGTTGTCTATTCAATATACCTAACAAGTAAATAATAGACTGTGTTGGGTAATAATTGTAAAACAAAAATTAATTAGTCAATTTAAAGACAAATTTCCTTCATTAAGAGCAATAATAAAAAATCTATCAACGGTTACATAAAATAAGACGTACATTTGTAACAGTGGGAAGTCTGCTCTACTTAGAATATCTACCGTGTCCACACGGACGCTGAATCTTTAGCATATATATGTTTATTTTGTAGTGGGCGATTTCACGTAATGGTTAAAATAAATGAGAAAATTGGAATAAAAGTGTTTTTTTTTCTTCTCGCCAAAGTCTTTATCGTAAAATTAAGCGACCAGCTTCGTGTTAGAGAAACAAATCCAATGCTGAATTTATATAGAAGATCCGACTCTACAGTATAAAAGGTTTCCCACGAAGAAGCTTACCGCCAGCTATTTACTTCAATAATAGATTTTATCATTGGACATAACACCGAAATATATTTCTATAAGGATGAACCAACATATCACATTCATCCAGAAGATGTCTAAACACATTTAGAAAACGTTTAATTAAAGAAGAAATTAGGTTCTCTTACAGCAACATGTACCACTTAATACTTTCAGTTAGAGTACTTTATGCTATCGATTGGGTGACTGATCAAAGACAAAACTTCGATTTCCTCGTGTATCTCCGTAACATATCGTGTACATTGTATTTGTCAAAGAATACACGAAGAAGTCGAATCGTTGTTTTTAGCCTCTTATTTACATCACTACCATTGATTCAAACCATTAAGTACTGAAGAGGGAATGGTCACGTGGAAGGTTTGAAGAAGATTCCATGAAAGCATACTGTCAGCTTCAGAGCCGGGAGGCATTTTCCCATTAGATTGCCATAACATTGGATTTTATTTGATTCACAAGTCATATTATATGCATTGATGGCAAGTATGGTTTGGATTCAACAAGCTCAAGGTCAAGACCAATTCAAACTTAGGGTGGGATTAACAAGGCGGTATTTTTCAATAAACTGCTTTATTGAAAGAAAAAACGAAGTGCTGGTGCTCGTCATTTAGATACTTTGAAATTTAACTTTGCCTCAGCTCTGGCAATTTCTTTTTCTAATAATGGAGGCTTCGATACGCCTAATTGAAGTACTCAGCTTCAGCAGTATGAGACTAATAAGGCGTTGCTGTCTTGTGAGCAATTTGGATTCGGGGAAGGAATGTCCAACGACAAGATACTGCAAAGACTGATGATGGTTTGGTTTATAAGATGATTGAGATGGGCATTAACGAACTTTGATGACGCTTATGAGAACTTATTTGGAAGGACGGAAGGACTCGCTGATCGATTAGCTCCAGAATACCACTCAGTGTTTTATGGGGTTCGGAACTGTTCCTGCTTCTTCTGACATTCAGCATCGTAAGGTGCCCAACCTGGCCACGTATGCTGACGATGCGATCGTGTATCTTTCTTTGAGAGATGAGGCTCAAATGGTTAGAAAACTGCAAAAAACCTAGTGGAATAGGCGGCCAGAGAGAGATCGTGAATCAATATCATCAAATCTACTATGGATTATTGACAGACGATAAGATTGTCATCAATGATCGCAGGTTACCCTGAGAGAAGGAAGTGAGATATCTGAACTTACAATTGGACAGTTACTTGACTTGGAAATCACACATTAACAAACTCCAGAACAAACCCATTGCAGCCAAATGCCAACTTACGCCACTATTATACATAAGCAGCCCGCTGAACATCAAAATTTTCTATTTTGACCTACAGACCCTTAGCATAGTCAACATCTATCAGGAGTCTCTTACAGTTACTTGCAGACACTGATATAACCAGCAGCTCCAATTGAACCTGGAAATTCCGTCGTTGGCTGAGTATCGGCGTGATCTGGCTACTGGGACGTAGAACAGAGACATCTGCTCTAAAAAACCCTTTGCTGTTTCCCGTTGTGGAGGATCCACAGTACCGTACCCCAACTAGGAGGAAAGTGACCAGGATTCAAGATATAACTGGTATGTGAGGTTCCATTTGGCCCCCATGAGACGTTTTTGCGTTCAATTAAATAGGAAGACAAATAGGAGAACATTGAAAACTCCACCTTAGCGGTGCGATTATGGAACCTACTTAAGGGCATGTCCCTTGGTTCCACCGAAGTTCGGAGAAAGGGGTTATTTTAATGCGATATTTCCAGAGATATAAATCAGTAGTGTTAACAAAAAAAATCCAACATATTATGGTCCAATACTCATTGGTTTTTGAGATATGTTTCTAAATTTTTAAATTTTTATTTACACCTTTGTGGTCACTAAGGTCACCTACTCTAACACCAATTGTTTTTTTTTGTTTGGGGATATGCAAAACATACTGCTTACGCTACGGAAGTTGATACCGGGGATGAACTTCGCCAACAATTAAAAAAATCAAGGCGCTTTCAATCGAGTGCGTGGGTCTCTTCGGCGACGATTGCAATTTAGTTCGCGAGTAAGGATGATAGTTTGAAAATCTACAAAGTTAGAGCACGCTAAATGCGTTGTTTGTTAACTTTTTAATAAAAGCCGTATCTCGAAAACCAACCAATATTGAACGACCGTATTACAATGTTTTTCTTGTTACGACCTCCATTATCTTAATAAAGTATGTAAAAGTTACTTACTAACACCCTGTATATCTAGAAATATTCGCTACTTCATAACCTTTGAATTTGAAACAGTATTCCTGTATGTACAATATGTTATGCACTTCAATTTCATCAATCTAACTCCTCCTCCTACCTCATCTTTGCCAGAACAAAGATTTCCAGCTTTTCTTATATATTCAAAGTAACAAATTACAGGGACAATGGAAAGCTACCCGGAAGCGACCGAACTTGTATTCCATCGAACAAAAGAATTTTTCCACCGGGATTTCGCCAGAGCGAATTCCATATTCGTATGGTGTGATATGATTTTCAGATAGCGAGCAGATATAGCGATTTGTATACGTATTGTACGGTTACGTTGGATATACGAATAGCAAAAGCCGTTAAGGATGACGTAGAATAACGAAGAATAATCAACGACTAGCAAAGATAATTAGTAACGGTTTGTGATTAAAATCGATAGCGTATAATTATTGGGTTTATAACAAGGAATTCCATAAGATAGATTCGTAAAGAAACGTGAGATATGGTGACTTGATAGATATAAGAAAATAATGAAGGTACGCTATTGTGTATGTGTACGGTTTTGGACGCACTAGAAAGTATTTAAATTTATGTGGTACCAAACACCATTGTTCTTAATAAAGTTATTAGATGAAATTTTTGTAAGTGAAAATCGTCACATTGTGCGAATGCTTTAATTACCTTACTCAGTTATTTGGGTTTGTATAAAGAGGAACAATACAAAGATGTTGTTGTCTTTTGTGCAATTTTATGTTTAAATTTATGCCCAATCAAACTATATAATATCAACCTAATCCATGCATTAAAACATGGTATTTTAAAAATGTTCATAATTTAGTTACCATGGCAAGGCAAACTTTAATTTTGGGAAAAAACAATTGGGTGACTCTGATTCTGGGACTACAGCACTAAATATTAGCCTAAAGAATATCACAGTTCAACCAGTTTTTCGAAAATTTCAATATGTTGCAGCTTATCCTTTAAAAAAGTTAATGTATTTTTTTCTGAATTTAAAGACAGTCTGAATCATTTGGAGAAGTCTAAGGTTATTTACCAAATTAATTAGAAGGATTGTCTGGGTTGCTATAATCGGTCAAACGTCTCAAAAATTAAAACAATCGCATTTCAAGACACAAAAGCGATGCTTTAAGCACTTACTCCTTGCAATATGGCCACTCCTTAGATTTTGACGAAGTTAAAATCCTTGACGTTGAACAAAACTATTTTAAACTTTGCATCTTAGAAATTTGATACATCAATAAGCGTCCTGATGCCATCAATTATAGGAAGAACATGGAAAATGTAAGTTGCATCTTTACAGATTTACTTCATTAACTTGAATAACTTATTATATATTTTTCGTTTTTCTTATTCGTTTAATTTCAAACCTTATTTTTTAATTATACAATTAATTTATTTTGGTAGTTTCAGTAAAACATGTAAAAATATAACAAAGCAAATCGAAATTTCTGAGTTTTGAGGTAACTTTTAAAATTCCTCCTTATGCTGCTTTTCTTATCGTTCTCGTGAATATACATAGTTATCATGTTCCATGAAGTTGGCAGCTTGGAGTTTTGTAGTAACAAATTCAGAAAAAAAAAACTTAGTCCTCGATTTACAGAAAATGGATTAAATATTTAATCACGAATTAGCATGTCAGTTTCCGATTAATTTAATTTTATGGCGTCACTAATCACGATTAAACAACATTATTCATCGATTAAATTAATTCGTGATTAAAACCAAATGACACTTTGACATATACCAATATAAATTAATTTAATCACGAATTAAATTTTAGTTAGAGTCTTAATTCAGAATTAAAAAGTACTTCATATGTATTTTAAGCAAAACCTCACAAATTACAAGATAAACATAATTTATTGAAACATTTTACAAAAATTTCTAATTCTTTTCTTCCAGTTGTTTATGATATCCATGTAAAATGAGGAATATGCCGTTAGAACCCACTGAATCAAATTAGGTAAATGTTGAATTTCTATTGCCAAAAACAGGATATCCGTCTGCTATTATATCGTTTAAATGCTTTGGCTTGACCCCCGTGACAAATATAAAAATACAGCCTATCAACAGTCGCCTTCCAGAAAACACTTGAACAAAACGGCAATTAACACCAATTAAATAGAATATGTCATCAATTGAAAACATCCACTTTCAAAGTAAACAAAAAAAGAAAAATAGAAAATTAAAATTGCGATTGTGATTGTTGAGAATCCGAAGATTCGAATCGGGGAAATCTAGAACAAGTCTCTCCCTATAAATAATACATAATACGAAAAATTATTGTGATGTAATTCTTGAATAAGAAAGTAAAATTTAATAGAAATAAAAAAGAAACATTTCAAATAAAAATCGAGGAAAGAGAGAGAGAAAGAGAGAGAGAAAGAAAGAAAATTGCACTGATTACGTTAAAGAATAGAGAGAAGCTGAAAGGAAATTTGTAACTTTAAAAATATTAATAAATTAAAGAGAATACTTTAGATGAATATTAAAAAAAAAGAAAAAAAATACTTGTAACCTTTTGCAGAATGCCTAAAGAGGACGACAATACGTGCAACGAAACGTAGCTAAATAAAGTGAAACCAAAGGAAGGCTCGTATTTTCTTTCCCCAAACTAGACTCACAACATTCAGAAACAAAAGATCAAATTACAATATAAAAAAAATATGTAAGATACTTAGAAACAATACAACGTTATAAATAATACTCATTTACTACTGTACAATTGTACTGTATTGAAACTCAAAGTATATCAATTTAGTATGGACAGGGAAAATTGAACCTATATTGTAGGTTTCCGTGATCGCTGTGAAATGCAGATTACTTTCTGTATTGCAATTCCGCCGAAATTAGAAACCAATCTATGTACTTTTATGATGTTATTTCAGATGAGCGAATGAATCAATCTCTCAAAGATTTAATAGGTGGCTGAGTTGAGAATTACGAGATCGCGCAAAAGGGAAACGAAAAATTGAAAGAAAGAAAAAAGATTATTCAACCCAAGTAGTGTCTAGACGTGACTGACTGAAGAAATTTTAATTACTACAGTACCTATGTTATTTTGAAAAAAAAACAATTTTAATCATTTCCTCATTCGATGGTTAAAATAGAAGAATACCTTCAAGTGTAATTATTTAAAATGCTAAAATACTGTCCATTAAGTTCGAGGAAAAACGCATCTTTTAACATCTCTTACGTCGACATCGCCGCAAGGATGTGCATCTATGAAGATAGAAATATACTAATGGATAGATACCGCACGACAACATGCATCTTCGTGGTGGTAGATTAAAAGTGGGAACGCATTCGCAAAACAACCATTGTGACGCCTTTCACAACTACCCGACTATATAAACAACTGAAGGTAATACTCGGGTAGTCTAGTTGAGTCCTTTTTCAGACTAGAACTAGTTTAGAATTTACGTGCGAGATGCAAGTGTACATAGTAAGTATCTGTCCGGGCAGTGCTTTTAATTGCGATCAAAAGGGATTATTTTCTCTACGAATGTTCATGTTCCGAAATATTTTGAAGGAGTGTTTCGTAATCAAAAAGATTTTAAAGGGAGAATTAAGTAACGTTCCTTAAAATTCCTTAAAATTAAAGGAAGCTGATCCTCGATTATTAAATACGGATTTATAATTGATTTATTGTTTAAGACGGCCACCGTAGCAATCCTTGTGATGGTCCAAGTTGTCCAAGGAGGCGTTTACGGTGATTACGAAGCCGAAGGATACGAACCCGGCCTTGGTGCATATGCATCCGCTGGAAACGAAATAGTTGCACCGGTTCACCACGAACATGCTCCTGCGTATGCTGCTGATGAAGTATACGATTATTACGTAAGTTATATCAAAATATCTTATGCACATAACAGGCTGCTTTTTGATATCTTAAATTGCATTTAAAGAATTCGGACATTTGTTTTCTGTAAAACTAGCAAATTAGAAAAAATGTCAAGTTCACAATAAAATTATGCCACGAGAAGAAATTAATGTCTGTGAAAAGTACAACGGCTCGAATTAGATTTTTTTAAAAGTAGTTGATAATCCGGCAAATCAAAACAAATTACCCGCCAAAAATACATCGAACGATGTAAGCATCTCAACTTGAACCTAAAATTTATCTCACCCTGCTAGTGAACAAATAACCTACGACTAATGAGAGGTTGAGGAACACCTTGCCTGCACTGTTGTTGTTCCCTTTTTGATCACTGATTTGAGTGAATAGGCCAAGTAAACTATTGAAACTGATTTCTGCTCCACTCTCCGCTTTCTTCGAGCATTCTATACAATTACTATGAAAGATAAAACCCCGAGAGTTGTTAGATTAATGCACGTTGAAGTCGTTTATTTCACTTATAATTATAGACCTATAATTACTATTACCAGCGACGTATGTCTATAGATCTCTCCTTAGATTAATAATGCGCATTGCGTATTTTTAAGAAGCCTGCACGTATATTATATGAAAGTTATTTGGTAAGAGAGACCCCAGAACCGTTTTCGATTTATACAAGAAAGAATTTTGTTTGTCAGATTCGACGAATGACGCTTTCTTGTAGTCCTTACTGCAAAATAAAGAAAGGTAAAGAAAATAAACTATTTAGTGTAATGTAAAAGCAGTTCTGCCAGCGAAACTATCGGAATAACAACACTAGTGATGGTTGAGTATGGCGACCGTAAGAAGACAAAGCTAGAAGTGAATGAAGAATACCCAAATAAAGAACGAATTAACGAATAATCTGTTGTGAACAAAACTCTGAAGCGTTTTAAAGAAACGGATCATGTAGAGACTCTTCTTTAAACGTGTTAAAGTCACATTCCTCTATACATCAATTGTCTTGAAATATAACGTAGGTGTGGCTTCGGTGAACCGTATATTGAAGGAAAGCAACTTCCATCCTGGCATACTTATTCTGCTTTAAAAGTTATCCGAAGATGATTTACACCGTTTAATTTTGTTAATTGATAACGGATGACATCAGGAACAACGTAAATTTAATTAACAGTATTATTTTTCCCGATGAAGCATCATTTTCTCTTAATGGTACTACTAATTGGCGATATTCGGCCCAAGAAAATCCTCATTGGACGATCCGGCACCGTATCCAAAGAGCACAAAAAATAATCGCGTAGGCAGGAATTTGCGCCGAGCATATTATTGATTTTTTCTTTACCAACGAAAATCTTGCTAAAAATTTAGACTTATATTATTACGTCTCTTAAGGTACTATTTCCTAATGATGAAGTGGTTGAAGAAGAAATCCTGGCTAAATGAGGCACCACTTCATTATCATCTCGATGTTAAAAACGATTTAAATTAAATTTTTTCAATCTGTTGAATAGGGTGAAAGAGAGTTAAAATAGCCGCTATGATCACCAGATCTTAATCCGTGTGGTTTTTTCTCATGGCGCCATTTAAAAAACAATTCACCGCAATTGTTCTAAAAATATTGCAGAATTATGACAAGGGATTACAGAGGAAATCGAATTTCTACCTGGAAATGCACTCAAGAATTCGATTTGAGAATCCGGTGATAAGGCAGGTCATCGTTTGGCTGTTAATGGTACGAATTTCGAAGAGTTACTTTAGATCTTTTAAATTTCTTTTGAAATAAAATAATATTGCAATACCAGCAAGCCCCGAAGATTTGTTACTGTAGTGTGAACGAAACGTTAGCAGAAGCTGCAACAAGGGCGTGGTTCTATCCAGGAAACCAAGAAAATTTCTCATAAACATTATTTTAACAGCCATCTTAAAAAAAGAGCTTTATCAAAAAATTTTAAGAAACTATACAATTGTACTTTAAAAAAAAATGGAGTCCTGGTCTTATACGTGAAAACTGACAAACAATTTTTTTTGTTGTAGATCCCAAAAAACAATCTAAAGAAAAATTAAAGATTTAATACATTTTTTCATATAACGTACTGTTAGCGGCTGTATAAACCATAATTCCATACAATTTCAATACGCTGTATAATTACTTCCAACTCTTAGAATTCGTAATTTCCTTTTTTTAATTAAAATTTATCTGGATGATTAAACGTTCTTAACGTTTCGATCTTTATCAAAAGATTTGAAAAAATCTAGTTTCACTTACGGAGGATGGAACGTGCCATTATTAGCCAGGAAAAAAACGCAGGGAGATTGAAAGAAAATTCCTGCATTAATTGTTAATTCTAACGTTTGCTTCTTCGCATGTCCCTCTTATGTTTATTTTGATAATTATAATACAACTTCTGTATAATAATAATAACCAATAAAATGACGACTTATGTACATATGTTTACGAAAAAAGCTTTAGAATAATTTTCCGCTCCACGCGTAACCGTTTAGACCAGAATTACATGTTCTTCGTTACGCATTATTGTCGGAAACAAGCGGTAAATTGCTATAACATTTCTTTCGTGTACAACAAAAGTATTCGCTACATTTTGTAAAACGATTTTAGTGAAATTCCTACATACGCACATAAACATAGCAGCACTAACGTCAAGGTCAAATATGTACGGGATTTGTAACGTTGTACCAATTAACCGCAATGAATTTGTTCATGAAAACTATAAATTTTCCAGCAACTACCTTCACTGAACATTAACACATGGCCATTAGTGGAAAGTTTTCCAATTTTCTCTTGTTCATGTGTTTCCACATCGCAATAAATATTCATGTTTCTTTACTTGAAAACCATATTGTCTCGTTTCCAACAACCATATGACTAGTACCGTTGTAAAACACCTGTGTTAAACGACGATGTTCGATGTTAGATGATTTACATGGCTGCGGACACGAGAAAGTAGTTATATCGGTGACGATATCATGCTTCGAGGATCTTGTAAACAAATTATCATTAATGTTACAGGCCCATCCAAAATATCATTACGATTACGCTGTTCATGACCTCCACACTCACGATATTAAGAGCCAATGGGAGACCAGAGACGGTGATAAGGTTAAGGGTGAATACACGGTTACCGAACCAGATGGCACAAGACGGATTGTTAGTTATACAGCCGATAACCATAACGGTTTTAATGCGGTTGTGAAAAATGTAAAAGATTACTAAAATTTTTCAAAAGTCCTATTCAATCACAATTTTTTTTTATATTATTTTTATTTATTCTCCGCTAGCGCATTTTGCGAACTTAAATACGTCCACTTGCAACGTATTTAAGTCCTTATAACTTAACCTATGCGATCACTTAGATATCCGGATATTCATCCCTTTATTGTACATTTCTTTTGTAGATTATAAGTTCATGTAGAGATAAGTCGAATTAAGCTCATTTGTACCTTGTGTTATTGCCCACATTAAAGCGTTTTCATTAGATCTCTGAACAAATGCGCGTTTAAGGAAAATAAAATGTATGCCTACAATATTGCCCAAGCGCCCTCCGGTGGACAAGGGATACTGCGTCGGTGTGTTCAGCGTAGTGGTGATTGAATGGACGTGCAATTCCTACACGTGTAACTTAGATTTTAGTTTATGATTTTTTTTTTGTTATACCTGTGTACAGTAGATGTTATCTGCAATGTGATGGAAATAAATTATTTTATTTCTGAGATGATGTTTTATTTGCGAAATAGGAAAGAAGAACCCCCACGAAGTAGTAATTACGTACCAGAATCTCGTTAGTACATTGAAATTTACATATATACGACACTGGTTAAATAAGCGAAAAAAAAAATTGCCTCAGCTCTTTTGGTGTTAATTATATGCCAAGCAAGTCAACCATTCAGCGTGCAATGAATAATTTTGAAAACTTGCATACACTGGGAGATAGAGCAGAGTCTAAGCTGGTGAACGCTAGAAAATATTACTGCAGTGAGGCATTTGTGAACGCCCGAAACGCCGTTCACAGGAATTCAGAATACCTGAATCATGTTTCTTAATTACATTTTGGACCTGATAAACTTGGCTCTGGCATTGCCACGAAGCAAGCTCATAATTTTCAGGTCTTTCGGTTGAATGACAGTTCTCAATTCCCTGTTTCCTTACTGACTTTCCTTGTTATGCAGTGCCTTCTTCTATATATTCAATTAATAATATTCCTTCTTCATGGAAGACAGCGTTCTTGTCTTCTTTTTTTAATTTAATTTTAAATTAATTGGCTTTTCTATAAATGGCGGTTGCGCGTGTTTATTTCATTTAGCGATATAAGTATTAAATTTGCAAGAGCTGAATTTTGCTTCGTTATATTTAATTCTTATTTTCTAATCCAGGTGGTGACTGTAGCGATATCTATTGTATACTTATAATGAACGAAATAAGGAATTGATTCTATTTTATTACAATTTTTAACAACCAAAACTAGCACTGAAAGGTCATTAGAACAACCTACCCGCCGTAACTTTTAAACAAATCCCACATAACATCGGAGAGCGTACGACCAACCCGATAATGTTTCAGCACTCTGAAATTTATTTCATCGCGCACTTTCGCCCACACATTCTAGTTCCGAATTACGAACGGATATCTACGATCGTAGTGGAAGTAGATGTCCCATGTAAATGGAAACGTTCCCAGGGACCCCGAGTAAAATATCTTTTCGGAAAGTGAAGGCGGAATTACACCACGCGCATGCAAGAATGTAAACCGCACCGCAATCCGAATACAGAACGTCTGAACAATTGCCGCTCTACTTTGCGGTAATTGGTATTGGCTCGACGACGACAACGCGGTTCATTATTGTGTAACGAGTTTATGCAAATCGCGTACAGGACGTTATTGAATCGCCGTATTACTAATAGATATGTATATTGAAACGTACAACGCGCGTATAGTTTGGTTGATTGCGGGTAATATGCTTACTTCTTTCCAACAGATCAATGTATTGGAAAATAGGAAAGGATGCTATTAAATTAATTGAAACGCGTATGTTGGAATGTTATTCAAATGATTCTCATTGCTCTATTTTTAGTATTATTATCGGTTGATTAGTACTTTAATTAATGAAAGTAAGCATTAAGCTATTTGGATACAACTTTCCAATAAGAAATCTTAAGTACTTAATGAAATGAAAAGTAAATCAGTTCTTTCGTCTTTCAATTAAGTACTTATTTCTATTATCAATAGATCCTTTTGAAACTCCTAAAAGCAATTTTTTTTTTGGACGTTCTCTTTGTCTCTACCAACTTAGACTCGGTACAATAATTTTTTTGGCAAATTATTATTAAGGCGTTCGAACAATACATCATCTTAGTAGTTGGCATCTTGTTCTGCAAAATAAACGTTTACGAATGCGATGTGGTCTTCTGATTAGATGAAAATCTACGTCCGCCGCGCGTAGCTTTGAGCTCACGAAACAGAAAAACGTCGCTGGGTGGCCAAATTTAGTAAATAGGGCGAACAGTCTATTAATTCGAACCCCAATTTATGAATTTTCCCCATGGCGACCACTGAAATATGATGACGCTACGTCGTTGTTTTTCCTTTTCAAGAAGGACCAATAGAACAATCTTCGCCTTTTTCGAAGCAATTCATTAATTTTGTATTGTAATTTTCGCGTTGACGTGTGCGATATCCTTGTACGATGTACCGAATAAATAAATTATTCCATTTAATTCTAACGAATATTTGTCCACGTCTGTGTATGTGGAGCTGGGGTAAATCAGCATCTAGCATTTGTGCTATCAATTGTATGTATTGTACTCTCATTTAAATTCTACAAGAACAACGAAAATAATGAATTACTTCAACGTTTCACACGAAACAAAGACCCGCTGATTGTATTGATATTTCCATTGTTAAGAAACCAACATAGAGATTTCTATTTCCTCCCTCCCATCTCTTCCTTCGACCATACTATGCCATTAATATTCCGATTGCGTCCGCTAATTTTTGAAAATCGCGTATTCGTTCCGCGCACGTCGGCATCTGGTCCGAACGCGTTTATGAATCGCGACAAGGATTAGTACCTCAGATTACAAACCGTCGATGGTCGTTCCGCTACTATTTCCTCCTCCTGCGCTTCTCGTTAGCGGCGCGTTTCGTTCGCACGCCGCAAACCCGTTACTGTAATTATTTACGCCGATTGTTCATTCCATTCACAACTCGCCCGGTTAATTAAAAGCGACCGGTCGGTCGTCATGCGAACGTTCATTAGCGGGGACCGACGACCGACGACGTCGAAACCTGCCGGTGGTCGCAGCATGCTGTCCGCTCGAACAGCGTTGTGCGAACACTTCAGCCGTCAGTTTAATCGTAAATAGTGGCGATTGCATAAATGGGGTCATGTGATTAAATGTGTTGCAGCGGAAAAGTAGGAGACGAAATATTAGAACTAAGTAATTGAAGGAAATTGAAGTTACAGTTGAAGATGAAGTTGGTACGAAAATTTCATAGTAATACAAGCTGGTTTTTAAAGGAAAGCAACTATCTGGTCACAGGATGGTGATTTACAAGAAAATAAAGCATACAGGATTTGCATATTTTCCATATAAACGTGCAAGAATAAAAATTGCTTATAATTGCAAGCAATCTGTTCAACAAGAAAGCAATCGTCGTCGTTTGATAAGAAGTCATTGCGAAAGTCAGTGGCATTCGTTAAGATGTGAGTAAAGCGATTGGAAATGTAGACGATCTGCCGAAAAGGGTACCAGCCCGCCTGACAACAAAGGAGGTTACGTCTTTTTCAAGACAAGGCCTTTAGCTACGTAGTGCCCAAACGAAACTCTACAGAAAAAGAATTCGCATCACTCTAAATACGATTTAATGAAGAAATCGTGTCATTTCGATCACCTTTGGAAAACCTTTATAGTTACGTGAAAATACGTGAATCGAAATTGGGCCAATGCTATCTTCATGGACGAGTCTTCTTTGTGGGCATAGCCTACCTTATCAAAAGCGTAGTCAATGACTTCAGCGCATGCTACCGTAAATGCGGTTTCGGTTGCTTCTTTTTATTTGTGGACAATTTGAACACCGAGAGAATGCTCACTAGCACCACAAGAAATACTTGTTAAAGTCTGCGAAAAAGTTGTTTGGTTCTGATAAAACAAATTGGACGATGCAAGAAGACGATGACCCTAAATATTGCAGCGCATCAAATAACAAAATAACTGCATTACAATGAAATGGCCGGCAATGCCTTAGCATGCAAATGCGACTGGAATTGTGGGTATGACCACCATGAAAATGAAGCTCAAAGGAAAAGGAGCAGGTATTTCAATGAAAAAAGACATGGCGACCTGTATCAAACGAATATCCACCGCACGAATCGAAGGAAAAAGGAATCGAGGTATATAATAAACAATTGCATGAGATTTTTGCAAGTTTACCTGACAGAATCCTACCCAATGTAAAAGATATTCAGCCAATTAACTACAGACAAGGATTTTCCAATTAAGAACCTTAATATCCTTAACAAGTCGCTATTTTTATGGTAGACGGCGAAAAAATTTTGAATTCTGTCAGCGCTTTTTTCAGCTTATTCAAACATCTACCCCCTCTGCTGTCGGAACAGGTAACAAAATGCTAACGAACCAATTAACCAGATTATAATCGCCGCTTGAACGGTTGGCCTTTTTTCGATTTACGCTGCTGTTGCTTTTGCAGTGCTTTATCCGGAACGCCACACGCACACCGACCACAAAACAATTAAAATTATAATAGCAGTTAAGATTAGTAAATGAAAAATTGTTATAGTGTTAGATAGGGTCAAGTAGCACAAAAGCGATACGTTATTGAACTAACAATATTGACGTCATGAATAATTCTTTTGCGAGAAAAAAAATTCTAGATCAAGAGGGCATCATTGAACTTTTTGCGTAACACTTTACTGCGGTAATCAGACAAAGCTCAGCAACCCGTTTCATTGATAGAGTATTATCTTCATGCACGTGCTGACCATTCCATGTTTTTTTCTTCCTTGTCTGAGGGTGAAGTGCCTCAAATAATAAATTGAGTTATAAAAACCCTATGACTGTACTGAAGTCATATAGTTCAATTATTGCAAACCCAATTGGAGAGCTTTTTAATGATCTTTCTATTTTGAAAATTGCGGCATAATTTGCAATATACCCTATATATTGGATGATTCTCATTTCGTCAATAATTTGCAATAAATAAAATTAATTGTTCAGTAAATGTGAAGAGCTTTATCTTTCCATTCCTTACAGATAATGATACTAAAAACAATATGAATAAATCTGGAAAAACAAGCATCATTATGATCTGCAAAAATACTGATTGTGAGTGAGCAACGTAAAACATTCAACCTCATTAAACTTACTAAAAACTATAACGTTTTTTGACTACCATTTAATGATTGAAATCGATATCTTCCAAACAAAATACCGTGAAAAACTCCCTTACTTTACGATAGAAATTTTTAGAATTACGAGCAAGCATGACGTAGCTCCAACTTTTTCTAGCGCTTCTAGAACGTCGAGACGCCTGAATAAATTGAATTATTTCTTATACATAATCTTGAAGAATATGTTTCATCCGCCGACGCGATTCAAACTGCGCTTTGTATAAGAGCAGTATAAAATACATTCATCATTCCTCCAAGAGCATTTCCGAGCTAATCTATTTATAGTCAGCAAGCTGGAAATTAAATACGAAAAGGGGATATCGCTCAACTTGCGACGGTATCAAGACGGCAAGCGGCTGAACTTCGTTTGCTTACACAGATCTGACCCCGCGAACAAGATAAATTCCTCGCCGGCGGCGCTGCTCACGTCAGGATATTGCGTAAAGTGAAGGAGCGACAGTCTCGAGGATGAAAAAAAAAAATCAAACGGGTACTTGTTACAGAAACGAAGGCGGCGTTGAATGGAAATGCATATTTCAATACGTCTATGTATATAATGTACGTGTGGATGTATTCAAAAAGGGAACGCTTTTAGAGAATGGCGTGGGCAGAGACGGATTTGAATTGATTTGTAGTTGAAGTACGTATTGTCGTTCTTAACGCCAGCACCATATGTGATGGATTTCAGCACAAGAGAATGAAAATAAACCGGCTGAAATAAGGATTAAAGAATATGCAGCGTTAAACAGTATCGTTACACTTTTTATTTGCCAACATTTTCCTTTGTTTAACATCCAGATGCTACGAGTCTTTAAAAGAGTATCTATTGAAAGCTTCAACGTTCATGAAACAAAGAAATGCAACAAGGAGGATTACACAGCAAGTAACAAACGTGGACTGTCCAATTAAACCGCGTTATTAACACTAGTTTATTAACCATAGCTATAAGTTATTGAACACACGGTATAATAAAAGTTTATTCGTGGTACCTAAGTTTCAACCAAATGTGGATGGATTCGTACTTTTCAAACAGTTCTTTATAACGGCGCCTTGCAAACATCAAACATTCGTAGATGTGTAGTCAAAAATGGTAAAGACAGAGATTCTCGCATAAACAGTCATACAAGCATCTCGTGGTTTTAGCCCGAAAATGCTGCGTATACACCTCTTTTGCGCCACGAATGCACATTGCACATCAACACTATTGCCCCAAAAATAATATCGTACGAGAGGCGTGATTGAACATAGGCATGAAATGATGATATGACAAAACCTTTGAGTTTATTCGCCAAAAGCTAACCATTACAATTGGTTATCCAACGACAATCCTTTCCCTCTATTCCCTTAGAAGGTGCTAGTGTCTGGTTTTTATAAAGTAAGTTGATGGAGTTCTTTATAATTATTGCTTTGTTTTGTCAAAGTTTTCGTTCAGATTGTTTCATATCCACCCTGTCAAGAGCTTCTAGCGCATTGGAAAGATGGCATTCAACATTCGACGCTCGGGTAATCAGGGACATGTCATCAACGAATAATGTCACTGTACGCTCATGATTTCTTCTGAATATAAAGCAAAAATAGAACTGGTACCAGAGTCGAGCCTTGTGGTATGCCTTGTACGTTTTCACACGAAATTAACGCTTTTGTTCTTCCATTCCATATTGCTGTAACGGCATGTTGCCTCCAGGTATGCCCGTATAAGGTTCCTGGCATCACCACGGAAATCCATTAGCCCCGTCTTCCGTAAAAGTATGCAGTGGGCCGGGGCGTTAATATAATGCCAAGCTGTTTTTTCATTGCTAGGAAGAGCATTTTTCTCTTTAACACAGTGTGGAATCGGTCCAATAAATCAGCGTAACACCGTCCCATGCCCTTCCCTTCTCCAAATAGTCAATTAAAATCATGTTTTGGGAAACCTAAAATGGCGTCGCCAACTTTTCGCTTTTGCTTTCTTTCGTGAACGTTCGCCGATAAAACCTTTTTACCACGCAATTCCGTTTTTGATCAATCGTCAGCGGACGCGACAGCCGCCCCGCCGATAGCTTTCTCATACTCAATTTCTTGTGAAGGATGTTTCACACGCGTTCAATTGAAATGTTCACCATATTAGCAATTTCTCTAACCTTCAACTGAAGGTTTGCTAACACGATATCATTAACTTTACTAATCACACCTCCATGAGACCTGGTCGGTCCTCTTCAAATATGAATGTCTCGCCACGCCCAAATTCATTAAACCAATATCTGGCGGTAGTTATCAAAGACGCATGATCCTCATCAACTGCATCCAAGTTCTCTCAGATTTACCATCCAAAAGAAGAAATCCAGTCACTGACCGGCATTGTTCTTTTTCCTCTATTTCACAAATACGTAAACTTGCTCAACATCTCTCACTTTTTAGATATCTAGAATCTAGATGTTATTGCCTTACCGGGGTGTGTACGACTGCTTTTATAGTTCGACTTACTACATCATACAGCCTTTCGTTTAGTTAAATATGTTAAAACCTGTACAGTAATTAGATGATGGAAAAAAAAAAACAATTTCTGGTGTGTATTTCAGTATCGGCAAACGACGAATTTGAAATTGCTGCCTACTCAATGCATTTAACAATTGAAATTTCCGCCGGATACCAATTACAATTTTTTTCCTTGTACATTAACAAATAATTAACGGATATTATTAAACTTGCACATGCTATGTGCATATCGTACCTATTGTATGCGTTTTCATTGGTTTTCGTAATTGCAAGTTCCGTTTATACATATCAATGATCAACGATAATATTGGCTACCTACAAGAGAGGACGTGCTTTCCCGTTTTTTCATGCTTGTTTGCATATTTCGCTTATGTAACAGTCCATTTGTACTTATTACTTCGTTATTAGACATCATAGCGTGACATGGTACCGTTTGGGGATAATTATATTCGTTGAAATTTTATTTCTATATGCGAGTTGCGATAGGGAAACTCGCTTTTGATTGAAGTATGGATACATTAATGTATAAGGGAAATTGAATTAAAATAAGCACGTTTCTAAATTGAAACGGAGAAACTATACCTACTTCTCAGCGTTAAATAACCCCTGTAAAGTGGAAAGTATTATTCGCCGGATCGTTACGTGCATTTTACAAATAAAAATTTTCCGAACAAAGGTCGACAGACGCCTATTCATTTCCCGTACGTTAGTTCCGTTCCCCAGAACTACGACGATTCCCTTTTAATTGTCATCCGTAGGTTGTAGAACTCCTCTTCTACAACTTTTGTATTCGCCCTTTTGAATCTCGAATATATCATTTGCAAAAAGATTATGCATGCATCTGGAGCGATGGAAATTTTTAAGCCACGCGCGGATTACACGCGGTACTCGTGTACAATAAGTCTAGAAAGTTAAATGAGGATGAATAGCACGTTGAAGAGGCCCTTGTGATGTGATCCTGATTTTGAAAACTCTTTTCTAACGGGTCCTAAATACAGGAAGCATGGAAGTGTCTGAAGTTCTGCGTAGATTTAATTTAAATTCTATGAAATGTTATAAGCACGTCCTGAATATGTAAACAAAGCGAAACAAGAAAAAATACATTTACATTATGTTAGGAGATGGAGTTCCTTTTCACTTAATATTTCGTTCATTCGTGTAAGTATCGACCATAATTATAGACAGGTTAAATACTTCTGCTATTATACAAAAAAAGCCTTGCACTCGAATGGTTTAATCTGGCTGTTGTAAATAATTTTTTGTTCCTTTTTTTGTTTGAGTTATAAGATGTTCACCCTAAGCATTCGCAAAATTTGTAGTAAGGAAAACTACGGGAAACCTCACTCTGTGAGTTACGAGCCCAAGGGTCGAACCCGGTACTCCGAAACTAATATTCCAGCGCGCCAGGCACAAACTGATAAATTCATTTCTTTGTCGACTTGTAAATTTTGTTGCAAAGCATACATCTACTATATGCTAACAAATGCGAATTCTATGCTCTTTGGTTCTCTTTCTAAAGTAGCCAAGATTATTACAAAGAGGAATATTAGAGAAGAAGAATATTACAGGCGTAGGCTGTCCCGAAGACAAAGGGACAAGCCATAAATACCAAATAATGAAGTTTTATGAATATTTATTTCAAAGAAGAAATACTAACCTGAGATTCTTAGCCCAAACACGTGTTACCTGGACGGGTATTTGGACTAAACTGAGATTCTTTAGTTCTATTATTGTCGCGATAGCAATTGTTTCGTCACGACTAAGTAGGATTATCTATACCTTTCGAATTACAATATTCCAATCCTAAAAATAAACCATTCGCAGTGGACAATCTACCACGCGAGAGCCCAAAGAATGGCATTGCAGGCAACCCTTAAATGTTAGATAACTCCTAAACGAATGATATTTAATTTGTGAAATTATAGCAGAGATACAATTGAATTCATTCTTTACATTTTTGTTGGAAAATATTCCATTACAAACGAAGATTTGCGACGTGAAGAAAACGAGTTATTTAGCCGTTCCGCAGTGATCATCGTTGCAGGAAGAGAAGACCCTGAAGCTATAAACGTAATTAGAAGCTGAGAATGGTCAGAAAGACTTTGAACACAGCTACACATGGCGTAAAGGGCGGCTACATTCGACAATGTAAATTTGTTACACTATAACATATACCAAATTAGGCAACAGTATTGGTATTCTGGTAATAAAATCTTCTAAATCCTCAATTACACAAACACGTCCATCAAAATATGCTCGCATTGTTTGAACGTAAGTGGCAACAATAATAAAATCAGATTACTTACCCTCATACTGGGAAAGGCGATACCCACGAGGAAGTTGGCCAACCAATTGACGAGCACGGCGATGGACATGGCGGCCGGCCTCGGTCCTTGCGAGAACAGCTCGGCGGTGATCATCCACGGTATAGAGCCGGGTCCGACGGCGAAGAACATGACGAAACTGAGGGTCGACACCACCGACAGATACGACATCCAGTCTATCATCTCCTGCACGTAGCCAAAAAACTCCTATCAGGCGGTAGCAATAATGTTCTTTCCCGAAGGGGAGGAGTGAACCGCTCTCATTCGGCAATCAAAAACGTATTCACAGGGGCGACAAATAAAAATTTTTGATTTTGAAGCATAGTGCAAAGTTAGAGATATGATTTTTACAATAGATCTTATATGTAACGGAAATGGCTGCGTGTATGCTAGTGTGTTGCTGTTTTGAACATGAATCTCAATTAGCATAAACTATTGCGGATTCTCACAATATTCTGTCTTTACAAATTGCCTTTGTGACAGGTAACATAAGCGTTTTATGAGACATTATTTTAGGCTATAAGCATGACAATACTTGCTTATGCATCCCATAAATTTCTTGTATCTATTTAAATGATTAACTCCAGATCTTACATAATTTCTAAATCGAAAATTTCGAATTCGGTGAATTCAAAATAAAGTAAAAGATTGCAAAAGTTACCAAAATACAAACAAAAAATCGTGTTTCCTGTATTATGACATTATTTTAGAAGAATAATAGAATTTCTGAATGAATGTTGTTCTGGATAATATGCTTCAACACTACTCACCAAATAGAAACCGTTTTTAGAAAAACTGCATAATTTTTAAATTATTGTATAAAGTTAATTTTTTGAGAACTGCAAGCGGAGGCAATTATATATTACTGTTGTTCATTGATACATTTGTTAGTGTTGAAGTAATGACAGCACAGGGCTCAGCCGAGCAGCTTGTTTACAATAAGCAATTTTGTAAAAATTGAAATTTAATGTTTAAGGTTTTCGTTGGATGATTTTGTTACGATTTTAGTAAAAGCCTCAAATGGCTTCGTTCAGCTTTTGGAAATGAAGCAGCATCAGAAGAGTTTCCGTCAGCGATGAATTTGGAGGTTGGCCAAGCCAACCTCCACGATTCGATTGTTGTTCCAAAAAACATCGACGCTGTATGCAACATGATTGATAGAGGCACATGCATAAACATTTGGGTGTAAAAATGATGTTCCGGATGGATTCCACATAATTTGTCCCAAATACAAAAAAAGGCTCGTGTCAATTTAAGGGGATGCTCAAAAAATTCGGCAGAAGAACTTCAAAGACGTGAGGTGACGAAACTTGGATTTATCTGTCCCAGTCGAAAATCAATAGTTTGGATGTTCCTAGATGAATAGAATCCAATACAAGTTGTTCGTTCACGAAGTACTTCCAAGAGAATGATTGTTTGTTTGTTTCATTGTATTGGAAAAACAGTTAATGCCGATTTGTTTACGAGAACTGATTGATGAAACCAGGGAAAACGCAGAGGACAACGTCACATCATCCTTCATCATGACAATGCTAGCCCTCAACAGCAGCAGCAGGTCAAACAATTGATTATTCGAAAACCAAAAACTTCGAAATTATGTCTCGTTGTTCATTCCACCTAATTTATTGCCTAGTGACTTCTTTTTGTTCCCGAATCTCAAACAAAAGATAAATTGTAAACAGCGATTTTTATCACTTCAAGAAGCTGTTGAAGCCTTCGAAAACCATAACAAAAGCACAAATACCACATTGTATCTCAATTATACTTAGGCAAATATTTTCTGCAAAATGGGCTTCTCTTTAGCAAGTAGTGCCCTTCGTGAGAATATGTTTTGGGACGCTCTGTATGAACAGAAGTATAATATTTTTTTAGCAATTATTACTTAATTGCCACCAAATCGTTCGACATGAGAATCTTTACTATAACTTTCTTAATAATCAAATTGGCTGTCTCTCTGTCCATGAATGAATGCAGTTAAAAGCCTCTCTAAACCGAAAAAATAATGCTAAAGCAGCTTCCTCATGGTATTGATGGAATTATTTGCGGCAAAAGTAATACAAAGAAAGAACAATACACACTAGTCACGAGCATGTCTACCCGACGTCATTAGCATGGTTCCGAGAGTGTTTTTACTCTACCTTGTACCGCTGCTTGTCTCACAGTTAATACCACAATAATGAAACGACGAGCCAGACATTTCTTGGCGATCTCTAGTGCCAAAAAACACATCGTGCATCGTTGCATTGCTTTTGTCATAAATTATTCTATCAACACCATGAGGAAGCTATTTTAGCATTATTTATTTGGTTATTGTTCCTAAGCATTTTCTGATGTGTTCTGTCTACCTAAACATATAATCCATTCCACCAAACACAACATTTATTGACGACAAAAAATGTATAGTGTGTATAGTCAACATTTAAATGGACTCCTTGTTATGAAAGTGAATATTGATGTGCAAAATGAAATATGTTAGTGTTAATAATATTGAAACTACACGAATTAGACCATTAAATACATACAAAGAAAAGCATTACAATCTCACTATTAACAGTTCATGTTAGTGTTATGCAACAAATACGTTTACTTTTCTTTTAATTTTCGATTCTTTAGCACCGTTTTTGCACTAGTCTTCAAATGGAAGGTGTCGGTGGCATGCATAGTGAACGAATGTGGTACCGCGGCGTGCTACGTGTACATCTGGCCGTGAAGAATATGATAGCCCAAACTATTTACAGCGTCCCTCCTCCATCCTGTCAGGAAAGTTGTCAATAACAAAAGAGGGATGGGCACAAGAAGCCATGCATGTGTTAGAAGGCTTAAAAATGTCTCAAAAGAATAATTCAATAAACTAAATCTAACCATCAACTTCAATCTAGTGATGCTACATACGTGTTTAGTGAAGTCTGTGTAGTTTTTGTTCGTTAAATCAAAATATGAAATTAATATCTACATCAGAAAAATATGTTGCTGTACTTTGAGTCATTGTATAGGAAGGCAAGTTATTTGAACTAAATTATGATGTTTCCAATCTCAGCTACAGGAGATCACGGTTTCGTCTGTGCTTTGGCTTCAGGAGTGTACTGGTGTATTCAGTTATCAACCGATCCCAAAAGCTCCGAATTACTGTTAAACAACAACTGAGCGTCCAACATGGCTGAAACTTTCAACGCATGCGCAATTATATTACCAGAATGTTTTGATGTAGTAACGCTGTCTTCGTTGAGGGCTGAAACTTTCCGCAAATCATGTACTGGAACACTGTAGCACGAAAACAACGAGTAAATATAACGATGGTAAAAGAAAATCTGCAGAAAGTGAATCCATATTGTAGATTTTTTGAAACTATAACCTCAGGAACCATTACTTTAATGGAATTAGGATTTTATATTAGGAAAGAGATGGGGAATTTGTATATCTTGAGTTTGATCCGGAAGTTAGATTAAGAATGCTGTTATTTCTGAAGATAATAAGAAGATAGTGGAACATTATAGGAGGTTGCAGGTTCCCCAAAAAAATATTTTTACATATTTTTCTGATTATAAGTGAATTCAAATAATTTTAAGCGAACTACACAATCGTACCTGTACTTGTGGTACAATTACTAAAGTGTTTAATCATTGTTTTGTATAAGTACAAAGTAAGTCTATTTAGAGCCTGGATGTAGCAACTAAATGAAAAACCATGCATAGGGAATATTAGTTCCTATAACCAAAAATAAAGTTCCACAGAAACCTCGCATGGAACTTAATTTTTTTTATATTTAGCATCAATATAAGTCCAAAACATTGAGCCAATATTTATTTACTTCTTATGCCTGGAAACACCTTTTAGTGTTAATATATGATTGTTAGTTAAGGGTAAATTATTTTGCTAATTTTGCCATGAACTTTCAAGAAAATTAAATATTTGGATGTTTAAATAAACAATCCTAAATTCTATACCATCGATGGCAAGATGGTTGATTACCTTACGATCTACCAGTAAGTTTACGTAGTTAGTAGTATGTACAAAATATACAAGGCGTTTTGTACCTTATTGTTAACGTTAGCTAGGTAACGGTTATCTTTTGGGGAATACCGGGACAAACCTTTATCAAAAACGAAATAGTAATAAATATGGAGAATATGAACATCCCGCCGAGGCCGTAGAGATGAAGCGTTCTCCGTCCGGTCCTGTCCATCAGCGGAATTGACACCAGCGTCATACCCGTCATTATGGCACCGATTCCTATTGTGGCGAATTTTGCGCTCTCTTCCGATAAGCCGGAACTCGTGAAAAGGCTTGTCGAATAGTAAAATACCTAAAAACAAAGAACAATGTTATGTATGTGCATGTGTCTGACGTATAATCTGATAATCGGCGAAATTATTACGTTTACAATAAGCTTTGTGTAGAAAATGTTGCGATATTTATTGTACGAAATTATCATAAATCGACCATAATGTTGATCTTTCACCAGGCATTTGATAGTTCACCAACGAAAATGGCGCGAAGACCTTGCTTGCTTAATAGCAATAAAGGATATGAAAATAACATTATTTCTGTAGGCAATTCAATCGTAATTGTTGCAATACTCCTTTTTTTTCATATTTTTTACAAATTTAACTAGACTACTACATATTACATCTGATTGACAAGTAAATCTTGTACAATACCACCAAAAGACCATCAATTAGCTTATAAAACCAGGTTAATTTTGCCGTTTATGTCAAGAAGGTCTTGAGATGGTAGAACGCTTTCTATAGGCAAATGTAAATTAAAGGAACAAGATCCTAGAGTAATCTTAAGGCTCATCAAAAGCCTTCAATTATTCTCAATAATAGTAAGAAAAAGTAAAACACCCTGCATAACTAGATCCAATTTTAAACTTTAACATTTTAAGTTCAAAGAATTTGTCAAAATGATTTCAACAAATTGATCAAGTAATTCCATTGATTCCAATAAAACCAAATTCGACTAATGTAACAAACTTTACAACGTACCGCATTAACACCCGACAATTGCTGAGAGAGCTGCATCACGATCCCGATAACCAAGGGCATCCTCAGCGTCGGCGAACAGATCAACTCCATCATGCTGATCGAAGCTTCCGATGATTGGGCCCGCTGTTCGGCGCGCATCTCTTCGATATCTTCCTCGACCTGGTTGCTGGCGCGCAACCGTCTCAGAGCTTTTCGGGCCTCCTCCTCCCATTGCTTCGTAATGAGCAGGTAGCGAGGGCTTTCCGGACATATTGGCAGTAGTATGAGCTGGAGGAGGGCGGGACAGACGGCGAGGCCGAGCAGCAGCGGCCATCCGTCGTTCGTGCCGAGGATCTGTTCGATGCCGAGGACTTGCGAAAGCAGCAGGCCGACCGTTACGGCTAGCTGATTGACCGTGCCAAGACCGCCGCGTAGGTTCAGCGGCGCTATCTCGGATACGTACATAGGCACCAGAGATGTATTCAAACCTAGATGATGGATAACATCACGTATAGTAAATGAGCTTAAAAATGTTGAGGATAAACTTACCGCAATTGATTCCGATGATAAATCTACCGACGATTATCATTTCGTAGGCGTTTGACATTTTAGCGAACCACATTAAACAGGCACCACACACACCGAGGATGTTATTTAGAAGTAGACCGCCTTTTCTAAAAATAATTCAAAAATTAGTGATCAAATTTTAATTTCTACCGTTTCCACGAGTTTGTGACATCTCACATATATCGTCATCTACAACAATTGAAGGAGTTCTATGCGTGAAGGTAATCACATTTCATAATTGATGAGGGTAGTCTGAAAATATTTCAAGCTTTAACATGAAGATGGTGTTATATTCTGGTGATATAATTGAGCATGCGTTGAAAGATATTTTTGAAAATGTGAGCCATTTGAGCCTCAACTATTGTTTAGCGGTCATTTGTGTTCTATGACAAGTGAAAAGATTCAATATTGAGCCGCCATTAAATTCTTGCAATTGAAAAGTCAGCGCCCAAATGGACGCTGCTTACCCTGTATCATAATTTGCTACACTAACATTTGGGGCTAGCTACCCCAAATTTTAAGCTTGGTCGATGATGAATGTTCGTGACGACCAAAAACTACAACCTTGATAGCGGTTGTAGTTTTTATCAGAAAAACATTTCCAATGCCAACAATACTTTAAGCGAAATAATTTTAAGTTTTGCCATTTATTAATGCCAAAACGACGAAACTTGGAGACACCAGTACACTCCTGAAGACAAGTCGAAATTAAAACAGTGGACTACAAAGGGTGAATCTCTTTCAACGGCCGGAAAAGTGATTTTTTTTTTTAATCGACTATTTTGAAAAAGAAAAAACAGTAACGGAGGCATACTACACATCATTACTTGACAAGCTTGAAGCTGAACTGTGAAGCAAAAGAAAGTTTTCGTTCACCCTGGCAAAAATTCACGAACTAGGGATCGCATTGATAGACCAACCACTCTATTCGCCAGGTCTGGGGCCAGCAACTTTTTTCCGTTTCCTGGGCTCGAAGTATCGCTCGGATGTGGAAGACTTTATAGAATGAGGAAGACATCACATTTATAAACTCCTATTTTGCAGAATAATATGCCAATTACTACTTGAACGGATCGTATACAGACTTACGCATTAGACTAATAAGTAGACAAGGAGAAATAAGACTAAATTTGACAAAAAAGACTTTGGGCTAGAAACTTTTCAGACTACCCTCGTACTTAGCAAAGGGTTTCCTTTGATTAGGATTTACCAATTTACAATTCAGAAAAAGGAACAATATTCTGTTTAGTTCTTTGGTTTCATTATTGTTCTTCTCCCTTGTTGCTACTGTTCAAGCAAACTCTTTACAAAAGAAGTAGAATCGTCATTAATATCATCAAAAATGTAATTACCACACAAAAATGAGTAGCTACTGTAACACCTCGTAATGATAAACTGAATTTATAATTTAATAAAATAATGCGCGTTCAAAAACAATGCGTTCAACATACCTTTCAGGCTCCTTAACATTACCGATGATATTATTTTTTGCTTAAATAAAACTGTGATTATCTTTAAAAGAAAATTATTTCAACATGCTATCAAACTATAATCTACACCGTTTGCTATACTCTACATACAGGGTTACTGACGACGATGGCCTATTAAAGATATGTCTAGAAATAATTAAAGTATCTTTTCGAAATTTTAGTGAGTGATATTACGGACAAGGATCTACTTCCTAGAAATATTTTCAAACTCTCAATAGACCCTCCTCTTAAATGACTGCATAGTGTTCGCTTACCTGCCGAATCTGTTGGCTACCATGCCGCCACTGAAACCGCCCAGCATCCCTCCGATCGCGAATATCGATACCGCTAGGGAGAACAGCACCTCAACCGTTTCCGCGGACATGTCCTTCCCGTACCTCCATTTGTACACGTCTTTCATAAAGTTCTCAATGTTTACTTTGGGCGCGTTGATGACGCCCGTGTTGTAGCCGAACTGCAGCATGCCAAGGACCGCCGCGAGAATAGCATACGACAGAAAAAACGTCAATCCCTGCAAGGAAAAAAAAATTATATAAAAATTATAATTGGTAACTGGCGCAAGAAATCACTTCTAACAATGTTAACTATCTTACATGGGAATCAAAGATAGCTTTAACTCCTTAAAATAGTGGGCGACAAATTGTACGTTTCAGCATCCTGGAAAAACGTAAGATGTTAGATTTCTCAAGATGAGGAATGGTGCAACATTAAAGAAAAAAAGGTTCCAGTTCGTGGTGAAGCTTCGTTGAAATCTATGGAACAATCTACTAGAAACGCTATTAAAGAAATAATGTTTATGGTAGGTTCTTGTTCGCACATTGTTAATTGGAAAATTAAATTACATATATTATATATAAAAAGAAAATATTTTATGACATTCTATTACATGATGTCTAACCTATAAACGAAATTCATCCAAAACATCTTTGGATGTTTATTTGGATTATATCAACTTTACAATATAAGATTTCCCAAAAGAAAAAAAAATATATATATAATGTATTTGCTAAACCAAATGCAACCAATGAGAATATCTCATTCAATATGCATTTGGTCTAACACTGTAAAAAAAGATACTCACCTGCTTTACCATTATTCATAAGCAAATACGAGTTAAAAATTAACCGTCTAGATAATGACACCCGCATTGCGAGACACATCGGCATTAATAACCAATTTTGACATTTTGAACATTCACCAATATAAATAAACGAAGAACCGAAGAAAACATATATGAAAACAGTTCAAAAGTAACATATAACCTAGTAATTAACATTTATTTGACACAATTTCATGACACTGTTCAAATTTATAATCAACAAAACAAGAAAACTAAAAGAAGAAACAAAGTTGTATGTATTAATACCAACAAAGAATATTTGGTAAACGCATTGAATTACGTAGGAAGTTTTGCAGCTTCCATTAACAAATTAACCCGGTTCCTCTTTATTAGCGACATCTCAAGTAAAGTAAACGCGAGAGGCTGTGGTTTGCTTATAGTTACCGGTAAACAGGGACTGACGCCAAAAGAATCACCTTTTACCAATATTTATTATTTTATTACAAATAAAGAAAGCATTTCAACTTCTTTATTATCAAAACTATAGTAGAGGTAAACTAACAGATTAGATAACTAGGGAACTAAATACATCTTCGTACGAGGAACTAATCTTCTTCATGCCCTCTCAGTTTATTGCCGCGACTCCTGTCCTCTCTTTTTTCTACCCTTCTTCGAACTTTCTCTACAGTAGTGTAATTGTGCTTTGGCACTTTCTGGACTTCTACGTACCTTAACGGGAGCGCTTTACCCCTGATCACGTAATCTTCGATGATTTTCCTCAGTTTGTCCGCGGTCTCGTTCATTTTTCGCAGTTCGCAATGCAAATAGCGAACTT
Organism: Marronus borbonicus; assembly: GCA_902655005.2. Lineage (NCBI taxonomy): Eukaryota > Metazoa > Arthropoda > Insecta > Coleoptera > Scarabaeidae > Marronus > Marronus borbonicus. The sequence goes on along the minus strand of LR737398.1, from coordinate 481,883 downwards.
CGGTTCGGTACTTATCTATGAGAATTCTAACGGCTTCGGACGTCACTCTCTCGAAATCATCGTAGTTGATATCAACTCGTTTTGTGGACATCGTTTAGGCTTGCAAGTGCTTGGTTATTACTTCGTAGAAATATACGGTGCTTTTAGTAAAATAAACAGCAAGCATATGTATTTCTAGCAATAAATGCCAAAATGGCAGATGTCTATATATTTCGTATTACATACGGGATGTCTCACGCATGCAAACTTTAATCACTGCGAAAGTGCTTAATTTGGAAAGTTGATATTTTGCAAGAACAGGGAAAATATAAAAACCGAATGAGTTTTTCGAAAAACACAGCTAAACGAATAATACCGTTTGACATATTCGTCGCACACGGTCCAGATGCCTTCGTTAGATGTCGTAAAATTTAAACGGAACTAAGGAGTGGACTGTCGATCCGTGATGGTTCACAATGGTTCGCAGATCGCCGATCGCAGATCATGCATTCCCATCGATAATCAGCTGATTAGCTT